>CARXXK010001096.1:38781-387162 GCA_949089665.1 Macrosiphum euphorbiae
AATTACCAATAGTATTTACTCTACATGTATATACTATTATTTATTATAAATTATTACTACGTAACTACCGTCACCAACATTAATAATACTTAAAAATTATTACTTATAAAATAACTATCATGCACAAATAATAAAAAGAAATTACGTAAAAGCGCGTCGTATGTTGAAATGGATGAGTACCTATTTAATAAGACGTAAAACGTTCGACCGCCTATGCTACGCGTGTTAAATTTCGATACGGTGTTCCTCACCCGTTTCCCTCGCCCT
Organism: Macrosiphum euphorbiae; assembly: GCA_949089665.1. Classification (NCBI taxonomy): domain Eukaryota; kingdom Metazoa; phylum Arthropoda; class Insecta; order Hemiptera; family Aphididae; genus Macrosiphum; species Macrosiphum euphorbiae. Next base: position 39,049 of record CARXXK010001096.1, read on the forward strand.
GTTCCGCGATGTTTTTTTACGTACGCGCTCGTACTACGCTCGAATATTATAAAATAAAACAACTCCCGGTTAGCTACTCCGTATATCCCTCTAATAATATTCGACTTCTTATCCCCTTATTTTTCTTATTACTAATATATTTCTCTATATGATTTAATTTCCTATTTTACGCGCTTTATCAATTTAATTTAACCACAAGAATTAAAAATAACTTTTTAATTATTATTCTATTAACTTATTCTTAGTAATATTTTACTAAATCTTATCCTAGGCTAGCCTTATAATTAATTCTTTTTCCCCAAAACTTTTCAAAATTTGACGTCAATTACTTTAACAAGGTCATCTACTGCCTTTTAATTCAAAATCTATTTTCTTCAATATATATCATTTAATTTCTTTCAACAATTATCTATCATTCTATATTTCAATTCAAAAATTCAATATTTCACTTTAATTATTATTCCCATGTATAATTTAAAAATGCTACGGCCGTGCATCAATTTCCTAGATCAGCCTATCGCCGTCTACTTTTAATTTATTAGATCAGTCTCCGCTGTCTATCACAAAATATCATAAAATACTTAGGTCAGTCCCTGCTGCCTATCACAAAAATACCATAAAATTCTTAGATCAGTCCCTGCTGTCTATTATAAAATCTTAGATCGGTCCTTGCCGTCTATTTACCATAAAAATCCTAGATCAGTCTACAGCTGTCTATCAAAAATACGTATATAGTTCTTCCCAAGCTTGTTTCCTATTTTTTTTTCTATTTATTTTTATTCGAATATTTTTCCTTAATATTTTACACCACCACCAAGTATAAAATAAACGCTGATTTATATGAATCAACGTGAGACGTGCACTTCAAGCTATACAATTTTAATTTAATTATCTATCTTCACTTAATTAATATACTCACAATAACGCTGTTGCCACTGCTGTGTTCATTTTTCCCTGATTGTCTGCTGGCCCGTCTTGATTTGTTCGTTGATTCCGGAGTCGCCTTGGTTGATCAGACCTCGACTGTACCTCCGTGGAGCTGCTGACGTGGTGTAGCCGCTGCGTCGGGACTGGATCTCCGAAGTTGAATGTAGCCGCCTTGACTGCTGGACTCGCCTCTGAAGTTGAAATCCGCTGCCTTGACTGCTCGACTCGCCTTTGGAAATTTAACTCCGCCGCTTTGACTGCTCGCCTCGTCTTCAGCTCCTTGAAACTCCTTTGCTCGACTGCGCCAGTGTAATAAGCTTGGATGCTTGGTACCTACTGTCGTAGTACTGACAGTAGATAAGTGGCAACCAAGTTATTATAATTGCAGGTCGCAGACACTTTATTTGATGTTGTAGTCGTGGTAGATAATGAATGATAAGACAGATGTAATATATTGTGAATTTTTATTATAATATTCGATAATTTTCTAAGTCCAAATAATATTCTACAGAGTGGCGTGAAGGTGCTTGCACTAATGGGTGGTAGTACACGTCTGAATACAGGCCGATTCGGGCTCCCTTATATATGAGGTTCCCCGTACCCCTTGCCTACATATACGATATCTCGGTTCTCACGGATGTGATTTGTGTGCTCATCATCCCAGCCCACGCATTTACGATTGACTGCGTTTCCAATCTATGATTATTATTAAAATAATCATTTTACTCTTTTTTTATTTGAATTTGTCGCGTACAGTGTTTCTGTAAAATATTATATATGCTTATTTTTGAACCCCTCGTCCTGAGTATTCAGTGGTTTTGTCTCATTATATTCAACATAAGGAGACCTAACCACTTTCTTGTAATATTTGTTTTAGGTCGTTCTACAGTATATTAAACTGACTATGCACCCGTGAAATTGGTAGTATTTCTGTAAATGTTACAACGCCTATTTCTGATCCCTAATTGTCTTATTACCTGGTTATGCCGACCTATTATATATTATAATGACTATACACTCGTGATTTATGATTTTGGTATTTGTTTCGTAGTAACTAGCTTACTACACCTACCCTATGTGCAAATTCAGGATTTTAAGTTCAATGCGATAGTCATTTTATGATCTCATAAGTAACTTCAAAAAGCAACCTCTATAGGCTATATCATGGATAACATGTCACAGATTTTATTTTAAATTATGTTTAAGGGATATCCTATAAAGATGTATGTATGATATAATTGTGTGCAATTACTTAGAAGTAACAAAGAGAATGTATAGAGATAATCGCGTTTACGAACTCGCATGTACGTCGCATATCCTTCATGTGTGATAAATGAAATATCAGATGTAAACCGCTTCTATCGTGAAGCCATATTATTTTTAAACATCACATCACTGACGATCGTGATAATGATTATTATATAATACTAGCTGATCCCGTGCACTTCGTCGCCCGTTAAATGGATCAACTCAATACTACCTACTCAAACTTTGTTCGGGCGCATGTAAACTCCGCCACAAGTACCTTTTTTTACTGTAAACTCCGCCAGAAAAAAAAAAACAGGTAAAATTGGGTTCATGTAAACTCCGCCACTGAAAAATATCAGGTAAAATTTAGTTTATGTAAACTCCGCCAGTGAAGAAAATCAAATAGTAGTATAAAATTAATATGATATATTATTAAAAAAAAATTATAATATAATATCATATCATATCATATCAATATTTAAATCATAGTATAAAAAATCATAATAAATAATCCAAAATCATATTTTTCATAATAATAATTAATAATATTGTCAACATTAAATGTACACAAATCATAGTCAAAAAACAATAAATAAATAATCGTCCACATAATATAATAAAATATAATAAATAATTAATAAATAATCGTTATAAATATTGTCATGTATGAAAACTATAATGATGTGATACAATTTGCAAATATTCTAAGTCTTTTATTTCTTTATTAGTATACCTATTCATAGCATCCTGTAATACTGTCATTTTTTTTTTTTTATTTCGAATTTTTTAGCTGATTTACTTGAGATATACCATTTAGTTTAATATAAATTTGGGTTTGAAATTCGATAAGAACTTTACTAAAAATGTGAACATTCGGATGACTTTTTTAAAATGAATTTCTCAGATGACTATGAAAGGATTCACAAGCATTTGTTGTTCGATTTAAAAAACTTTCATCTCTGATCGTTTTTGGTGCCATCTGAATAAGATAAGAAATAACTTCAGATCGCGAAGTTGGAACTGAAGTTAACTGAAGTTAACTGAGTACTGACCAGGTAAAAAAAAAAACTGGCGGAGTTTACATATACCCATTACAGGTAAGAAAAAAAAACTGGCGGAGTTTACCATAGACCTATTATTACCTTTTTATCTTGACCGATATTCTGGCGGAGTTTACAATCGCCCCTTTGTTCAATTCAATTATCTTATCTTTCCCGTTGCCCTGAATAAAAATTCTGAATCGCGGCAGTACATTATCAGGTAGGCAATCTACCTGCGGTAGATCGCAGACCCCGTGCCGTTTGTACGGAAGTGTATGATTTAACTCTAAAGTATCAAAGTTATACCAAGTTTATTTTGATGTAATACTGTGGATTAATATAATACATTTGGTTGCTCGTAAAAAATCGCAACTCTTAAAAAAATTATGATTGTTGAACTCCTTTTGGGTGTAATTTTCTGCGGTAAGTGCAACTCTTATTATATTATAATATTATTATATTATAATAGCTATCCGTATGCCAAATTTCAGCCAGATCCGTCCAATGGTTTGAGCTGTGCGTTGATAGCAGTCAATCAGCTTACTGTTTTTTATATACAGGTATGGTTGCCATGGTAATATGGACACACACACACACACACACACACACACACACACTGACATACATTCATTTTTATATATATAGATTGATATGAAATCTTGGTAACCTTAGTAACCATGGCAACCTTGGTAACCATGGTAACATGGACACACAGACACACAGACACACTGACACACTGACATACATTCATTTTTATATATATAGATAATATTATTACTGTCTACCAATATTATAATATTACCGGGAAATAATATTTTGGTTGCAATATTTCTTTGTACTCTTGAAGACGTCAACAACACGCATTAAAATTTTCATATAACAACCAAACGATGTCCCACGTGTTCACTGTTCATGTTTCTCAGTCGGCCGACCAGTTTTCGGCAGTGCCGCGCATCCCCCACTAACTTCTGCGTGTTAACGTGATCACGTGGTTCTCGACGCACCAATCGAATCATTCGTGATGCGCGAAAAGTGATTATTCTCTTTTGGGACAGAGTATACCTACTCAGTGAAATAGTGAAACTTGTTTATTTAGCTGAACGCTGAACGGCTGAACTACTGAACTGAACCATGGCTTCAAATCAAGTAATTATATTTTTCATTACCTATTTGGTTCTTAATAATTAGTGCTAATTAACTAATAATAAAATAATATACATTTCTAAAATCATTGATTATAAATACTATTATTTATAATCAATGCTAAAATGTAGCTAATATATAATTAATGGATCAGTTAAATTATTAACATTTTCTAAATGTTTATTACAATATGGTTGCCCACTTTTTTTTTGTTTTTTCATAAGACCTACTCCTAATAAGACTATTTTATCTTACATTATGCTTAAGAACAATACCCGGTTATTATACCTACTGGCTACTATGTATTAAGATTACTACCTACCTATTTTAATAGTATTCGGCAAGATAACGCAAGTCGCATTTGAGCAGCTACCATTGCCGCTACTAGCTAGGTATATTATACCTATATTATATTTAAAAAAATAAAATGTTAACCTATATTTTTCTGTAAGTAATTACTAACTGTAAGTATATATTGAACACATTTGTATATATCTAAACTTTATTATGATGTGCAGTGGGTAGTTGGATTTTTCGAGAAAGAAAATAAATATTCAGTTATACCATGCAATTGGTTGATATTATGTGGAAACCTTTGGATATCAAAGTGGCCTAAAGCTGGAAATGTGACTGAACTTATTCAATCCTTGGCTGAACCTGGAATTGATTGGCCTACGTACCCCGTTAAAATTGTTTCAGAATATTTTTGTAAGTACCTAAATATAATAAGTTTTATATTTACCTTAGAGCTTTAACCTAGGTAATTAAGATTTAATATAGCATACTGATTTAGGTATATGTGTAATTATTAATTTTTATTCAAATTGTTTTTCATAATATTATTTAAATTAATAACTACCTATTTTATTTAAAAATTAGCCAATTATGATGAAGCTGCAACTAAAGCAAAGAACATTTTCATATCAGCATCATCCGCATCTGAATCAGAAATTCATGTGAAAACAATTAAAAAAAAGAGGAAAAAATATGTTCCTGAAGTACATGAAGATAGTGATAGTAAGATAATTAAACCTCTTGTACAGGGTAATTACCCAATCATGCTCCCCCCTTTATTCCTTAATAATAGAGTTATTCCAAATCTGATTTTTGGAATCTTTAAATATACTTAGTATATTTTCAAATTAATGAAAATTTTTGTACCACTTAAGGGGTGTCCTGTGATGGTACAAACCTGTGTTAAATATTGCAAATCAGTTATGATTAAATCTGGTTTTTTGAAATGCATGTATTTTTGTTATGAATTTAGCATGCAGCAGCACTCAAGAAACACCATTAAAAATAATGAAAAATGAATCATCATCGTCTATGACTTTAACTAACACAAAAAATAGAAAAAATATTAAAAATTTAGATACAGCTGCCGAAGATGAGTCTGATGGTAAAGGAATTAACTCAATATCTTGTATGTATTTAATAGGGTATTTAATCATTAATTTAAATTATTAAATAACAATAGTTTGTGACTTACATTATTTCTATTACAGCTGCATTAAATGTGATGTTTGATTTGGATGGACAGGACTTCAGTTCTGAACTTGTGACTCAATCGTCAAGTAATTATTTAGTATAATTAAAACATTTTTTTTCTTTATGCAGATATTTATGTATGTTCATAGTGATTCCCACTTCTATACATACTGTAATGTCTATGAATAATGATTTATCGAATATTAATTCTGTTGGAGAAAAATCAAGTTCATCTTTGCCAAATCATGAATTAAATGTCTCAAAAAATCAAGATGAAATTAGTACAATTATGTATGAAAACATAATTACAACCCTTGCATATGTGAAAAGAATTGAAGGTAAATTAGAAGGAATAGAAGCATTATTAAGTGGCACAGGTCGTATGGGTAATACAGCTATTGATGAATATATTTGGACTCTAATTCCTATGAAAACCGTTTTTGATGTCGAAGAAATAGAAAGAAAATTTACTACAGATGAGAATTTTGAAAACCAAATGGTAATTTACTGTCAATTAAATTAAATTAAACAAAATATTTATATCTGTTATTTTACAAAATTAAATAGTTTTTAAATATTTTTGTAGCGAACTGTGATACAAAGAATTGGCGGTACAAGCTCTAAAAATTTCATCAAGAGATCATTGCAAAGATTTTTTACAAATGAGTTAGCTACTAAATATTCCTGGACCGGCTTCAGACAACATGCTCAACTTCAAACACTCAAGACTATTCAAATAATGAAAGGTAGTTTTTATTTTATAATTTTTTTTTTCATTTAAATCTGCAGTACCTATCTATTACATGTATTAATACCTATTTTTGTTATTTTTATTCAGGCATAGCTATGAACACATTTTCTTCAACTGAATCCAACTTCGAAGCACATGTCAAAGATTGGTTTCGGCATGGATCGCAACGTTACAGCCTAGAAAAAAATAAAAATTAATCATATTTATCTTTTATTTTTTATTTTGTAAATACCCAAATTAGGTATACATATTAATTTGTAATAATTTAGTCTATTTTGGTTCAAGTTCATCAATAAAAGTAAATCAATGTGAATCAAATATGTTTTTAACACCAACTACCTCATCTACAGCGCCTTCAGTTAATCTTTCAGCCACTTCTTGGATGAATAATGGAATGAACAGTAACACAATTATTGATCATACTACTTTGATTAATGATAATAGTAATTCTCTGTATGAAAAGTTACAAAAATGGGTGTTAGATTTTCATGTCTCTCATAATTGTGTAAATGCCCTTTTGTCAATACTAAGATCGGAAGGATTAAAACTTCCAAAAGATGCAAGAACTCTTATTAACACTCCTAAAACGGGTGATCACAAAATTATTAGTATTCATCCAGGCTCATATATACATCTTGGTGTTGAGTATATGATTTCTAAAATTTTGTCTTTATATCTTTGTGATATTGATAACAATATTACAATACAATTAAGTGTTAATATTGATGGCTTACCCTTAACTTCCAGCTCAAAATCTAGTTTTGGCCTATACTTATATCTTTTATAAATTTACCAAAGTTGTTAAACACTGTAATACCAGTAGGGATTTATCATGGTAAATTTAAAAAACCTTCTTCCAGCCATGAGTTTTTGAATCCATTTATAACTGAAATGAATACAATTTTAAATAACGGTTTATCTATTAACAATAAGATATTCAAATTTGAAGTGTCTCAAATTGTGTGTGATGCTCCTGCAAAGAGTTTTGTATTGAATGTTAAAAATTTCAATGCATATCATGGATGTAATTCATGTATAGTAGAAGGAACATTTTTAAATAATCGAATGGCTTTTCTAGACATTAATGCACCATTAAGAACGAATGAAACATTTCGAAATAAATGCGATGAGTTCTATCATAAAGATTCAAGTCCGCTGGAAGAATTGCCCATAAATATTACTTCTTCTGTAGTTCTTGAATATATGCATAACATTTGTCTTGGGGTGATGAAAAAATTAATTGTTTTTTGGACTAAAGGTAAAAAACCTGTGAGGTTAGTAAATCCTGATGACATATCTCATGAATTAGATAATATTAAATCATATTTACCATCCGAGTTTAAACGTATATCCAGAACATTAGAAGAAGTAGAATATTGGAAAGCAACAGAATTCAGAAATTTTTTTCTTTATATAGGCCCAATTGTATTAAAATGCCGATTAAGAAAATCACTTTATAAACATTTTATGCTTTTGAGTTGTGCCGTAAGATTACTAATTTCTCCTGAAACTTGTCATGCATATAATAATGTAGCAAGAGATTTATTGAAGCAGTTTGTAACTGAATATTCTTCACATTACGGTGAAGAATATGTTGGTTACAATGTTCATGGTTTAATACATGTATGCGATTTTGTTTTAATTCATGGCGCCTTAGATGCATTCAGTGCATTCAAATTTGAAAATTATTTACAGTTTATAAAAAAAAGTAGTAAAAATTCTAGATATCCTCTACAAGATGTTTATAATCGCATTATAGAACAAATCAATGCTAAAACTAACAATATCACTTTTAGTTACCCTATCCTTAAACATGAATTACCATATGATAAAATATTAAATAATTCAATAACTGATATTTTATACGAGCAAATTGTTTTAGAACAATTTATTGTGAGTTCAAAACATGTGAAAGATAAGTATTTTATTATTCAAAATTATGATATAATTAAAGTAAATAAAATCATAAAATATTTTAATGGTGAGATAAAAATTGAAGTAATCAAATTTAAATGTTCGTCATTTTTTGACAATCCAATATCATCAGATTTAATAAAAATATTTTACATTGATGTCATTATCCCTGAACCTCAACCCCAATTAATTAATTTAGATTGTTTAAAATATAAATGCCTCACAGTGCCAATAGATAAAAATAAATATGTAGCAATAGCATTACTACATAGCAAAACTACAACAGAGTAGGTAGTCTTATAAGTTTATAAAGAAAATCATAATCATCAACATCAATGATGGTTAGTAATTAGTATATATTTGTAAATTGTATTTGTTATTTTATGTTATAACATTTAAACATTACCTATGTAAAATACCTATGTAATACCAGCTATATATTGATAATATAATACAGTATAATATAGTATAATGCAATCATGTTCTCAAATAAATAAATATTCTTGTTGTATACTTAATACTATATTCTTTGTTATATACTTAATTTCATTAAGTACCTTTAATATTAACTTAAATTTGTTATATAGGTACTAAATTTAAAAAACATTTAAATTAATTATTTGGCTATTATCATACAGTCAAATATATTTTTGATTTTTTGATAATCAATTTTTATTGTATACTATCTCTACCTATAAACTATGTGTGATATATTTTTTTTGAAAATGTCATCAATCGAGAGCGGCTGGTCCGATTTGGCTCAAATTTTTTATAAGATCTACGTAATTGCCAGGAGAAGGTTTTTACGAAACTAACAGCAGGTAGATTGCATTTGCATACCTGTAATATACTGCTGTAAATCAGAATTTTTATTCCGGTCAACGGAAAAGTTAAGATACATTTTGAACACCATACACCGAATATTAAATAACGAATTGAACAAAATTTGAGTCATATAGAGTTGGTACATTTAACAAGCAACGAAGTGCACGGGATCAGTTAGTATAAATGTATAATATAATATTATGATATTATAACACAATTTGTTGTTAATATATATATATTATATATTATATATATTATATATAAATAACTGTAAATGTAAATATAATATACACATTTATTGTCTAAGTATTTAAACAACCAAACAACTGTTCATAGTTTTAATAGACTAAATATCCACGGATTTTGTGTCCCAATAGTGTGTCCCGGTAGGTTAGGCGTAGGTCAATTAGGTATAGGGGTTATGGGTTCGAATCTGACGTTCGTGAAAAAAATATATCAAAACAGTTTTTTTTTTTCCTGGATATTATAACCTTGTGCACTCTATGCGAAGTCAATGCAATAAAACTAGGTAGTCCCATGTATTTCAACATGATAGCCTATGGGAGTTACAATGTGACGACACATAGACTATTGTTTTGCGATATCGCATGCAGTAACTTCCCGTGTCTGGACATTAAGCGTCATATTAGATTCTCTGAGACATCTATAGGCTTTAAGCTTGTACGTCTCACTGCCTAATGAGATGTCAATGTGAAGTCTCGGAGATTATATTTTGCACATAGGGTAGGCACACTAAATGCATATAATCCATTGAAAATGATTGAACTATATCTACATTTAAAATTGAACAAATACTTGAAATTGTAATGGATGTATGATGTTCTTCATGTTTCATTTGTTTATAGTCATCATGCGTTCTAATAGTGCTTCCATTTTCTAAGTAAGGAAAACAAACACGGCTTGGTTGATATTCACCTTCAATTGTACAGCGCGTACAAGAAGAAAACCCTGAATGACTTTTAACTTTCATGAGGAAGGCCTTCGCAGGTGCATCACAACATATCACTTCTATTACAACATTTTTCTTTATATGCTTCTGAAACAAAATCTTTTAAAAAGTCATCACTATTCTGTGGTTCCTGATGACCGTGATATATTCCAACAGAAAATACATGTTCATGATGAGGAACTATGTAAGCCAATATGGGCCAAAATTGGCTTGAACTGCTTTTCGATAAAGGCAATCCGTCAACTCCCACAGCTAGTTTAATAACATCAGGCAAAGACAGAATAGATGAATATTTTATTATACCAGCACTTAAACCAAAATGATAGTAAAAATCTTCTGGCTCTACATTTCTTAAATTTGTTATTTTCGTAGATTTACACTGAAGTAATGTACGAGAATCTTTTGGTAAAAACGAAAGACCAGCATCATATTTAAGCACTTTAAGCAGAGCATTAAGAGCGTTTTGTGGAATATTGAAATCTGTAGCCCACTTCCTAAGACTTTCATTAACATCACCTAGTAGTTTAGAATTTGTATTTTCAATAGAATTATTAAGTGTGGATTGGGTTGATCCAATGACTTCCAAAATGTTTTCCTCCCAAGCAGGTATAAGAGGTTGTTGTTGAAAGTTATTATGACTAATTTTTGAAGGTTCAATGGAATTCAAAACAAAAGTATCAGTCACATTTTGTGTACTCAATTCATTACCATCATCATCAGAACTTTCTAAAGCAAGCAATTCATTGTTGATTCGTCTGCGTTTTGTTCTGTAGCTTGACGAATTAAACATTTTCAACTGAAAAAATTATTTTTCCTTTTTTCTAGTTAAAGTGTATAAGTGTAATTTTAACTACATTACAATAGTTTATGTATAACAATAGGATTATTCATATTTATTATTGTATAAAAATCTGATACCTAATGTATAAAGCTACATTATAATATACATTCAAATAGGTTAAATTGTAAAATGTAGTTTAAATTAAAAATACATAATTCCAACCGAATATATTATATAATATAGTTCAATAAAATTTTAAAGTTAATAATTAGAGGTATTTTGTATATACTACTTACAGAGTAATACAGATTTAATACATTTAAAATTATATTTAAATACTAAATAGTAAATACCTACATAAAGTGTTATCTTACCTATAGTTTATATTTTAACTAAACAATGTACAGAAAATAATGCTAAATTTAAATAAGTAGGTAAATACAAAATACAAAATATTAAAAATGTTTATAAAAAAATTTAACTATAGAAATAGAATTATTATATAATACATATCCAATAAGTGACAGTAACACGAAGACTCCCGGGTTTGATGCCTTTCGGCTACAACCGCGGACCTCACATTAGCGCTGTGCGCTAGTCGAGAGCCGTGGAGGTTCACGGTCGGCGTACGGTGGAGTTACCCACCAACCACCGGCCGCGCGTCGTCTATGGACCACGAGCACCGGGCGCACACCCGTTCCCACCGAAGTTGGAGAGAGTGCGCCCGTACCGTTGGCTGAGGCGTGCACGTGCCCTTCGCCACCCTGGTCGGGTCGCAAGCTATCCTCATTGCTTCCCGTTTTTGGTCACGGGCAACCTCCATAGGCGTGCGCACGGGAGGGGCAGGGTGGGCAGCTGCCCCTCCTGCGGGCTCAAGTTTTCTTACAAAATAACAAAGTTTTTAAAAAAATATTATAATACAGTTTTATATAATGAATATTATGTAAACATTGAGTGCTCGATGTACAGTGCACGATGATTTTATGTTGTCCAACTTTAAGCGAACCACAAGCGATACCGCGGTGATAACGAGTGCTTATAATCTTATTATAGCATGATGTAGATTGAGATGTGATGAGACATGAAAGTGAGTAGTAATTTGACGGTATTTAATGCGAAAAACGTTCACCGGAAGCGCTAAGAAGGTCGGTTCTTTAAATAATTAGTAATTAATAATTATAATAATTAGTATGCAGTATACGAACAAATATTATAGCTCTTTACTTCCGAAGCAATTTTCGGAATTTTTAGTATTTTAGTATTTTTATGCTCAACGTGTTGATTAAATCAGAATATACCTATCTTTTTTTTAATGTGGTGTTTTATATTGAAATTAATTTTCTATTTATACTGTAACCTACAAATCAAATTGTTTATTATATACCTATAAAGTATAATTTATAAAACAGTTTAAATAATAGGTTACATGCCTACAATAATGTATAAATTTCAATATTACCAAAGAATAGAATATTATTGATACATTAATGCATGATATAATAGTGGTACTATTTTTGGAAAAATCATACTAAGGATTTACATTTTTTTTTAAATGTTGATATTTATATGTTCAACGTGTTGGTGCAAATAATAATTTACCTATCTTACTTACTTTTTTTGTAATTGTAAATAAATAGTAAGTAGAATTAGTAAATTCAGATTTCACCAACACATCGGGCATAAAAATATATATGAATGCAGTGGCGGATCCAGGGCTTAATTTTGGGAGGGGCATGGGGGGCTCAAAAGTATATGAAAGTTCCAAAATTGGCTAAACACAGTGTAAAACAAAGGAAAACTACGGTTATTGGGGGGGGGGGGGGCAAATGCCCCCTTTTCCATCCCCCTGGATCCACCACTGTATGAATGTAATAATTTTCTTTGTTCATGTATATTAATATAATATAAAAAAACTTTGGAGTTTCAATTACTATATTAAATTTGTAGTTATTTGTAGTTTTAATGATACATAAAATGAAAATACTTCCATCACTTACATTAATTGAACTAATAACCAAAATAATATTTACTTACCTATATATTATATAATATACCTATAGGTATATTATTACATTCTGCCCTCCCTGCCAGCAAGGTCTGCGCACGCCTATGGCAACCTCCGGTGCATATAGCCCCACCGGTAGGCTGGGTGAGCGCTAAGGAGTGACCGTGCTTTCCCGGCCGACTGGCGCCGTACGGGTCCCCCCGGCCCCATCACTCGGCAGCCTTCCCCTAGACCGAGCTTTGGTCTTTTAACCACAAGGTTAGCTCCTGCTAACAACCACTCCGAAACCAAACCGCCGTCGACCGCGCCGCGACCGAGGCCGGGCGCGACCGCCGTGTGAGGGCACGTCGTCAATCATCTCGACGCCGCGGGGCCCCCCCACATCCCGAAGTACCATTCTCGCCCCCGTTAGGTAGGCACATCAATGGTGAGATGTCTGGACCGAGCTTCGTCGACCGGGGGTCTCAGCTGTGGTTCTACCAAGATTAGGATCGTGTATCTCGGGCTCACGGTGGGCCCTTACCAGCGGCGATCGCCCTGGCGCGCTGGCCGCGACCCCCGAGTTCAAGGCTCGGTAGCCTCTGCCACGCCTCCCAGAGGCATCACCGAGGTGATCGACTCGCTCTTCACGGGGTCGCAGTCAAAACCCCCAACACCCTAGTCCCCGCAGGTTTCGGTGTGTCCGCGTCCCAGACGCCGGCCCCGACTGGCCAGTTCCCTTTTAGTCGCCTTTTACGACAAGCAGGGAATACTGATGCTGAATTCTGGACGGCCCCAGCATCAGGGCCGGACTCCTCGCCCTTGGCGCATGAGCACGCCCCTGGTCAGGACGCGCTCGAGCGTGTCCCACCGCTTGTGCCGCTTACACCATGCGTGCTCATTCGGGACACCCCGAGGCTATGCACATACACCGCCTGGTGTGGCTGCGTCCTGACCGTAGTCCATACCATGGACATTACCTGTCGGACCTGTTCTTGAGTGATTGTCTTGCAAATTTCCTGAGTGCTTCATAAGTCTTCCTTGTTTTAAGGAACGCCCCATTACTAGGCGGCCAGCCTTCCTGTTCCGAGGCCATTATTGCTATTAGTTCCTTGCGGTAGTTCTCCGTTCTTGGGCATCGGTATAGTACATGCTGCACCGTTTCTGATCCGCCCCTGCATCCACAGTTGGGCGATGCCACTAATTTGAACTTGAACAATTTGGACTTAAAGTCCCCGTGCCCCGTCAACATCTGTGTCGTATAATGGTCTAACGGCATAGGCAGCATATACCGTTCCCGCACGCTAGGAATCATAGTCTTCGTCCATTCCCCTTTATCCGTGGATTCATATCGTTCCTGCCATTCAGTAAATATTTCTGTTTCATGGTCTTTAAATTGGTCTAGGGTTATTTCCCCTCTCTTCAGTCGTTTTTGTAGAGCGCTTTTCACTACCTCTAGATCCAGAGGTAGCACGCCCGCTACCACCGACAGACAGTTCGTTGATGCTGTCCTATAAGCTGCAGTCATGGCTAGCAGAGGTGGTCTTTGCATGCTGCCAAGTTTCTTAATTGACTTCTTGAGTTTTACGCCTGGCGCCCATATTTCCGATGCGTATGTGACTCTTGGTAGGAACATTCCTTTGTATAGTGTCCTAGACGTAAGTTGGCTAATGCCCCAGTTCGCCGAAGCCAGGGTCCTTAACCTGCTGTACAGACTTTTCGACTTTTCGGCCAGCGACTCTACATGATTCCAGTACCCCTCTCTTGGGTCCAGAATCACCCCAAGGTATCTTACAGTACCAGCAGCTGTGATTCTAGGGGCAGCCTCATCTGTACCAAATCTTACTTGGTATCCTGGCTTCACTCCACCCTTAATTGACATGACCTGGGTCTTGGTCGGGGAGAAGGACAGGTTATACGTAACAGCCCATTTCTTTATCTTGTCCAGATAACTTTCCGTCCTTGCCACAACTGTGTCGTGTCTTGCAGCCCCGACCAGCAGGGCGATATCATCTGCATAAGCAATGATCTTGACATTGGACTCTTGCGGCAGTGCAAGTAGCTCGGACATCGCTACCTTCCAGAGAGTAGGCCCCAGCTGCGATCCCTGAGGGCAGCCTCTCTCCATCTTCTTTTCATACATTTTACTTTCTAGTTTTATCTGTGCCCATCTATTTCCTAGATATGACTCAGTCATTCTGGTCGTACTTGGTGAAGCTCCAATGTTCACCATCTGATTTAGTAGCGGGCTCCAGCTTACATTATCGAACGCCCCTGTTATGTCCAGGAACGTGCCCATGACGTGCCTACTCTTAGCCTCATGGACCCAGTTGTATAGCGTATTGATCGCCGTGATCGTGGACTTATCTTGTACAAAGCCATGTTGTTCACCTATGCGATTCAGGCTCGTCTCATTTTCAATTTTCTTGATCAGGAAAGTTTCTAGAGCTTTTCCCAGAACCGGTAGCAGGCTTATCGGTCTGTAGGCTCCCGTAGTCGCCGGATCTTTGTCCCCACCTTTGGGGATCACGATGACGTTGGCCCTTCGCCAGCTAAGGGGGAAGTAACTTTCCCTTAGTGCTGCACCATAAAGTCTGGTTAAAGTTGTCTCGATTACTGGCCAGGCCTTTCTCACTATTTTGGCAGTGAGTCCATCCAACCCGGGCGCTTTACTTGGCTTAATCCGCCATATTGAGGCTTTGACCTCGGAGGCCGAGGGTGATTCCACACCGTCATCAAGGGGCCCATGGTGGTTAAAACTGCCACCGTTCGTTTCATCTGGGACGAATGCCCTTAGCAGTAATTCAGCTGTTTGTTCAACGCTTTCCGTATATGAGCCATCTGCCCTCCGCAGGTTACCTTGTACTGTACTTGGCGGAGCACCTTTTCTCTTCGCCCACCTGAAGGCTTTGCCCCATGGGTTCACATTTAGGTCTCCTGCCAGTGCTCGCCATGTCGCCACCTTTGCTTTTCTGATCTCCGCAAGATATCTATTTCGGTGCGCTCTGTAAGTCTCTGGTTCATTGTCCCTCTGTCCGAGCCTTCGAGATCTTTCTAGCAACTTTTTGAGTGCGGTAAGTTCAGGACTCCACCATGGTTGTCTTCCTGGTGATCGGCCAGCTGTCCTTGTACGTGGAATGGATAAATCTGCCACGGCCTTCAGCAGCATTACCAAACCATTTGCGTGACTATCTACGGTCCGCTCATCGATGTCCCCAACGTGGCTCGCCAAGTGTGCTGTCATTTTGGCCCAGTCAGCCTTGTCTGTTCGGTACCTTGTATTGCCAGGCTCAGGGCATGGCCTCGCCATTATAGCTTCGAAGCTGATCACACGGTGGTCGCTGTCCGTGGCATCGGTGACAGACCAGTTCGTCACTTGGCCAATCATGCCTCTTGTTATCAAAGTCACATCGATATTTGATGATCCCATTCCAGGTCGATCATAGGTATTTAACGTTCCTTCTACGTTCATTATGTGGAGCAAATAGTCCTCTACGAGATTTTCGACTTGTCGTCCTCTTTCGTTGCTCTCCGAGGAGTGCCATAGGGTTGAATGGCCATTCACATCCGCCCCGACTATTGTGTTTTCTTCTCTGTCTAGTATCGGCCTTAGTTGCTCGATGAAGTCATTTGTGGGCAGTGAATACTTGAAATAAGATGAGACAACTATGATCGCCTGCTCTCTTGTTCCTATGCTAACAGCTACAGTGTACTCGGTTTTGAACTGTTCTAGGCTGAGCACCAGTATATTTTTGTTCATAATTACAATGGCGGCTCCGGCCTTATTGCCTGAATGCACCTGCCTGTACATCTCGAATCCAACGATTTTTCCCTGCGACACTATAGGTTCCTGCAGTAATACCAGGTCAGCTCTGTTTGTTTTACAGAAGTCAGCCAGCTGCTGACTCGCAATCTTTTGTTTATTAAGGTTGTGCTGTACTATACGGATTGACTCAGTCATTGCTGGCCAAAGTCCGTACGCCTTAAGAGGCTACGTGCTGCCTGCGTCTTGGCCCTGCATGTCGCACTCGACGCTTTGTGCGGCCCTTTGCAATTCGCGCACTTCACCACTTCGTTTTTGCACTCGCGGGAGTCATGAGCGCCTGCACAGTGTCTGCATGTGGGTTCCTTCTGTTCGCACCTCAGCGACGTATGGCCATATTGCTGACAATTATAGCACTGCGGGGTAGAGCTGTGTACCTTACACCGACAGCGGGTCATTCCTATATATATGGACCTATTTTCCAATTTCGACACAACATTTGCTGGTGCTTCGATCACCCAATGGACAACATGACCGTCTCGGGGTCCCAGTTTGTGCAATGGTGTCATGCACCCCACGTCTTCAGCAGTGAGTCCAAGTTCAGGGTTTTGACCCAGGAGACACTCGGCTAACTCTTCGCCTGTTATCCCGCTTTCTACGTCATATAGTATGAGCCGCGGCTTCCTCGGACTGATTTCTATTGCTTGTTTGAGGTCCTTCATCACCTCCAACGTGTTAACGTCATCCGGTATAATGATCAAGGACTTTCCACTTACGATGGTCTTCGCCCTAGGGTTTTTAATTTTAGTCCTGACTGTTTCCCACAATCCTGCTTTCGCAGTTGCCACGGTCATGTCCTTTGGTATTTCTACCATGAAGCGCGACGTTGCTTTGACCTTCCTGCTTTTCTTTAGCTGCTCTTTCTCTTTTGCCTTTATGGTCTTGGGTGCGGTAGCGACCGTGGCTTTCGGTGCGCTCGCAGCTTTATCGGCATATGTGGGCCTAGGGACGGGTTCTTTGCTAGGCGCCGGCCCTGCCTTTCTTAGCGTATCCAGCTCCGCCTTCAGGCTGTTAGCTTCCGCGTTCTTTGCATCGAGCTTGTCGATAAAGCACGTGAGGCTCATCCTCTGGGTATCCTCTTTACCCTTGAGTTCCCCTTGTAATTTGCTATTATCGTATGTGAGGCCGGTCGTGACAACTCTGAGCCTTGCCAGCTTGCTCAACATTTTCTCCGAGACCTGGACTCCCAACTTCTTCCCTTTCTCTTGTATGACCGTCTGTTCAAGCCATCCTAAGAGGTCGTTAAGTTCTCTATGGTCCGTTACCCTGTATACCGTTCTTGGTTGCTTTGAGCTTTGCGCAACCGGCGATGGCGGGCCGCGCTTCTGGCTGCCACCTGCCGGGACCATGTCACCACTGTTGCCTTCGGCATCTGTCATGTCGACGACGTTTTCGTTATCGTCGTCTTCGTCGCCACCTCCCCTAAGTCTGAGTAGCAATGTCCGTTATTCATGTCCGTTTTTCCTTTATAATCCAAGTATGCCATTTCCGTATTCGTTTGCGCATTATCCGAGCTATTGATAACGACCTGTGTGGCGAGCTCACCCACATCTGCCGGATCTAAGGTTTCCTGGGCCTTTGTATCAGTAACATCTTTTTCGTTTTGTTGTGTATCCATAGTTGTTAGGGTTTCGGGGGGTTGCCCTGTGTAGCCCTACACCCTCTGGCCGCCGGCGGGCTAGATCGGCGGTTGCATTATCCATGCCAAGGGTTAGAAGTCCGGAGTCGGCCTACTCCGGACAGTTTTGAACGCCTCTTAGCGCCGGGCGTAAGCCCGGTCGGGCGGGGTCACCACGACAAGGTGGGCGATCATCGACCCCGAAGTGACAGTAACAGTCTGCATCTATTTACATTGATTGTAATTTCACAGTCGACTGGTGTAAAAAATATTAAGTATTTACTTTAATTATTTTGTTACCTACTTAAAATCCTAATTACATTAAATAAAAATAGTATTTAAATACAATATACAAAATACTTAAGAAGAACACCCAGTAAAAACTAAATACAAGATACAATTATAGGTGGGTATTTGAAATATTGCCCACATCTTGTTATTTAATAACAAAATCATTAACCACTACAACTAAAAAATGAAATACTAGACTATAATAAACTTATAATAATATTATAGGTAGGTATACTATAAGTAACATAAGGTATTATTTTAATATCAAATTTAAAACACATTATAAAAGAAATCCTAGCTACGCTCCTGATTGTTTATACTTAATGTAAATATTATTGTTGAAATATACAATTAATATGTAGTATATTATGTAGTCAGCCTTGACACGTGTGTACAATACAGTAACTAGTTATGTACGAGCATAAGACTCACTCTCTTTACGGATGTAACATGACCTCGGTCGTGCATATATATAGGGCCTTTGATGTATGTAATATTCACTTGCACAGGCGTCGTTGTACAGAGCGTATACGATGTGTGTGTACTGTCACAGTTTAATTGTCCAGTTGTACGTTATTATATATTATACTTATACATAATCATATTGTCGTGTTATTACTTATTATATTAATGCTAACATCATTAGTCCGTCAAGCTTCACCTTCAACAGGTTATGGGCCCAGTCAATAACCAAGACATACAGTCTAGTGGATTCGTGATCGAAGTATTTTTATATTTGTATTAACGCAGAAAACTACAACCAGTCGGAGATATCCTGGATTTCGGAAAACGGCGGAACAGTGTACATAGGTAAAGTTTTGTTATGAATTGTTATACAGGAAAGTATACGGGAATCCATCGGTCATGGAAGACACGGTGAAGATAACAAAATTATGTGCGGAAAACTGGTCGTTATGGAAGTTCCAGGTGAAGGTCATTTTAAATGCCTTGGAAGTAGGTGAGATAGTTTCAGGCGAATGGACGAAACCAAGTCTACCTATAAAAAAGTCGGCAGGAGAGACCGACGAGGAAGCCAAAGCACGTTGGCAAAGGCATACTAGCGCTTGGCAAAAAGCGGACGGTAAATGTCAGAAAATAATAGTTACCTCAGTGGACGATGGTCCATTACAATATTTGATTAACTGTGAGACTGCATTGGAAATGTGGGAGAAACTGCTGAGTATTTACGAGCAGAAGTCTGAGGCAAGTATACATTTGCAAGTCAAATTTTATTGACAGCGTTCGAATACTCTTACAGATAGTATATTACAATACTTTTTATGATATATTTGAGGTAATTAAATAGGCATAGGTAGCTACTCTGAGTAGCCTAATCAGTATATTATATTGGCGATTATATATTTAATTAAGCACACAAATTATACAACTATATATAATGTTAATATGTAATACACTATATAGGATACATCACTGTTCATCGACAACATTAATATCAGTCTGTAAGTACTGCTACAAAGTGCAGATACCTACTATATATTATATAAATATTACTGGATAGGGAAGTTATTAAGTCCCTATACAAGTATAGCCTATATTGGTGGTTTAATATTTATTTAAACAGATAAATTCTGCAACTACCTATATGTAGTGTAATATAGGTACAGAACTGTTCATTGACGGCGTTATGAGTGTCATACTGTATTAAATATTAGTGTTATGCCTAGTATTTTGTCTTTTTCGGATTGCTTGCATTTCCACAATACTGTATTTTTATATATATTTGATGGTATTTTTTCACCAAAAGTCATTGATGTTACCGCCTGTCGCCTCCAATTACTGGCACTATCATGAGACAGCTGCATGCCTACTTCTTGACGTTTTGCTCCATTAAGAGGCCTTTTTGAAGTATGTTCATGCAGCATGTCCATACCTTCTATCATTATTTTTACAACTAGTGGCTTACCTTCATCAGGCCTTTTTTCTGCCCAGCCTACTACTACCGCCAAACAATCTTTACATTTTCCTGAAAAGTCAATGAAATGTTTTGCCTTATTTACATCATTTGCTACCCGACATCTTTTATAAATTATGTTACAGGAAATGCTACAACTTTTTATGAACCAGTCATTAATAATGTTGGTCCATACCCCTTGTTTCAAAACTGTGTACATTTTTTTGAAATTTTTCTTTCCGTATGAAACATCTATTGGGCTAATTTTGAAACTCTTACGGAACCAGATAAAATTCTCCTCTACAATTTTGTTCATAAGTGTTTTTATGATAAAACCACTCAGTAACCCATGTTATTGGAACGCACAAACATGTTTTTAAAGGAATTTTTCGAGTGATTTTTTTGGGTGACACGTCCTCTTAACATAATAATTATTGTTATTATAATTTTTTTTTTTTTTACTACACAAAATTCTATAATTAATATTTGGGGTTCGTACAGAGAAAAAAAATACTTAACGTGACTATAAAATAAATTAACGCGTTAAGTTAGAAGTTACTTAAAAAAAAAGTAATTCGTTAAGATAGAAGTTACTTCTTAGAAAAAAAGTAATTCGTTAAGTATCTTAGTTAAAAATAACTTAACTTTTTAACTTAACTTTAACTTTTTAACTCGTTAATGCCCAGCCTTGATAATCTGAATATAATATGTCAGTATATTTTGATCAACAATAATTTTAAATAAACTAACTAAAATCTGAAAATGTAACATGCCTATTGCTAAGGTTGATACTTAGATTATAGTAAATAACTTACCTTATTAGTCTCCATTTTATAAATAACTATGTAATTATAACACCAACGTCTAAGTGCAATCAAAAAATGCCTAACGGTTTAACACTGACGTCTGTCTCACTAAACAGCGTTCTGCAAATTAATGGATATAATTATAAAACGTTCGTATCGTAATAACTGATAATGATAATGAAAACATATGTATATTGAACCATTTAAAAATAATACAGGCACGGACCTGTCCAGCGGCATGGGTGCATAGACTAGAGACCGACTCGACGGCCGACGGTGGTATATGGTATAAATGTATAATACTATAATAATTGATAAAAATATAAATAAAACAATATTTCCCGTCATCGGTTCGCCTCACACACACGAGCAATAAACATATTATAATATATATTTTAAAATAATAAAATCATACACAATAATTATCAAAATACAAAATAAATTAGAATAATAATATTGTAACATTTACGTGACCACACTGTCTTAATGACCGTTGTCACCAGTCGCCACTCGCAGTCTCACAATACTACGAATTGCAATAAATTAATATATTTAATAACGTGGAAACAAATAACATACAGTTGACGCAAATACGCATTCAAGAATACCCTAATGGCCTAGTGGGTAGTACCACTAGTACAGTAATACCTACGCGATACCCATATCAACTCTTCTAAATATCTTATCTTTGGTAGTCACAACGAATAACTATAATACCTAGTAATAACGTAATAATATTATAACCATGACGGGGAAATAAGACCGTTTAATTATAAAATATTTTTAACTCTCAATAATTTCGTTTGAACATTTTTGGATAGTACTCGGTATCGCTCAGCTATATAGTGTATAGTCTACAAACAGTACAAAGTACAAACTACAATCAATTCCCAAATTCGGAGACCACCCTCGCAAATCAAAACGAAGCTTTGGACACCGGTTAGGACACCAATTATTAGAATAGGTTTGTAGTAGATCGGGTTAAATCGGTTGGCCAACTTCCAAACACCCCGAAAACTTCAAAAGTAAGCGGGCACTTCATAGCGACCATCTGAATGACTTGCAAACTTTAATTTTGGACTCCCAAATACTTGCAAATTAAAATCTATAGTTCGGTACGATTTTCAATGTTTTAGGGCAACTTGGGTGGGCCAACTTCGTAACTTTGACAACTCTTACTGGCCGCTCAAATTACTTGCAAAATCTAAAAATGAACTTGCTAATCATTAGCTTTTGTTTGATACCTATATTGAAGTTCTGGGTCAACCTTGGTGGGCTAACTTCCACACTGTTAAAGCTCTTACTGGCTTTCTGAGTAACTTGCAAATTCTATAACTTGACTTGCAAATTCTTGCTTATTAAAACGAGGGTTTTGACACTAGTTTTGAAAGTTTCTGACAACAAGTCAGGGCTGGGGTTAAAAACTTTGAAAAATCGTAAGGGTTGGAATTTTGACTTGCAAATTTCGGGAGTGTACCACTTTGTTCCACTCGCAAATTCGGGGACCGCCCTCGCAAATCAAAACAAAGCTTTGGACATTTAAAGCTCATTTCAGACATATTTACCAGAACGTACATGTAAGTGTCATTATTTAAAGAACCAACTTTATTTATTCAAATAAATTGAACAATTTATAATATAACATAGTTAAACGAAATAAAAATAAATAATTGAAAATAAGTAATTGACTTTAAATACGAATACTTTGAGAACTTTGAAAGCTCGTATCTCAGCTTTGGGCCACTCGCAAATTCGGGGACCGCCCTCGCAAATTCTCGCAAATCAAAACGAAGCTTTGGACACCGGTTTGGTGAAAATCGGGTGAAGTGGGTGGGCCAACTTCAGAACTTTGAAAGCTCGTATCTCAGCTTTGGGCCACTCGCAAATTCGGGGACCGCCCTCGCAAATTCTCGCAAATCAAAACGAAGCTTTGGACACCGGTTTGGTGAAAATCGGGTGAAGTGGGTGGGCCAACTTCAGAACTTTGAAAGCTCGTATCTCAGCTTTGGGCCACTCGCAAATTCGGGGACCGCCCTCGCAAATTCTCGCAAATCAAAACGAAGCTTTGGACACAGGTTTGGTGAAAATCGGGTGAAGTGGGTGGGCTACATGAAGTTGGCCCACTCGCCATTGAGATGTGTAAAAGTGACTCGCAAATTCTAGGAGTATACTCGCAAATTCTCGCAAATTACTCGCAAAATTTTAATACCATTTTCAGATTGATATTAATATGATGGTGGGCCAAGTTCATGGACGTGTTGATAGGTAAGTTAGCTACTATATGAGTAGCCTATATTGGTCATTCAATATTTAACTAAGCACACAAATTGTGAAACTATTATAAGAATTAAATTAAATTAATAAACAATATCAATGATATAAATTATATACAGGTAGCTACACAGCTATTTTTTTTTTTTACATTAACTGTATAATATTATAATTTACATTTAATAATGTATATTGATTAACGTATACACTATTCTGTAGTGTGATTTAAATAAATTTACTCAAACATATATTATAATAATAAAATACCATTAAACTCACCATTAATACTTAATACTATATGATGTTATTATACTGGATTTTATAATAAATATACCCTACATTTAATAAGTAACATGCAAATGTTTATTAATGCAATAATAATATATTTATGTAAATACCTATATATGCCTATATATCTTGATTATATAGCTCCATTATTTATTATATATGTTTAATAATACGCAGAACAATATACATACACCTACAATAGTCTTTTTTTTTCAATTTATAAAAATCTAACATACATAATATTATATACAAACATTTCATTTTTACAATGTACATTATTTTTGGCATTCACTTATTAGTTATTAGTAAAGCGTTAGATGTGTATTAGTTGATCGGTATAATTTGTTGTAATTTCGACACTAGAATGTTTAGTGTTATGTACATCATGGTCATATCTCTAGAGGGGGGGGGGGCTCGGGTGTATTATATATTGTGTTTGGGTACCTATATATATATATGTATTGTCAATTATTTATTTATGCCTATTAAAATTAATTAATTTAGTGTAATAACTTTTGTTTTTGAATACAAATTAAATTACATTTATTATAATGTCTATCCAACTGCAGTAAATGTGTATAGGTACCATTACCCCAATATTTTTAATAGTAAATAAGTGGACTTATTACTCATTAATGGTAAACATTAAAATTATAGTATGATACTATATATTTAATAACCTATATATGGCTATATTAATTATTCATGTATCATTTTATACAAATAATAGATTCATTCTATACATCTCAAATGCTAGTTTGTATACCAATAAAATACAGTCTTATAAAGATGTATATATTATTAACAATATTCATTTAGAATTTAAATAATTGTCTCTTTTAGACTTATTTTGGAACGTAAAAATAATATAATCTATTACACATTAAAAACCGATATATTTCGATCTAACAAGTGATATCTAATAAACATTGACATGTTTGCTGGGTATATATTATAAAGGTATTAATTTTTTTAAGTTCAGGTGAAAACTATTAAATACATTAAACGAAGATTTATAAATAGACTTCGTTACATAATGAAGTTGATGAACAGCGTAATATAGTATTTAAATGTTGTATTGATAATCATATTTTTGTTATGTGAAATATTCCAAAATTGATATAGGTATAATATGCTCAGAAATTCTTGAACCTCGCACAAACATATTGGCTCAGTTTATTATATTCGTTGTAAATAGTAAATGTTATAATAATTATATAATATATTTAAAATAAAACGTGACTGACTATAACTGACTGACCAGTGACCGATTAACTCAAACCACTAGATGGACCAGCTAAAATTTGGTGTAGGTACATCTGCCTTATATTATGACGTAGGCATCCGCCGAGAAAGGATTTTTTAAAATTCAACCACTAAAATGGTATAAGAGGAAAAACCACATTTTGGCAAGGGACAGCCGCGAAGTTATAAGGATGTCTAGTACTAGTATGTCATGTACTCATGTATGTCTAATAATTATGTCTATTGTTTATAAAAACATCAAATATGAATACGATAAATGGAGATATTAATTGTGAGCTTTCAAGTATAATATGATGACCGTATATTTTGAAGATATTTGATGAAAAATAATATTATAATATTTGATACAAATTGTTTTGAAAAGGTTTTAATAATATTTGATTTCAAATAATTGGTGACCAAATATTTTGAAGCTAATTCAACAATATTTGCACTAAAATATTTGACGGGACACCTTCTGAAAATATTTTGAAAATATTAATATATTCAATTTGCTATGTGGGAGTGAATCTATCAAATTATAACATCGTCTGATTTATCAAATCAATGTTACAAATATATGTTGATTATAGATAACGACCAAGTTACCAAGGCATTATATTAATTGGCTAGTCAATATCATCATTACCTGAATTTACGACATTGACGGTAACATATATATAGCACATGCGTGCCTTTTGTTGCTTTTTAATCTGTATACTGAGCGCTTAATTTGAAATTTAATTTAACTTTTGTTGAAAATATTGCATCAAAAAAATTATAAAATAATAAAAGTTTTGCGTGTCAGATAATTAAAATTCGTAAATTTTACACAATAATTTTGACATGTAATTTTTTTTTCTTTTATGTAAAATAACTGAAATAATTATGTATAGTATTTTATATTGATAAGTAAAATAATTCGTGGTAGGTACATTATATTTTCCTAAGCATTACAAAATTTTTAAAAACGAAGTGAAATTCTTCTAGTATATATACACATACACGCTCACACTTAAGTATAACAGTATATACCACGGCCCTAATAGCCAAAATATCCTCCCAGGAAGGTCTATGGACGGTCTTTTGTGACCCACAGACCATCAACAGGAATTTCCTATTCCAGTCATAGACTGTACGGGAAGGTCTTAAGACGGTCCATAGACTTCCAAATGTCCGAGTTCCGACAGTCCTTCCGACCTTCCCAACAGGAATCGAACCGAACTCAACTCCCATACGGGTCATATTGGTACCTAAATGAGTTTTGTTTGGGTCGTGATAATATCTTAATAGCCCCTAAATAGGTTATACTGGTCTTATTCGAGTATTATTTAGCTTCCTGAAATAGTCGACACACTTCCTAAATCCACTACAAAAGCTACCTATTTGTGGTATTATTAGTTCCTATGAGGGCAAGGACGCAAATAGGGGGAGGCTTATAATACTCCCAGAAACCCCTTAAAAATATTAATAGGTTAGGTATTTAAACTAAAAAAACACTTTGGGGAATAAGGCCCCCTGAAAAAATTTCTGTTTTTGCCACTACTTCAGCATATATTTCCTATTTTAACCTGTAATTTAATATATATTTTTTAATTTGAATCCATGTATTGTCAATTGTGTTTTGTTTTGATAGGTAATTAATATAGTTTTATAAAATACGAAAATTGGTACACAATATATTAATTTTCAAATTTTCTTTTAAAAATCTTATTGGCATCTATTCTTACCACAAAAAGCTCACAACGTTCCTCATCTCAATCTATAATATTATGTTATATGTATCATTATAAGCATTGATATAAATGAAATATTTTAATATTTAATGAAGGTATATAATATTTATTAAATAGTGAAAATAAAAAATATATACATTGTTTATTTTAATAATATAATAACTACCGTCAAATGGGGTAACATTAGGCCTTATGTGTAACTTTGGCCCAAAAAAAGAAAAAGTTTAATTATGCCATAACAGATGAACTATCTTATGTAATTTCTTCAAAATTGTACCAAACTGTAGGTAGGAATAGTGGTTTCAATATTTAGTGATTAGTATATTAATCATCGTTCACAATTTCATTTAGTGAAATTGATAAAAGCTGTTATCAAAATATCAACAAATTTGTACGTGACTACTTTGTCATTATTCAAGTATCATCTAACATTAAAATTCTTAGGTAAATCAATTTTATGTACAAAATGTATTATAGAAATAGGATATAGTGGTTTAAAAACACTAACTTTGTTAAAATATTGAATAATATTGCATTATCATTTTGGTCAAACATTGTCCCATACTTTTGTGTAACTTTGGCCCAAAAAAAAAAGTTGCAGATTCATGATGTCATAAATCATAATTAATGAAGAAGATCCAAAACCTATGAAATCCAATAAGACCATAAAATCTATAAAAACAAAAAGACAACTATCCACAATTATCCACAAGTTCTTCTAATGATGAACTAGATGCAATTATGATACATTCTGACGAAACCAGTGACTTTGACTTAGACTCAAATTCAGATGAAGAACCAATTATCAATACCAATGATGAAGTAAAATTAAACGAAAATGATTTAAAGATTGATGACTTTGTCATAGTGCTATTTAATGAAAATAAATATCCTGGAAAAATTGTAAGTTTGTCTGAAAAGGGGCCCATAGTAGACTGCATGTTTAGAACATTTAAGTTCTGGAGATGGCCAGAAAAAAAAGATGCTATACTGTATGAATGGAAAGATGTCTTAAAGAAGATCGTTCATTAGGGGGTTACCTAGAAAAAATACAAGTTGAATTAATTTAATTTGAGACTAAAGTTTGTTATTATTATTATTAATTTTACCAATAAACAGTTGGTAATGAAGGTTTTTTGTTATTTTATTAACTAATACATGTTCATTATTGTTTGCTATATTATATAATATATACTAGTATGGTATAACATTGACCCAAGTCATAAAATACACGATTCACAGTTAGTTTTTACATGGAGGACAAAGTTACCCCAAGTGCGGGAAACTTTGGCCCAAAATTTTGAAAAAAAATTTTGGTTTATGCGTTGTTAAAAATGCCGATGATGATGATTTACATGTGATTTACAATATTAAATAGTTGATCTATAATTTACTAAAAAAAATTATAAAGTACCAAATTTTACAAACATTTCCTCTACATTTACATGGATGTATAAAAAAAAGTATGAAAAGTGGACCAATGTTACCCCATTTTACGGTACTAGATATAATATAATAAATATTTCATACATTATATTTATAAAAGTGAATATTTTTGTTAATGAATGTAATTGGACATAATTCCTTATATGAAATTAAAAAAAAAAAGATAATAATGTAAAATATAAAATAAATATTACATACATAGATATTTATAAAATTGAATGTATTTGTTTATGAATGTAACTGGACATAATTCTTTTTATGCAATTAAAAATAAAAATTAAATAATGTACTCATCATATTAATATTAAATAATAAGTGTATAATATAATGGATAAGATAAAACTGAAGGATTATATAATTATGTATTAACATGATTATTATTATGAACATCCCCTTGATAGCGCTCTTTAGAATGTTTTAGCCATCCAGAAACCGCCTTATTGATAGTTGAGACATAAGAATCCTTGACATTTTTTAGAATCACTCCTAAAACAAAATACAAAATAATAATTATTTATTATGACACAATATAATATATTTTCAGATCCAGATCACGCTTTATAAATAATTTAAAAATATTTTTTATTTTAATATGTATCTAACCTGTTATAACTTTGAAAATCATAGAGCTCTTAAGTGGTTCTTTCTCTTTTTTGTTCATTGGCCCTTTTCCAGTGAGAGACATTTGACTTCCAAGATTATTTGTAAATATTGTGTCCATTATGGATTTTGTTACTTTACTAACACTATAACCACGAAACTCTTTTAACATTTTCATCTATAAAAAGTAAAACAACTAAGTCATGGCAACAAAAAAATTAATAGAAAATAAAAGTATTTTATACATACCAACTGCTTACAAAACATTTTATCAATTGCTAATTTATTATTAATATCTTTTAAACAATCAAGATTGTCTATGGGAAAACCTTCCAAAATTGCATCATCACCGTTAATAGTTTCATCATTCTCGTTATTAAAATGGACTTTATGTAAGATATTTTTAAGCATTTCTTCTTGTCTACTTAAGTTCAACAAAATTTTATTCACTTTTATGCTTAACTCTGTAACAATATTTACTGTATATTGTAAGCTTTGTTCTTTGTCTGAAATAGAATTAACAAACTTCATAAATTGATAATTTTAAACTAGGTAATTAATAAATAAATTACAGACATCTATACTCTATTCAAAATAAGACTGGCTTTGTTCCGTGGCAGCGCCCGACGTGTCGCCGTAGTGGGGACGGCATCTGGCCATATGTCTGACCGCTGCCCGACAAAAACTGGTCGCTGCTTAGTCACGGTCTTATTTATTTATTTAGACACAAAATTAATGTATGTATTATTGAATATTATCAATAGGTATAATGAATCATTTAGCAATTATTTACCTTTAGATTTCTGCTTAGCTGGTGATTGAAATGAAAATAGCTTCTTTTTAATAGAAATAGTTTTTGTGTTGGGTGTTTTAAGGTCAGTTGAAATTATGAATGGTGACAGTGGCATGCTCAGAATTTGATCTATTTGATAATAATGATTCTTAGAAAATATAAATTATTTTAATATTTAAATGAAATCAGAGTGTATATATTATACATACTATGCAGAGGACTATTATCAATATTTCCTTAAAATGACCATCTATTTTTATTTTTCCTCACATGTTTTCTACTAAACTCTGGTAGGTACCTTTGCCTTATTGGCAATTTCAACTCTAATTTTGAAAATTTAAGTTATTTTATTTTAACATATAACAATTATTTATTGAAAAAGCATTGTGTTTACCACTCCAGTGCTCCATATGTTTACTAATGGCCTATTGATTTTAAACTTATGATATTTAAGTGAGCATTCTTATTTTAAACTATTATTGAGAAAACACATTTTTAAAATCGGCCGTTTCACAGATCTATTCCTGTAAATAATATTTACCTAAACATTTTAACAAAATAATTATATTATATTTTTACAGCATTAAAAAAGTCACCATTAAAACAATCAATGGGCGGTGATCATCAAACAAATAATCATATTGCTAAAAGTATAATATTATTGATCCGCCCGCATCCTCATCCGCCACCGCCGCCGCCCGATCCTGACACCGCATCCTCATCACTCATCACACCGCCCGCTGCTCGCGTACGTGCGTGACTTATATTATTGTTATCATATTATTTCCGTTATCAGTGTTATCATATTTTATCACTGTTATCATATTTTTTCCGTTATCACACCGCCGCCACCGGCCGAAAATAAGCTAAAAATTTTTTTCCGGACCGGGATTCGAACCCGAGTCCGTCGGTTTGGCCAGCGATCACCGTACCACTGCGCCACCCCGACACATATACTTTATATTAAGAACTTGCCATATTTAACGGGTACATAAAACTGCAAAAGAAACATTTAATAATAGCTTGCAGCTGCGTATTAGGAGCCAATTAATGAAAGGATGGAATAGACATCCGTTCGCACGCTCACCGAACAATCAATAAATGACCTATAGTATATCGAATAGAAGATAGCAATTAATGAAAAATACATTAACCCTAATAGCCTACTTATTGCCATAGCCAGGATGTCTTAATAGCCACCTCTAATAATAATACAAGTATTTATCATATCGAAGAAGGAACAATTCACACGGCTATTATACTATGCTGAAACAACTGGCACTTCTCTTTAGTCCGTCTACTGCGTTAAACCAGTGTACACGTACCTACAGGCGCTGACTTTAAAGAATTTACAGTGTTTTAAAATTTTTAAAGTGTTTATTCTAAGTGTTTATTATATCAAGTGTATATACTTAATATTTTTCCTTTATTTTATTTATACTTTATAAATTTAATAATGTTTAAATGCGATCAATGTGTATCAACCTTTACACGAAAAGACAATTTGACTGCCCACCAAAAGAAGCACGATGGTGTACGGTTTCCGTGTACTATATGTAGTAAATCATTCGATAAAAAATCAAATCTCAATAGACATATAAAAAATGTTCATAGTATGTATATTGTATATATATTATTATATTAAAATAAATTATTGTATAACAAAAATATCTTTAATAATTAGATATAACTCACAATCATCCACCTCGCAAATATACTATAAAGTCAACTCCGCAAACCAAAGTATCAAACACACAGGGAGAACCATCAAACCAGTGTCAAACTATTCAAAATGTATGTAGTATGTTGAACAATGATGATGTGTGTAAGGAGGTACTTATGGAATTTGAAAACGTGGGTTTGGATGAAACTTTACAAGGTTAGTTTTATTTTTAATATCACAGACTGAATATTAACCTAAGGATTTAGTTATATTTTAATAACATGAACAGAGTAAAAGTTAATTAGTTTTCAAAATGTATATAGATTGTTATTTAGCGATAGTTTTATACATATATTTTTTTTTTTTTTTTTTTTTTTTTAAGATTCTTATACGACTGTAGTCAATGGTAAACGCATTTCCACCGCTAATTCTACTTCAGCTGTTAAGGCGAAAAAAGTGCGTATGGAACTGGTTAGATCCCCGGGTCTTATAGAAATTTCAACTTCAGCTAACCGTAAAATAGTATGGTATTACGCTAAAAATATTAATAAAGTTGAAAATTATAATATATTTCTAAACTCATTGAAATCCGATCTAATCGATATACTGAAAGCACATGTTAAGAAAAACGCTATCAAATTTAATTTGAAACTAGAAGCCACTTATAATAGACCGCGTGTGGAAAATTCCTCGGAAAATCGCGCATTCAAAACATCTGCAGTCGAGTTGTTTAGAGAGTCGGATATATCAGCTATTGTCGAGGAATCTTTTACAAAATTATTAACAGAAGAAGAGACTTATACGGGTAGAGGAAGTGGATTCACACTAGAAGCTATAGATGGATTATTATTAGGGGTGTATAAATATACACCAATGTCAGGTTCATCTTAAATATCCTTACCAGATAGTATCGACAGAAAAAGAGGTACAATAAACCCACAAAATATAGATCAACAATGCTTCAAGTGGGCTATATTAGCCAAGCATGTGACAGAACAACCAAAATATCGTATAGGTGAAAACTACCGCAAGCACGAGGGGAAATATAATTTCGATTGTATCTCATTTCCAACACCGTTATCTGATATAAAAATATTTGAAAAAAATAATCCATTCGTCTCCATCAATATTTTTGGTATTGAAAAACAATTCCAACCGCCGAAAAAGTTTCCAACATATGAGGTTTTCCCACTCAGAGTTGTAGATGATGAAAAGCGAGATCACTTTGATCTATTATTAGTGACAGATAACGATAATACACATTACATATATATATCTAATTTTTCAAGACTCGTTCGCGCTCAAAAAACTAGATATGAAGGAAAATTATTATTTTGTAAACGATGTTTTACGAGTTTTGACTCCAGACCTCGAAAATATCAATTGTGTGGACAGGCTGCGTTAGACCAACATAAACTTATATGTGGTTTACATAAACCAATATTACCAGTTATGCCGGCAGAAGGGGATTGTCTAGAGTTTGATGCGTGGAGAAACACGGAACGACATCCCATCGTTATATATGCTGACTTCGAAGCGCTACTATTGAAGGCTGATGGTGAAAAGAAGGGGAAAAACACAGACATAATTCATAAGCATGAGCCTATGAGTTTCGGTATTTTCGTTAAGGCTTCCAATAACGTTCCATTAAGTCTGCTCGAAGATTACGACATACCGACTAAACCTATTATTTATCGTGGTAGTGAGGAACGTAGGGATGTTGCGGCACGTTTCGTGGAAATGGTTTCTGAAATATCGTTAAAGATAGAGAAATTGTTAAAAACAAACGTAATGATAAATATGAGTACACATGACAGAGTGGTTCACGAGGCGACGACACACTGTAACCTATGTTGTATAAAGTTTACACCACCTCATGTGATCCAACATCGAAAAACAGCTGACCACTGTCACCTTTCTGGAAAATATCGACAGGCTCTTTGCAATACGTGTAACCAGAAACTACAAACACCTGTATTTGTACCGTGTTTCCTACATAACCTATCAAACTATGATGCTCATTTCATAGTGACAGAGTTAGGATATGATACGCAGAGGATCACGGTTATACCCAACAGCGAGGAGAAGTTTATTTCCTTCTCCAAATACGTATCAAACACCTTTACGATCAGATTTATAGACACCTGCAGATTTATGGCTTCGAAACTTTCAACACTCGCTAAAAATTTGCTAACTCCTGACTTTTCTAAATTCCGTGAGACGGGGAAGCATTTCTCCACTGATGATATGAACCTTGTAACCCGTAAGGGTGTATATCCTTACGAGTATACAGACGCGTGGAGTAAGCTTGATGAAAATGCGTTACCGGATAAAGCTGAATTCTATAGTATCCTAACCGAGTCGGGGGTTGAAGATAAAGAGTACGAGCACGCGATGAAAGTGTGGGAACATTTTGAGTGCAAAACGATTGGTGAATATTCAGATTTGTATTTGAAAATCGATGTGCTGCTACTGGCTGACATTTTCGAAAATTTCCGTGATGTGTGTATGAAGGCCTACAACTTAGATCCTGCATACTATTACACCGCTCCAGAGTTTTCATTCGACTGTATGCTTAAATACACCTCAATGAAGCTGGAACTGCTATCAGATTATGATATGATGTTAATGTTTGAAAATGGTTGGTATTAAACTTATTTTATTATTACTAAAATAAATACATAACTTTTTTTTTTTTTTTTATAGGTATACGAGGTGGACTGGTGCAGGCAAGTATGCGTTATGCAAAATCGAATAACGATAAGGTATCTGATTATGATGATTCGAAGGAAGATTCGTGGTTGGTGTATCAGGATTGTAAGTATACATTTTTTTTTTTCTCGAGGATATTATATTGTACTTGTATTATTTTAGGTAATAACCTATACGGTTGGGCGATGTCGCAAAATATGCCTTATGCAAATTTTAAATGGGTCAAGCCAGAGTTGGATGGACTCGATGATTTGGATGAGACTTCACCCATAGGTCGGATATACGAGGTAGATGTGTCATATCCTGAACACCTACATGACGAGCATAATGACTTACCATTCCTTCCTCAAAACGGAATACCTACGGGATCGAAGGTAAAGAAACTGATGGCGACATTCGAGAGGAAGACAAACTATATAATACACTACCGTAATCTTCAACAGGCTATAGCAAATGGGTTGATAGTGGAAAAAGTAAATATTTATTTTATTTTTTTATTAATTTAACATTTGTAACATATCTATTATCTATTATCATACTATAGGTACATAGAGTCGTACAATTCGATCAATCTCCTTGGTTAGCCGAATATATCAATTTGAATACTGAGATGCGAAAGAACGCTACGAATGACTTCGAGAGGGAGTTTTTTAAACTCATGAATAACGCTGTATTTGGTATGTTAACAAAAAAATAAAAAAAAAAATTTTTAAAAAATATGTTTATATAGCTTTAAAACTTTATTAACTTTAAAACATTTATCTGTTCGTAAAGGGAAGACAATGGAGAGTATGAGAAAAAGGATACAAATGGAATTAGTATCCAATGACAGACGTTTACAAAAGCTTATAAATAAGTGTACGTTTAAACATAGTACATCATATAATGAAAATTTGAATGCTGTATCACTAGAAAATAAGATAATTGAATTCTGCAAACCTATCTATATCGGTAATTAATATTAACTCTACATTTTCAAAAACATTTATTTTAATATTTTTTAATTTTTATAGGTTTTTCAGTATTAGACATCAGTAAAACACTGATGTACGACTATCATTATAACGTTATGAAAAAACACTATGGTGATAATATTAAACTAATGTACACAGATACAGGTAAATAAATATATAAAAATTCATTGTGTATATTGTATAAATGTAATATTAATATATGTATATATTATTATTTTAGATTCTCTAGTGTATCATATCAACACGAAAGATTTTTATGAAGACTTAACCATCAACTCGAATTTGTTAGATCGAATGGATACATCTGACTTACCAAAAGATCACCCTTGCTATATAGCCGAACGTAAAAAGATCCCAGGTCTATTTTCCGACGAGACCAAGGGTGCTATAATGACTGACTTCTGTGCGTTGAGAGCCAAATCATACTCATTTATTTTGGCCGGGAAGGAGAAAATCAAAGCGAAGGGGATTAGGAAGCATGTCGTCGATAATCATATGACGTTCGACGATCACAAAAAGTGTTTGTTTGGTGTGGGGAAGAAGGATGTTAACAGAGAGAATGTTTCCATACGGTCGTTTAAACACGAGCTGATGACGATAAGCACAAACAAATTAACACTGAATAACTTTGATGATAAGAGGGTTATCCTAGAAGATAAAATTCACACCTTAGCTCATGGTCACTATCGAATAGAGGAAGATTAAAAAATAATTGTATTTTAAAATATTTTAACTAATTTATTTGTATATTCATACCATGTAATAATATTATTATGTAAATGTATGATGTATGTATGTAATATAGTAAAGATAAAATATTTATATATATATATATATTGTTATTGTTTAATTAAATAAAATAAAATTACTTTTCATGCATTATTCTATATACTTTGTAAAATAATGATGAAATCACTTGTATATTCACTTGCCATAGCAAGCTTAGAAATATATTTGAAAAAATCATGATATTTTTTTTTTTCTCAGTCTAATCTACAATAAACTAAACTAACTTAACCTACATGAAACTACCCTTATTTTTAATATGAATATGAAGTTTGTATATATTTTCATTGAAAATATGATATTATTATACAAATCTGTATACCTTTCAATTAATTAGAGTAAAGTCGAGTACAGTTAAAGCTATATTTATATCACTATTCCAGACTGTTGAAATTATACATTTTTGTGAGATTTTTAATATTTACATATTATTGTCTTATTAAGATAGTTTTATTAAGATCTGTATAGTGTCTACATGTGTTGGAGTGTAAATATGTTTAGATTTACGATCGAAATGATGATATTTACAACGAATGTAGAAATATAATAGTATGAATATTCAATATAATATATATATTATACCTACCTATATAAAATCAAGCTACGACTAATTTATTATTTAATATCTACTATACATGGTAAGATATATCCTTACTTGCGATGGTAATATACATGCGTTTTACATTATTTGTAAAGTAAATATAATGGTGTATAAAATAATTATATATCTAGTCTAAAACATAAAAATAAATTCCCAGTGTTTTGTGTAAATGAGTGTTAAGTGATGCATATAAGATACCTATAATATTTGTACCTACCCACCTATCATATGATTTATTATAATATAAGCGATCGGATATGGTTTCAGCATAAATACCATCATGTATTTTTCGATAATTGGAGACAAATATACGATTTCTGTGTTACATTGATGGAAAATCAAAAAAAAATAAATAAAATAGTGGTCTTATATTTAATCTAAAAATCAATGCTTTATTCTTGACCGACGTGTTATAGGTTTGTGTATTTTGAGACAGGTATAGTGGTTTCAGGTGATGAAAATCAGTAAAAATTTTAATGATAGTATAGGTGCTATATTATATAGCTGATAAGTGTGTCTCTATGAATACAGTTTTTATGATATTTAAACCAAAATAATAACTTTTAGCAAAGGTAAAATATATATATATATATTTATTTTTACAGTGAGATTATGATGATTACAATTGAACACATTTTTATTGAACTTATGAAATGTTTACATGTTTTAACATAATATATAATGTATGTGCTGCCATAAAACTTTATATAATACCATATTATAGTGTAGATTGAAGATATGTAAGTCAACCATTTACAACTGGAATGGTCTGTCACAGTGTATAGTTGCGCATTTAATATCTAATGCTATATGATTGATGGATTGATTTGCAAACTAGTTATATGTTATTATTGAGATTTTGATATTTTAGACACGATCTTGACATAGAAATGATATTTGTATAATATTTTATCAAAATTATGATAATATTATGATTTGGGAGATATTAAGATATTTTTACCAATTTTAAAATTGAAAAATCATGATTTTTTCAAATATATTTCTAAGCTTGCTATGGCAAGTGAATATACAAGTGATTTCATCATTATTTTACAAAGTATATAGAATAATGCATGAAAAGTAATTTTATTTTATTTAATTAAACAATAACAATATATATATATATATATAAATATTTTATCTTTACTATATTACATACATACATCATACATTTACATAATAATATTATTACATGGTATGAATATACAAATAAATTAGTTAAAATATTTTAAAATACAATTATTTTTTAATCTTCCTCTATTCGATAGTGACCATGAGCTAAGGTGTGAATTTTATCTTCTAGGATAACCCTCTTATCATCAAAGTTATTCAGTGTTAATTTGTTTGTGCTTATCGTCATCAGCTCGTGTTTAAACGACCGTATGGAAACATTCTCTCTGTTAACATCCTTCTTCCCCACACCAAACAAACACTTTTTGTGATCGTCGAACGTCATATGATTATCGACGACATGCTTCCTAATCCCCTTCGCTTTGATTTTCTCCTTCCCGGCCAAAATAAATGAGTATGATTTGGCTCTCAACGCACAGAAGTCAGTCATTATAGCACCCTTGGTCTCGTCGGAAAATAGACCTGGGATCTTTTTACGTTCGGCTATATAGCAAGGGTGATCTTTTGGTAAGTCAGATGTATCCATTCGATCTAACAAATTCGAGTTGATGGTTAAGTCTTCATAAAAATCTTTCGTGTTGATATGATACACTAGAGAATCTAAAATAATAATATATACATATATTAATATTACATTTATACAATATACACAATGAATTTTTATATATTTATTTACCTGTATCTGTGTACATTAGTTTAATATTATCACCATAGTGTTTTTTCATAACGTTATAATGATAGTCGTACATCAGTGTTTTACTGATGTCTAATACTGAAAAACCTATAAAAATTAAAAAATATTAAAATAAATGTTTTTGAAAATGTAGAGTTAATATTAATTACCGATATAGATAGGTTTGCAGAATTCAATTATCTTATTTTCTAGTGATACAGCATTCAAATTTTCATTATATGATGTACTATGTTTAAACGTACACTTATTTATAAGCTTTTGTAAACGTCTGTCATTGGATACTAATTCCATTTGTATCCTTTTTCTCATACTCTCCATTGTCTTCCCTTTACGAACAGATAAATGTTTTAAAGTTAATAAAGTTTTAAAGCTATATAAACATATTTTTAAAAATTTTTTTTTTTTATTTTTTTGTTAACATACCAAATACAGCGTTATTCATGAGTTTAAAAAACTCCCTCTCGAAGTCATTCGTAGCGTTCTTTCGCATCTCAGTATTCAAATTGATATATTCGGCTAACCAAGGAGATTGATCGAATTGTACGACTCTATGTACCTATAGTATGATAATAGATAATAGATATGTTACAAATGTTAAATTAATAAAAAAATAAAATAAATATTTACTTTTTCCACTATCAACCCATTTGCTATAGCCTGTTGAAGATTACGGTAGTGTATTATATAGTTTGTCTTCCTCTCGAATGTCGCCATCAGTTTCTTTACCTTCGATCCCGTAGGTATTCCGTTTTGAGGAAGGAATGGTAAGTCATTATGCTCGTCATGTAGGTGTTCAGGATATGACACATCTACCTCGTATATCCGACCTATGGGTGAAGTCTCATCCAAATCATCGAGTCCATCCAACTCTGGCTTGACCCATTTAAAATTTGCATAAGGCATATTTTGCGACATCGCCCAATCGTATAGGTTATTACCTAAAATAATACAAGTACAATATAATATCCTCGAGAAAAAAAAAAATGTATACTTACAATCCTGATACACCAACCACGAATCTTCCTTCGAATCATCATAATCAGATACCTTATCGTTATTCGATTTTGCATAACGCATACTTGCCTGCACCAGTCCACCTCGTATACCTATAAAAAAAAAAAAAAAAGTTATGTATTTATTTTAGTAATAATAAAATAAGTTTAATACCAACCATTTTCAAACATTAACATCATATCATAATCTGATAGCAGTTCCAGCTTCATTGAGGTGTATTTAAGCATACAGTCGAATGAAAACTCTGGAGCGGTGTAATAGTATGCAGGATCTAAGTTGTAGGCCTTCATACACACATCACGGAAATTTTCGAAAATGTCAGCCAGTAGCAGCACATCGATTTTCAAATACAAATCTGAATATTCACCAATCGTTTTGCACTCAAAATGTTCCCACACTTTCATCGCGTGCTCGTACTCTTTATCTTCAACCCCCGACTCGGTTAGGATACTATAGAATTCAGCTTTATCCGGTAACGCATTTTCATCAAGCTTACTCCACGCGTCTGTATACTCGTAAGGATATACACCCTTACGGGTTACAAGGTTCATATCATCAGTGGAGAAATGCTTCCCCGTCTCACGGAATTTAGAAAAGTCAGGAGTTAGCAAATTTTTAGCGAGTGTTGAAAGTTTCGAAGCCATAAATCTGCAGGTGTCTATAAATCTGATCGTAAAGGTGTTTGATACGTATTTGGAGAAGGAAATAAACTTCTCCTCGCTGTTGGGTATAACCGTGATCCTCTGCGTATCATATCCTAACTCTGTCACTATGAAATGAGCATCATAGTTTGATAGGTTATGTAGGAAACACGGTACAAATACAGGTGTTTGTAGTTTCTGGTTACACGTATTGCAAAGAGCCTGTCGATATTTTCCAGAAAGGTGACAGTGGTCAGCTGTTTTTCGATGTTGGATCACATGAGGTGGTGTAAACTTTATACAACATAGGTTACAGTGTGTCGTCGCCTCGTGAACCACTCTGTCATGTGTACTCATATTTATCATTACGTTTGTTTTTAACAATTTCTCTATCTTTAACGATATTTCAGAAACCATTTCCACGAAACGTGCCGCAACATCCCTACGTTCCTCACTACCACGATAAATAATAGGTTTAGTCGGTATGTCGTAATCTTCGAGCAGACTTAATGGAACGTTATTGGAAGCCTTAACGAAAATACCGAAACTCATAGGCTCATGCTTATGAATTATGTCTGTGTTTTTCCCCTTCTTTTCACCATCAGCCTTCAATAGTAGCGCTTCGAAGTCAGCATATATAACGATGGGATGTCGTTCCGTGTTTCTCCACGCATCAAACTCTAGACAATCCCCTTCTGCCGGCATAACTGGTAATATTGGTTTATGTAAACCACATATAAGTTTATGTTGGTCTAACGCAGCCTGTCCACACAATTGATATTTTCGAGGTCTGGAGTCAAAACTCGTAAAACATCGTTTACAAAATAATAATTTTCCTTCATATCTAGTTTTTTGAGCGCGAACGAGTCTTGAAAAATTAGATATATATATGTAATGTGTATTATCGTTATCTGTCACTAATAATAGATCAAAGTGATCTCGCTTTTCATCATCTACAACTCTGAGTGGGAAAACCTCATATGTTGGAAACTTTTTCGGCGGTTGGAATTGTTTTTCAATACCAAAAATATTGATGGAGACGAATGGATTATTTTTTTCAAATATTTTTATATCAGATAACGGTGTTGGAAATGAGATACAATCGAAATTATATTTCCCCTCGTGCTTGCGGTAGTTTTCACCTATACGATATTTTGGTTGTTCTGTCACATGCTTGGCTAATATAGCCCACTTGAAGCATTGTTGATCTATATTTTGTGGGTTTATTGTACCTCTTTTTCTGTCGATACTATCTGGTAAGGATATTTAAGATGAACCTGACATTGGTGTATATTTATACACCCCTAATAATAATCCATCTATAGCTTCTAGTGTGAATCCACTTCCTCTACCCGTATAAGTCTCTTCTTCTGTTAATAATTTTGTAAAAGATTCCTCGACAATAGCTGATATATCCGACTCTCTAAACAACTCGACTGCAGATGTTTTGAATGCGCGATTTTCCGAGGAATTTTCCACACGCGGTCTATTATAAGTGGCTTCTAGTTTCAAATTAAATTTGATAGCGTTTTTCTTAACATGTGCTTTCAGTATATCGATTAGATCGGATTTCAATGAGTTTAGAAATATATTATAATTTTCAACTTTATTAATATTTTTAGCGTAATACCATACTATTTTACGGTTAGCTGAAGTTGAAATTTCTATAAGACCCGGGGATCTAACCAGTTCCATACGCACTTTTTTCGCCTTAACAGCTGAAGTAGAATTAGCGGTGGAAATGCGTTTACCATTGACTACAGTCGTATAAGAATCTTAAAAAAAAAAAAAAAAAAAAAAAAATATATGTATAAAACTATCGCTAAATAACAATCTATATACATTTTGAAAACTAATTAACTTTTACTCTGTTCATGTTATTAAAATATAACTAAATCCTTAGGTTAATATTCAGTCTGTGATATTAAAAATAAAACTAACCTTGTAAAGTTTCATCCAAACCCACGTTTTCAAATTCCATAAGTACCTCCTTACACACATCATCATTGTTCAACATACTACATACATTTTGAATAGTTTGACACTGGTTTGATGGTTCTCCCTGTGTGTTTGATACTTTGGTTTGCGGAGTTGACTTTATAGTATATTTGCGAGGTGGATGATTGTGAGTTATATCTAATTATTAAAGATATTTTTGTTATACAATAATTTATTTTAATATAATAATATATATACAATATACATACTATGAACATTTTTTATATGTCTATTGAGATTTGATTTTTTATCGAATGATTTACTACATATAGTACACGGAAACCGTACACCATCGTGCTTCTTTTGGTGGGCAGTCAAATTGTCTTTTCGTGTAAAGGTTGATACACATTGATCGCATTTAAACATTATTAAATTTATAAAGTATAAATAAAATAAAGGAAAAATATTAAGTATATACACTTGATATAATAAACACTTAGAATAAACACTTTAAAAATTTTAAAACACTGTAAATTCTTTAAAGTCAGCGCCTGTAGGTACGTGTACACTGGTTTAACGCAGTAGACGGACTAAAGAGAAGTGCCAGTTGTTTCAGCATAGTATAATAGCCGTGTGAATTGTTCCTTCTTCGATATGATAAATACTTGTATTATTATTAGAGGTGGCTATTAAGACATCCTGGCTATGGCAATAAGTAGGCTATTAGGGTTAATGTATTTTTCATTAATTGCTATCTTCTATTCGATATACTATAGGTCATTTATTGATTGTTCGGTGAGCGTGCGAACGGATGTCTATTCCATCCTTTCATTAATTGGCTCCTAATACGCAGCTGCAAGCTATTATTAAATGTTTCTTTTGCAGTTTTATGTACCCGTTAAATATGGCAAGTTCTTAATATAAAGTATATGTGTCGGGGTGGCGCAGTGGTACGGTGATCGCTGGCCAAACCGACGGACTCGGGTTCGAATCCCGGTCCGGAAAAAAATTTTTAGCTTATTTTCGGCCGGTGGCGGCGGTGTGATAACGGAAAAAATATGATAACAGTGATAAAATATGATAACACTGATAACGGAAATAATATGATAACAATAATATAAGTCACGCACGTACGCGAGCAGCGGGCGGTGTGATGAGTGATGAGGATGCGGTGTCAGGATCGGGCGGCGGCGGTGGCGGATGAGGATGCGGGCGGATCAATAATATTATACTTTTAGCAATATGATTATTTGTTTGATGATCACCGCCCATTGATTGTTTTAATGGTGACTTTTTTAATGCTGTAAAAATATAATATAATTATTTTGTTAAAATGTTTAGGTAAATATTATTTACAGGAATAGATCTGTGAAACGGCCGATTTTAAAAATGTGTTTTCTCAATAATAGTTTAAAATAAGAATGCTCACTTAAATATCATAAGTTTAAAATCAATAGGCCATTAGTAAACATATGGAGCACTGGAGTGGTAAACACAATGCTTTTTCAATAAATAATTGT
This sequence comes from Macrosiphum euphorbiae, assembly GCA_949089665.1. Taxonomy (NCBI): domain Eukaryota; kingdom Metazoa; phylum Arthropoda; class Insecta; order Hemiptera; family Aphididae; genus Macrosiphum; species Macrosiphum euphorbiae. The sequence goes on from CARXXK010001096.1 coordinate 82,623, forward strand.
TATATGTTAAAATAAAATAACTTAAATTTTCAAAATTAGAGTTGAAATTGCCAATAAGGCAAAGGTACCTACCAGAGTTTAGTAGAAAACATGTGAGGAAAAATAAAAATAGATGGTCATTTTAAGGAAATATTCTTTAAAAAAAAATTTCATGTACGTTATATGTAGGTACTTGTTTCTAATATATTAATAATTGACTTTTATTCCTTTTTATACTTTAGGTACAACTACACTTTGAAAGTCGGCCATTTCTGTGTCCCTACTTTGTACATATGTCATCAACTTAGGAAAATAATATTTTTATGAATTTAATTAAGAAAAGCACATATACTATGGATATCTATTTCATGAAGTTTAATCAATTATTGAGTAGGAGTTACCTAAATATAGTAAATATTTATAATTACTAAAAGTAAAAACATACTTTTTGATAATAATAACGAACTGTAAGATTTTTTTATCTGAAGACGTCTTATAATTGGAGCTATCCAACATTGACCAAACTGGGACTGCATTATCTTTGTCATGCTGAACAAATTGATCATCATCATCTCAAGTATACATTAATACATAACAATTTAGTTACAACCTATAATTTCAGTGTTTAGTTGGTGTCAGTATAGTCAGTACGTATTAAGTTGTAAAGGGCAACATTCATTAATCATTACATACATATTGCAATATATTACCTGCAAGTGATTTTGAAAATGGATGTTTCGGTAATGGGTAATTTGATAAAGAATGAGAAATAGTTGTTTTTTTTTTAGTTGTTTGTTCAATATTTTTTACGGGAGAAATCCTTTTATGCTTAGCTCTTTTTGCAGCCAATATTCTCCTTTTATTTTTAGATAATTTTTCATCATATTCTGAATTTATATCTTCAGTTTCCGATAATTCAATAGCAAGCTTTAATTTTTGCTTGGCTCGAATGAAATCATCTTCACAAGTAATAAGTTTAAAAAATATTAAATTTTTTTATAATTTTAGATTATAGAACTATGAACTAAACTAGTACCTGATGAAGCCCAAATTTTAACAATTTTAAATGTATTCCAATTAGATTTATACGGCACACTATTGAAGATCATTTTATCATATGTATAGTTCATTTCTGTACAATTTGGAAAATAAGATAGGGACTTGTTGAATAATATCCAATTCTTTGGAACAAGTTGTACTCCATCTTTAAACTCAACCACAACATATTTTCTGTCAACATTAAAATATATATTGATGATATTAATGTTTATTTAAAATATACATTATTATGTAAATATACAGTTATACAGTATACAGTAAATATTTTTTAAATTTAAAATTTTTTTATTTTTTATTTTATGTTTAATTGTTTAATAACTAAAGTTGTGGTCTTTCATCTTGGTCTACATGTAAAAGAGGGAAAACTGCAAAACTGTTATAATTTCCGAGTATTGGAATACAATAATATTTTAGAATAACACATTTTAATAACCACATATCGGTTTTATGTGATAATTTTGATACCTCGTAAATACCAATATGAGTTGATGAACATGGTAGAGTGTACAGAGCTCTTTTTTCTAAAGACTTTTTTTCCAATCACAACATGGTCTTAGTACTTTGTGTTGTAACAAATATTTTCCATAAGAATAATTTCTCCGCTGTCTAATCCACAACAATTATTAGCCTTATTTTGAATAACTATTTTCATACCATTAAGTTTAAATATTGAATATTGAGGGTCTACACATCCTTCTAATAGTGGTCCATTTGTATGAACATTTAACACATATGACTGTTTCTCATTAAAATTATTATGTAAATCAGTTCCACAATTAGTCTCTATTTCTTGAAGACGTCATTCAATTTGTTGAAGTGGCTTATCATATTTTTTTAACAGTGATTTTAATTTTTGCATGTAATTTTCAAATGCAAATGTGCTAAATGTATCTAAGCAACCAAAATTTCTAACGTCATCTACGATATGCAATAGGCCATGTATATTATGGGAAACATGATGTTCACCATAAATTACTTTAAAAGTTGAAACAAAGTGTTGTAATAACTCTTTTGAATAAACTAAATGACATTCTTGAGAACATAATTTTTTAGAAACTAAAATTGATATAGCAAAATGTAGCGAAAAAAAATTATTTTATACTTCGGGAGCTAAAATATTTTTAAATACAGCTGGTCCAATATACAATATTAATTGGCGAAATTCCGTCCCTTTCCATTGGCGATAATGCCATATACCTCTTGGTTTTCTTTGAAATTCAAATGGGCAATATGGTCTAATTGTTATCTCTATAAAATCAGACACTTTTTTTATTTTACTGAATGGAAGACGAACTTTTAAATCATCACAACACCATAAAATAATAAGTTTCTTCATATTTCCTAGTAACACTAAATGTAAATAATCTAATGGAATATTAGTAACAAGCTCAAGTTGTGGTATTTGTTCTAATATACTAGTCCTCAAATGATATTCTTCATCAGATTTACAGATAAACTCTTCATCTGTTCGCTTTCTACTTGGAATATCAGAAAAACAAATTCTTGTTTTAATATATTTGCCTACATTCCAACATTTGGTACAACTCGAGTAACCCGTGTGTCCTTTAACACCCAAAATAAAAGACTTTGCGGGAGCATCTGAACAAATAATTTTAATACAGCACTTATATATTTTACCATTATTTTCCAAGCCATTTTCAATAAGCTCTTTAGCTTCATTAACAAAATCTTCTAAAAATTCAGAAGCATATTCAGGTTTTTTCGAACTACAATGATATATGCCAATAATAAATACTTAGTTAAAATCTAAAATTTTTCCTAAAATTGGCCATAATTGACTACCGGATGACTTACTTATTGGGAGACCATCTACACCAATCATAAGTTCAATTTTATCATTCTGATATTGTTCAAAGTTATTTAAAATGTTAACTATTCCTTTTTCCAGGCCGTAATGCCAATAATGTCCAAAATGTATTTCTTTAATTTGCATTGATCGAGGAGTGTTTAATAATGTTCTGGGGTCATTAGGCAAGTTACTATGACAAGGATGAGTTTGTAAAACTTTTAATAAACTGCGTAAAGATGACTTATGCGTTCTTTAACTGCCCATGTTGCTAATAATTCGTTAAAAGGTAATTCTTTTGAATTTGAGTTAAATTGAAATGGTATTATAGTAATCATCATTATGAGTAGAGAAATTATTTTCTTGATTTATGATATTTATATTTTCAGGGTTCAAAGATGCATTATCATCAATAGTCGGATTTATTATTTTATGATTATCATTAGTTTCTATATTAGTATTAATAACATTAGGAAACAACATATTTCCTACATTTTTTATACGCTTTTGAATTCTACGTCTCAACTGTCTCGTGGAAGTATCATTTACTGGACGTAAATCCCTAAATATAATAAAAACAAAAATATAAATAATGTTATTTAAAACAGAAACTTTTTATTATATATTGAGAGGAATTATTGAGTTAATTACCTATTGGTTTATTTTACAAATCAATTTTTTAATGAAAACCTAACCTATTAAATTTTAAACTATGAATAATAAATAGTAGCTAACAATTAAATACTAGACTAATCTATACTATATAAAGCGTGAACCCGAGGGCGCCGCCTATGCGTTAAATCCGAACCATCGTAAGAGAGAGCCAATGAGAAAATTCAATTTCCCCGGAGGGCGGTCTCCCGGCGGCGGCGGAGCCGTCGCTGCGTAATCAGCCTTTCTTATCACTGTTTCGAGATTTTTTCGAAATTTTTCGAAATTTTTCGAGTTTTTCGAGTTTTACCCCCTCGGGGGGCCCGGGGTCTCCCCGCCGTGACCTTATTCGCGTTCCCCGCTAGATTTGCAGGCCGCGCGCGGCCGTATTTTCTTCCCGGCGGGCCCGCGGCGGCCGATCTCGCGCGCGATACGAGCGCCGCCGTCGCGCGCGTTTTTCGCCGTGTTTTTCGAAATATCGAGTTTTACCCCCCTCGGGAGCCCCGGGCGTCCCCGTTTGCGTTATATTCGCGCTCCTCCCTATATTTGTAGCCGGCGCGCTATCCTACTTTTTCAAAAATGAGTCCCCTCATCCGACTAGACAGTCGCCGACGCCGCGGCGTCGTCACGATTTCGACGGTTTTTTCCAACTTTTTCCAACAGAGTCGCGTTTCGCTTCGTTTGTAGACTTTTCACCTCCCCGCCGAAGACGTATTCGAGTTCCCCGCTAAATTTATAGCCGGCCCGCAGTCCTACTTTTTCAAAAACGAGTCCCGGGGAGGAGCGGCGACGCGCAAACGAGAGTAGGTACCGAGTGGGTACGTCGTGTGTGTGCTATATACAGGCATAAATACATGCGTCTCGACGTCCGATTTTTTTCGCGAATCCCACCGAATCTCGAATTTTACCCCCCTCGGGGGCCTCGGGTCTCCCCGTTTGCGTCTTATTCGCGTTCCTCGCTAAATTTGTAGTCGGCGAGCTGTCCTACTTTTTCAAAAACGAGTCCCGGGGAGGAGCGGCGTCGCGGAAACGAGAGTAGGTACCGAGTAGGTACATTTTGGGTATCGCTATATACAGGCATAAATACGTGCGTCCCGACGATCGATTTTTTTCGCGAATCTCACCGAATCGAACTTCCGAAGCCGGTCGAGACGGTCGTCCCCTTACCGACGCGTTCGACCCCCCCGCTCGGACGCCATTTGACGGACGTGGACGCCGCTTTCCAGTTTCGGGTGCACGGCGACGCGGCTTAATAGTCATAGATTTGACACGATATTTCATCTGAGTAGGTAGTCGATAGGTTAGGGCGCTAGGACATGTAACTAGGAGTCGTGGGTTCGATACCGTCCCCCGGCGATATCGAAGATTTGCGGCGGCCGTGATAATCTCGAGTTTTTTTTCGCGTTTTTTTTTTTCGTCTTTTCTCCATCAGTTCCGTATTATCATATTTAAATAGTCCCCCCTCATAGTCGGGGTACTTTTGACCCCCCCCCCCCAATCAAATTTTTTTTGGCCGAGCATAACTTAGCCGGGGATCGTCGTAGCCGTATTTTGTAAACGGCTATGGGTTGTGGGTGACCACGTGCATACCATATCAAAAATTACCCCCCCTCCTTTTTTTGATTTAAGTATATCTCTGTCACGTTTCGACTTGGGTCCCCCGTTTTACCACCAAAATTTACGTTTCAAGACCCTCTAAATAGTCCCCCCCCATAGTCGGGGTACTTATGACCCCCTCTCAAATTTTTCGGTGACAGTTATGAACGCCGTCCGCGAGTTTCAAATTAATAAATTATGAATAACAAATTGATATATTTATACATTATGTACTATTTATTATATAGATGTATGTTTATACCTAATGATATATTTATATAATTTAATCTAAAAGTTTAAATGAAGTACTATTTACTATTAATTATATCATTGGTTTTGGTTGGTATATAAAATATGTCTTTTTCTAATAGTTTGCATTGTGTGTTAAACGGTATAGTGTTATAATATATGAACTGGGCATATTGTAATATGTAAAAATTTAATTAGAAGAAGTAATAGTGAAATTATTGGTAAATAAGGTAGTTGGTCATAGGTTAGTACTCCATGAGTAGGTACATAACATTGATGGACTAATAGAGAGTAACTAAGTATTGGAAACAGAGGATTTCACTTCTAAGTATATAATAACAAATTATAAATATATATATATATATAATATACAATGTAGTAGGTACTAAATTTTTAGGTGATATTAAAAATATGAATTATATGAATTTAGTCATATCATATGACTATACTATAAGTATTTAATAAATATTTATTTATAATAAGTATTTAGTTAATACTTGACACATTTACCATGAACAACGCACCTATATTTTTCAAATAGTACCTATATAAAACTCTGATGGTTCAATTGTATAATGATATGACATAATTTGATATTACTCAATATAATATAGGTCTATGGTCTATCACGTATATTTATTTATTTAAATTTTTTTTTTCGTGAAGATCGCGTTTTTGCTGTCCGTCGCGGTAGGATCGCCGGCTACGAGGCCCTTTGATGGACGTCAAAACATGAAATATATACGAGGCCAATTAACGAGCCTGGCAATAATTAAATTGCATAATTATAGGACTATATATTATATATGAGTATTGTTTAACATGGCCTGGATTATATTGGAATACATACGATTATATTTTATGGCGGACAGTCAATAATCACGATAATATCAACGATACACGCAATGCTACAGTATGACCATTATTCATTGATACGGGTTGTTCGTCGGAGTGTTGACGACGTGCGGGGGACAACTTTTGCGACGCGAAACGCGCCTGCGTTTTCGAATGTCATCTTGTGACGAACGCCCGTGGAACGCACAACCAAAGCGCACAGAAAATCATATTTATAATATATTATATATTATTACTATTATTAGGCTTTTAGCTTTCTTAGATTTTCTTGGCGTATCGTGTTCTGCGTAGGGCGCTTTTCAAAACCGGTGAGTACAATTTTGAAATACATAATAGTATAACGTTTGTATGGCCCGCGTACCTACTGGCTTATTCACGACATTGTACGTACACGAGCTGGATTCATCTTCTTTCATTTGTGTACGATCCGTTTCCGTACACACGATATTGTTTATTACTAGGTATATTATTATACACGCCATTTCCACCTTTACGCGTTTCGTGTTCAATATTAATACGAAATTTGTATTTCCGCTTGCCGTGTTCATATCCGGACATAGACTTAAACGCCTACGTTCGCTGCGTTTTAAACGACGATTTTTGCAGTTACGACTTGCAAGACCATAATATCGTATGTTACTTTTGTTTAGTTCATACCCAATAATAATATTATATACCTACCGTGTATAAATAATACAATTTATTGCATTAATTCTAAAAATAAACACACAACACCGGATTATTCACTGATAACATAGGTACTGATAAGATAATTCCATCACACGAACACGGAGTTTTACTCATATTATTTATTATAATAATTATAATAATAATATATAAAATGTTTAGCCATTACTTTTTCATATTATATTGTTATTATATAATATCTTTTTAGGCAAATATAACAATGGTCAATCATTGTGTGATTTGTGGCAACGTCGACGGAGCGAATGACGTTTCAGTGCATGGGTATTTATCTAATATACCTATTATACGTACTATAACGTACAATTAATTTTGAGATTTAAATACATAATAATTCATAATACCATGTTTGCATTAGATTTCCAGCAAACGCCGATCGGAAACGTCAATGGGTGATGTTCGCCGTGGACAATGGTGTCAATGCTCGACAGATATTGGCTCATTCCAAGCTGTGTTCGAGGCATTTTGTAGCAGGTCGTGATTACCACGGAGCAGCTGTACGTCGCCGTCGACTGACTGCTGGAGCAGTGCCGTCAGTAGTGAGTAACAACCGACATAAAACCTTTGATCACTGTATTAATTCACTCACTTGATCATTACACTACTATGCTCACTAATACTGTGTGCATTAAAATATCACATATCATGTGTTTATTATTTCAATATACCCAGGTGGCAGGTATTTTACAGTGGCTACGGTTTGATACTATACTATAGGTACTTGCATTAAGTTATTGTTGTTGGTTAACATTCTGTATTAAATTATACTCTTTTTTTAATTGCTTTTATTATAAATACTAATACAACTAATACTACTACTACTACTATTACTAAGTAGTGTCTGACCTACGGTTAAAAATCCGTACATGCTTAATTATTCACTGTGCTCTTAGATACATATTATATACATTGTTTCTGTACATAACAGACTACTATACCTACCATACTATACTGGCTCGGTACAAAATTCTTCAAAACTAAATCTCTATTTTAATAAAGTAAATTGTAGAATAACTTGAACGACATTCTATTGTCTTACCGCTGTTTCAAATTTCAAATGCATATCTAACAATACTAACATATCAACATTTACTGTGGGTATATTGACCTAAACAGAACACTAAATAACCGAGGGGTAAACACCTTGGGGGTAATCAGTGTACAAGGTGATGGTAATAATTGTAGGAAATCATGGGTAATCATAGGTATAATCATTGAAATCAGTTATCTGCTGTACAAAACTTCTGTCAGGTATTTACCCCCAATATTATTTACTACTGATGTGTGTTATATGATGCATAGTGGTGATAGATATAGGTGTACTTGATTTTATCACATTGAAGACCATGTATGATTTTATTAGTGTAACAAAAACCTTACATTCAACTTATCATATAATAACCTAGGTAATTTGTAAGTTGTGTACTACATATGCAGTACTCTTAGAAATAACACTTACTGTTATACAGTGCAATACGTTTTTACAATGTTATTGTTGTTAGAAAGATTATAACTATGCATGAATGCGCAACCAATTATACATTCTTCTGTGAATTTCTTTGTTTTTTGATTGGCTCTTGATTTTAAAGTTAAAATTCAGTTTATCTGTTTACTACAATGACAATTTTAGATTATACTACAATGTAAAAGATTGTACCTATTAAGGTTAGGTTAAGCTTTGAGTATTGATTTGACGTTCAATGCACGAAAAAAAATATTAGATATTTAATATTGTACCTATACAAATACAAGATTATATTAAATATATATGAACACACGACCATTAAAAGTTCAACTCACCATATTTTAACTTTTATTATGAGTATTTACCAACCAATGAACAAAATACTTATACTATTTACTACTGACTCAGGTCTACTCTCCTTTAATTGTAAGTTAGACATGTTTATGATATTTAAATGCCCATATAATTTCATAGAAATGCACTTAACCATGCTACATTACCAAATAAACCATAGATTACCTATTTTTACATAACTGATATTGTATACTTAACATTGTGTTTATACAGTAGAGTAAAAGTAATAATATACATTCTACTGTTTTTTTTTATTAGACGTTGTTACTAATACTTTAGTGCGGCAGTTTTCTTTGAGTATGGATTTTGACGTTCAATGCACAAACATAATATTATATATTTAGTTATTTAGAATTATAAAAAACCTTAATATTGTACCTACTCTAAACTGTACCTAACTTTTAGGTACTTGGTGATGACGCGGATGGAGAGGAGGACGTGGAAGGAGTGGTGGTCCAGATGGACGTAGTGGAAGTAGTGGAGGTCCAGAGAGAGGACGTGGACGTGGTCGACCGTCAGGTGGAGGAGAATGGGGAAGTGGAAGTGGCAGAAGTCCAGATGGATGGGATTGAGGACGTGGAGTACGTGGAAGTGGTAGAGGACGTGGAAGTCGAAGTGGCAGAGGAGGTGGCAATGGTCGACGTCGGGGTGGAGGAAGTGGAAGTGGTATATGAGGTGGAAATGGTCGAGGAAGTGGAAGTGGCCGACGACGGGGTGGAGGACGACTACCCGGTAGAAGATATCGAGTACGTGGTAGTGGTCGAACTACCCATAGGTCGTGCGCCAATGATTAACCGGCGTGCGGGCGTAACACACCCCCTTCCAGAGAGGCACTACGTGGGGGCGTTGGACAGAGTCTGCAGACATTGTTACGCCCGCCACTTCAGTGGGGAGCAAACAACCCGGGGTCACTTCTCCACGTGTTGTAACAACGGCCAAGTGGTCGCTGCAGGACAACATGCGTTGTTACCAGTACCATATTTAATACAGAGTTTGTTTATAGATGATTCCCAGGATGGTCGAAGATTCCGAGCGGAAGTACGGCGGTTCAACAACCTACTGGCATTCGCTGCGTTTGCCTCCAACGCACACGACAGGCGTTTGCCAGGGCGGGGACCGCCTGTGTTTATTGTACACGGTCAGACATATCGGACGACCAATCGTGAGGTGGCCGTCGCCCCGGAAAATGCGTACAACTGTCAGTTGTATTTCTTGGAGTCCGCAGAAGCCAACCACCGGCGCCTCGATATTGCACGACGGGCAAATCGTGAACTGTGCGAAATCGTGATGGGTTTATTGGACGGTTTGCTGCGGGGCATCAATCCGTACGCAATGGCTTTTATGTAAGAAAACTTAAACTATTGTATTTATGAACACTAGAAATGTGAATTTCCCCTTAGAGTAAATACATTTTACACAAACCTTTCTTACAGTAGATAAAAAAAAAAAAAAAAAAAACATTTACCAATATAGACTTGATAATGATTTAAAATAATGTATACATAGCAAATAGTTTAGAACTCCTCCTTATTAGTCATTTGAAATACCTAAGGTACTAATGATATAACATTAAATATGACATAGGGTTCGGTTGTTTATGACTTAACATATTTATGTAACTTTGAAGTAAAACTATCTTGGGGTACATTTAATAATACATTTTATACACATTGAATGTGATTCTCTACGCTTATTACACCTACACACAGGCACACAAATATTTCTTCCGTGAGCGGCCAAAAGGGGTTAAGTCAAAAATACACATTTTGAATAGGGTTATCAAAAGATTTGAAAATTTGTTGTTAATAGAGATTTCAACATAATTAAGATTTTTATTGATTTATGGTTTTAGAGTAAATTGTAATATACAATTTTAATTATATAAACCGTCAAACTACTATAATTATAGATAATTCTAAGCTGCGCATGTGTTTCATGATTAAGAAAATAATATTGATTTTGACTAGGCATCAAAATCTAATACCTTGATATATGGGTATGTCTATGTCTTTATATTCTTGAACAACTGTTTCCAAATTTTCATTCTATTTTATCAATTCATCAAGTTCATTAATAAGTTTTCCATGACCTTGTTTATTTTTATATTTTTTTTTTTTTCATTTATATTGATCATCCACAACCATGGTTATAAAGAATTCTTTTAAAAAGTATTTGGGTAAACAAATAAAGTATATCTATCATTGAAATTTTATTTATTCTTAAATTCTTTTTCTATAACATATTATACTTATTTATTTATTTACTAATAATATTATATGAATTGTAAGTATAATTGAATAAGGTATATTCTAATATTAACACATTTTTTCCAATTAATAATTATTATTTATTTAATAGTAAAACACTACAAGGATAATAAGGAAAAGGTATATTTAAAGATCTATCTTTATTGGATATACAATATAGCAATACCATATTCAAATACTTTACAATAGGTTTGATGTACCCATTTTATTTGAGTGTAGGGCTGACAGATAGGGGTATTAAAATTATATAATAAACATTGTAAATGATAAATCAAACTGATAAAAATTAAAGTAATAGTATAACATATTTTACAATAAAATTAAACGCCAAATTGTATATGATAAATGATAAGTGTTATAACTTAAAGAGGAAAAAAGATTGACTTAATCTGATTTTACCAAAAAATAATTCATATTTATTAGAAATAAAAAACATAAAAATCTCAAAATGTGTATTTTGGACTTTAGCCCTTTTTACCGAGCATGGACGATTTATAATATATAATATTTAGTATAGATTATACTCTCACCGATACGATATAGAGTTAAATGATTTGAATGTTTTTATTACACATAATATACAATTATTTCTAACAAAATCACTGATACACTAATACACCAATTACTATTGATTAATACATTTTAGGTAATATGATTTATTCTCAGCTCTTTGCAATCAAAATTCAGAATTATTTGTACACATCATGTGGAGTGTGTTTAACATAAATATATAAATATATTTATTTCAGGAACATGCGTCAGGTGTGGCTGGCAGAAAGAGCCCTGGCCGATCCCGCAGCCGCTCCACCTAGACCAGTCAGAATGAATTTCGTTGAAGATGCGGCCCGGGATAGGGGCCGAAACAACCTGCCTACCGCAAATGAAGTTGCGGCCGTTTTCGTAGGTGAAGGTGGTAATCCTCCCAGACACATCGATCTGGTCATCTTCGACAACAATCCAATCAACATGCAATACAGGACGCAAAGAATACCTGCGGGTTAGTACACCTCACACACACACACATAATATTATAACAGATGTCGTAACTGCTACCAACGAAGAGTTAAATTACACCCCACCTTTACTACATTTTGGACATTCTTTTGAAATTGAATTACTCAATAACTAATACGTTATGTCAACACCGACTTCATCCCTTTCACTTTTGCAGTAATACTTATTACATTAACAGTTTGAGTTTGTTGTGTGATAAAACAAAAGTCATGACATTATTATTCATTTAGTACATAACTCTCAATTTAATATAGGGTAATATAATTTATAGTTACATTACTTCAACGCTTAATTCACTGTTCTCTTATTTCATAATTTGTGTATACTTAATAACTAACATCACTTAGAAGCCCACCTTAGAGTTCATGTTTTAGATTATTTTATAAATTACTGCTATACACACAAGTACACGACCCAATCATAACAATAAATAAATAACTGGTAAATATCCCACCACGCATACATTCTGGACATTCTTTTGAAATTTAATTAGTTATTCACTCATTAATTAGGTCAAAACCGACATACATAATAATACTTATTAAATTAACAGTGTAAATTCATTGTGTTGTTGTGAAACAAGCCATTACATTATTATAAATTTAAAACAACGTGGATCAACATAATACCTACCTATCACATATTATTATTATTCGATTTCCCTCCTAAATATATTCACCTAACTTTTGTGGTTCTACAAAACATTATGTAGGTACTTGCTATAATAATAAATAACAAATAGATATAAATAACTCCTAAATAGAGTTAAAGAATCACAGTTTCGTATAGATTCATAGTTTTGATTTCACATTACATAATATACTTAATAACTAATAACACTTACAATATTATAGCCGATCTTAGAGTTAATATTTTCTATACATTATTTCATACACTTCTTTGGCGGTTCTACAAATTGTGTACACACAACACAAACGTATCTCCATAAACCAACTCTCAGCTACTACAGACCTTTGGCTTAGCAATTAATTTAAAATTCATTATATTTCTCAAGGTTCGTCTCACTCGGATCCCATGTTGTATCCGCTGTTCTTCCCGTACGGCGAGGCCGGTTGGCATAATGAGATGTTGCAAGAGGGCCCTCGACGAAATAACGTCCGCAGTCGAAACTCTATAAGAGAGTTTGCGTGCTACCGCGTGGCCATTCGATACGAGGGAAATAACGACACGAGGCACCAATGGTTCAGTTCGATACATCAGGGCCGGTCCTTGTTTCACCAGTTCCTGTGCGACCACTACGTTCAGATGGAAACCAACAATCTGAACTACATACGCGAGCATCAGGCAGAAATCTTTGCCGAAGCGTATCAAGGGTTGGTGGACCATGTAAACGAACGTCTCATCATCGATCCTATGGCGGTCGGCCGTAGGGTCATTTTACCGTCGACGTTCGTGGGCAGCGACCGATACAACAAGATGTGTTATCAAGACGCCATGGCCATGGTCCGCAGCAAAGGGAAGCCCGACCTGTTCATAACGTTTACGTGCAATCCCAGGTGGCCGGAGATCACGGAAAACCTGGCGCGTCACAGCTATGCAAATGACAGGCCCGAACTCACGGCCAGGGTGTTCAACCTGAAACTACAGGACCTACTTTGTGACCTAACTGTTAATCGTGTATTTGGTGATGTCGACGCTTACGTTTATACAATAGAGTTTCAGAAACGCGGACTGCCCCATGCGCACATACTCCTGATCCTGGCGGAGGATTGTAAGTTTCGCACCGCGGCGGACGTCGACGACGTGGTTTGCGCCTTCTTGCCGGACCCGGAGACCGACAGGCGCTTACACGACTGCGTGAAGTCCCACATGATACACGGACCGTGCGGAAGAGTCAACCCGCAGTGTCCGTGCATGGTGAACGGCAGTTGTTCGAAAGATTTCCCGAAAGCGTACGCAGAGGAGACTGTGTACGTCGGGGAAGGCGGTTATCCAAAGTATCGCCGACCGGACGACGGCCGAGTGGTACCTGTGAGAGGTCATGCGGTCGGTAACGGGTGTGTAGTGCCATACAACCCTTACCTTCTGGCCAAGTACGACGCGCACATCAACGTCGAGATATGCACGTCCATAAAGAGCGTCATGTATATCTATAAGTACATATACAAGGGACACGACCGTGTGACATTGGAGGTGGAGGAAGAAGATGAAACTAAAAAGTGAGTCTTAACCTTACACTACACTTAGCGATATAAACATAATTTCTCAATTGAACGTGTAAATAAATCATAAATATATTATAATATATAAGATAAAATAACGTCTACATGTGTATGGTATAATGATTATAATAATAATACGTTTATTTAGTGTGTTCAGTGTGTATTTCATTATGATGTTGCTTGGTGCAAAAAGGGCCAATGTCATATTTTGACAATCTTCAGGTATTCAATCTTTAATCTTATTTTGGAACTCTAAACATTATATTTGTTTTTATTTCATTGTATGACTCTCATTTTGTTTTCAAGAATAAATATGTACGTTTCAGTTTGACATTGGCCACCCAGAAAAAATAAAATTGCTTTGGTTTCGACATTGGCCAAAAACTAAAATTTTTAATAAACATTTTTATTCAAATATTTCTACATTTCAATAATAATATTCCATTGAGCATAATATTAGTAACTTCTACATTTGTAAACTTTATCTAATTTTGACCCGAGTGACATAAGTAAATTTTAATGACATTGGTCAATTAATAATCTCAATTTTGCCAAAATGTGACATCGACCCTTCTTGCACCAAGCAACATAATTATTTTAGGTGTTGATCGTTATTATTATTACATTTCATGGGTTTTTATTCAAGTTGTGTATAACAGACATAATAAACATTCTATTACACACAGTACTACACATAAATTAAATAAATATATTCAGTGTGTTCAGTGTGTAGGAATTATTTACTACTTTTTAGGGTAGTTGTATATATTCACCATTACCTTTAAGTTTTATACGTTCAATCAATTTATATATATATATATATATATATATAATGCGTTGTTTAGGTATTATTATATTATGTACTTCTACAGGCAGTTCTATAGGTGGTCTACATTAGTACACAGTGTTTACCTGCATACTAATTAGTATTTTTATTATAGGTGTTAAATTGAAAATTATTACTATATTTTATGCATGTGTCATTTTTAGCAGTGTGTCCATACTTTTACCAATACCTTTTATTTTTTTTACTTTTGAATACTTTACATTTAATGTGTTGTTTAGGTATTTTATTATTTTTGCATTCCAGCAAAAAAAACACACATTTATAGATTGTTATTTTCATTGACATAAATTAATATTCCTATACCTTTGCCATTCTTATATAACATTATACGGTGATTCATACACAGATAATGTATTCCAGCTGATACAAGTTTTTAGTTTAACTTAACATTTGATGCGTTTTTTTCACAGTACAAAATATAAATTATAAATTGAATTAAATACATCAATTATATACTAATTCCAACTCTTAGAATTATTTAACTTGTAAACTTATATTAATTACTATTAATATTTAGCTACTCAAGCCGTTTTTGTTTTACGCGTGCTACTACAACATTTATTTATCAAAACATATCATAATATTATATCAGTCACATTTCTTGTATGCCAGACTTTACACAATTTATAATTCAACAGTTGTAGGGATTCTTCGTCATGTGCATAATATTTTTCGATGTTAATAATGACACACCGATTGTGTATCTGTTCACTAACAATTAAAGTAAAGAACTGTAAGTCTTCGTAAAATTTTCAAAAATTATTTCTTAGTACGGTTAAAATGCAATGCTCCAGAAAAAAAAATAAATTATATTCACTTGAATTATATCATAAAGATAATAATAATAATAATAATAATGATACCAATCACAACACCAAACGGTATCATTTCATATTGAGTCAGTCAATATATTGTTGGTAATCTTTTCAATATTTCCCTATAGTTACGTCAACTCGAGATACGTCAGCCCGCCAGAAGCCGTCTGGCGATTGTTTTCGTACAATTTGCACGGCAAAAGTCACGTGGTCGTCAGGCTTCCCGTTCACCTAGAGGGTCGTCAGAACGTGTACTTTGCGCCGGGCCAAGAAGAAGAACGGCTACAGAACCAAGCTGTACGTCGCACGAAACTCACGCAGTTCTTCGAGCTCAACGCGACCAACGCGGCGGCTCGACAATACTTGTACCACGACATACCGATGCACTACACCTGGCAGAAAAATGTCAAACAATGGCGTCCGCGGGTGAATCGGATGATAAACGTTACATTGGCTCGGATGTACGTAGTGAGCCCACTGGACCGGGACCGTTTCCACTTGAGATTGCTACTTCTCAACCGAAGAGGCCCGCAGTCCTTTCAAGACATAAGGACGGTGGACGGGGTCGTTCACGAGACATACACGGCGGCTGCGATTGCACTCGGACTATTGGAAGACGACCTAGCGTGGCGGCATTGTTTGGCGGAATCGGCGGATGTGGACACACCGTGGCAACTGCGGTATCTGTTCGTCACTATACTGGTGCACTGCCTGCCGTCAGACCCGCTGGCGTTGTACGAGGCGAACGAAGCGTACCTGATGGAGGACTTCAACCGGCGTCTCCAAGACGTCGACCGCGCGAGGGCCGCGTGTCTGGCAGCCATCGAGGATCTACTTCGCGGGCACGGAAAGTCACCCTCGGTCGACTACGGTTTGCCCCTCGCAGACCCCCTTCTACTGGAACCGCTGCAGGACGACAACGAGCTGTTCCGAGAAATAGACGAGGCTGCACGGTGGGCCCAACAAGTGGACACCTTGAACGCCGAACAGCGAACGGTGTACGACCGCGTGATGGCGGCCGTCGAAAACCCAGGCGAGGTGTCGCGAACTTTCTTCATCGACGGACCCGGAGGTACCGGAAAAACTACGCTGTACGGATGCCTGATATGGTCGCTTCGGCAGAGTCGGCGAGAAGTGTTGAGCGTCGCGTACACCGGCATCGCAGCGTCGCTCATGGACGGCGGCAAGACCGTGCACTCGACGTTCGGAATTCCGTTCGGCACGCTGAACGAAGACTCGACGTCCACCATCCACTTGCAGTCCGAGCGAGCGCACAGGATACGCAACGCGGCGCTCATCGTCTGGGACGAAGCCCCCATGTCACCGGGACTGCAACTGACGGTGGTGGACCGCCTGCTCAAAGACGTCATGGATTCGAATTTACCGTTCGGCGGTAAGACCATGCTGTTCGCCGGCGACTTCAGGCAGATATTGCCCGTGATCCGGAGAGGGACGAGAGCCGAGATCGTCATGTCGTCGATCAAGTACAACGGTCTTTGGAACGTCATGGAGCGCTTCGATCTGGTCCAGAACATGCGCGCGGGCAACGACGCGGACTTTGCGTCTTGGTTGCTTCAGCTCGGCAACGGCCAACTGCCCGCGGTCGACGGCGTTCCGGACACAGTGGAAATCCCGCAGGAAATGGTATGCGACGTCGCCGATTTAATAGATTTCGTGTATCCGCAGCAAATGTCGTTGGCCAACGTCGAAGAATTTGCTCGGAGAGTCGTCGTGTGTCCCACCAACGAAGAGTGCAGAGGTGTCAACGCGGACGTGCTGGAGCGCTTCGCCGGTAATCCGGAGACCTACCAGGCCGTCGACACCGCGGTGGTGGACGGGGCCGACGAAGTAGCCAATTTCCCCACAGAGTTCCTCAACGGTTTGGAACCGGACGGCCTGCCGCCGTTCCGGCTCGAGTTGAAGGTGGGGTGCATCGTGATGTTGCTCAGAAATCTCGATCCTAGGAGACGACTGTGCAACGGTACGAGGTTGGTGGTCACCGAACTGCGGCGACACAATTTCAAGGCGAGGATTTTGGGCGGTGACCCACAGGACGACGACATCGTCCTGCCCAAGATACCGCTCACGTCCAGCGGTGAGGACGACCTGTCCGTTCCAATGCGGCGCACTCAATTCCCGGTGAGGCTGTCGTTCGGCATGACCATCAACAAGTCCCAGGGTCAGACGTTCGACAGGGTAGGTTTGCTTCTGACGTCGCCTCCGTTCACTCACGGGCAGCTGTACGTGGCGTTTTCGAGGGTGAGAAACGCACAGTCCGTGAGAGTCGGCATGCACGCCGATGACAGCGGGCGATTCGTCACCAAGAACATCGTGTACAGGGAAGTTCTGTAATGCAATACGTGGTAAGTATATTCTAGGTGACGTCCGACGATCGAGTCTAGATGATGGTGATAGTCTGGTTGACTTTAAACCTGACATGTGTAACATATTTTTCAAACACAATACGTTACACCGCTGTTATACTGGTAAGTGTTCTACATGAGCCCAATGATCAAAGATGACGATGATAGTCTGGTTGACTTTAAACCTAACATGTGTAGCATATTTTTCAAACATAATACGTTACACCGCTGTTCTACGTGGTCTGTGTTCTACATGCGCCCGATGATCAAAGATGACGATGATAGTCTGGTTGACTTTAAACCTAACATGTGTAACAGTTTTTTCAAACTTAATACGTTACACCGCTGTTCTACGTGGTCTCCGTGGAGGTATTATGTGATACCTAACATGTGTAACATATTTTTCAAACATAATACGTTACACCGCTGTTATACTGGTCTGTGTACTACATGCGCCCGATGATAGTCTGGTTGACTTTAAACCTAACATGTGTAACAGTTTTTTTCAAACTTAATACGTTACACCGCTGTTCTACGTGGTCTCCGTGGAGGTATCACATAATACCTAACATGTGTAACATATTTTTCAAACATAATACGTTACACCGCTGTTATACTAGTCTGTGTACTACATGCGCCCGATGATAGTCTGGTTGACTTTAAACCTAACATGTGTAACAGTTTTTTCAAACTTAATACGTTACACCGCTGTTCTACGTGGTCTCCGTGGATAGGTACTTCATGATGACCTTGCCTTCGGGCTAAACGGAGAGAAAGTTTGACAACCTCCTCGTGGTTCTCTCTGGATGCGGATTCACTATAATGTGAAGCCGTAACTAATGTCAAACAATGTATGTAATGTCTGTGTTATTTGTATAGATGGTACAGATAGTGCAGACAATTTATTTAATTTGAATGTTAATTTAAGATTCTAATGTACCTAAATTATATGATGTAAATAACATTAATAAGTCAATTTCACGATGTTTGTTGTAAATTAATGAAAAATGTATTAATTACATTAATTGTTTTATTCACTAAAAGTGTATTCGATTTTGTTAAACACCATTTAAGTACATTTTAGTAAATTTCACTATATTCACAATATTTATAATATTTTGTACACTGTATAATACACTGTAAATTATATTCCTATTATATTACTACTGTTTGTATATAAATATATAACATATATAATATATTGTATTTTTACAATATTTAGATAATTGACATTTTACTAAAAGTTGTATTTCTTTGTTCTTGGTTTTAACATTAAAATTAAATTAATTTATAATTTTATATATTATATAAATTTATAATTATTTTTAATTTATAATTTAATTATTTTACTTTGTTCATAATATTTATACATTTTGTATACTAAATCACTGTGAACCGCTGTTAATTAATGAAGACTGTATTAATGGTTGAAAACTCACTTTATTTTATTTGTATTGTGTTTATTAATATGTAAATTTCGCTGTACCTACTCATGACGTTCATAATATTTTGTACACTTTATATCACTGAACTACTTGATTAATTTATATTGTATTAATGGTTGAGAGATTGGTTTAGATTACTAAATATATAAATCTTCACATATAATTATTATTGTATATTATAATTTTACATAAAATGATTTATATAATCGACATATTTGTATTAATTGTTTTACTCACTATTCACTAATAGAGTATAAGTTTTTTGTTAAACATAATTTTCTTCTTCGTTTTATCTAATTGTTTTATTCTAATTATTATAAATGTAATTATATAATTGACATTGTAGTAATTGTTTTGTTCAGTAAAAGAGTATGTTTTTTTGTTAAACACCATTTAATAGTTGTATTTCAGTTGATTTCTATTGTGCTAATAATTGTGATTTTATTTTATTCAATTATTAGATTATTACTACTGATGTGTATATAAATTGCAATTCATTAAATTTAATTATATTTACATTGACAATATTTGTTTTGTATCTTTGTGCCACTGAAGAGTATTGGTTCTTAATTAAGTGAATATCATAAGAATAAATAATTGGTAAAAACATACAATTGACTTTAACGGTATAATCATGGTGCAATTGTTCAATGAGGATTTATTAAAATTCACACACATATCTTGGGTCAGGGAATGGATCCCCTCAAAAAGAGTAAATTACTTAATTAAATACTTTTTTTTGACAACAAATGATAGTATGAATGAATATAGTATGAATATAAATATAGTATGAATAACTAATAACGATTTAAAAAGCCATTCATACTGTACATTTCATACTGTATAATGCATTGATAGGTACTAGGTATATACATGATAAGATACTGCATATTATTATGTTATTTGCATTTTTATGGCAGCGTTCAAACGGCTGTTGTAGGTATTTTCTGTTTTAACACCATTTAATAGCTGTGTTCCTTTCTTCTTCGGTTCATTATAATAATATATTTTATAAGATAATGTGTAATACAACATTCTGTATACACTACGACACTGCGAATTGCTGTTGATTATTTTTTTCTTATTATTATTACAGTTTTTTTACATATTAAAACACCATTGATGAAACTATTTTATTCACTAATAATTATAATATGATGTAGTGTGCTACTACATACTACGTCACCGTGAATTGATATAATTGATTTTGTCACTGGGTCAATTGCTGTGAATAGTAACTCTCGGATGAGACGGAAACACATATTATTTACTTTTTTTCTGTCAAACTTTTTCAAGTATCGTTCAATATTATAGTGACCTGGTAGGACTGCTAATTTATTTATTTTAGTGGAGTAATGTCACTGTACAAATTTCTGTTAACTATTTTTAATACATATTATAGGTATTTTTATGTCAAAACTTTTAAACAATATTTAATAGTTGTGTAAATTATATTCTATTATTAGTCAATATTCATACAATTGTTTTACTCATTGTAGTCTACTGTTCTAAAATCTTTTAGTGACGTCGTACCGATTGCGTATTTCTTTATTTGTTACACAGTTTAGACATCCTACCTCAGGTCATTAATTTCACCGACATCCTTAGAACCCTTATAACTATTATTTTATTTGATCCACACACCACACAATAAATTTATGGTGTTGTAATAGTATGACTATATGGTATTGGTACCAAATATAATTTAAAAAAACCATTCAGACCGTAAGCGCAGTACCTACTACAACTAGTCATTAAAAATATAGTTGGAAAGGAAATGGAAAATAAAATAAAATTGTAAATAAAATAGTCATGTTTTGAAGTCATCAATTTATTGAACATCTGAAAAAAACATAAAGGACAAACGTATGAACATTGTTTGTTGAGAAAAAATGTTCCTGTTAAAAACTTACTTCTCGCTCACTTCGCTTCTACTCTCGGTACCTGAAAATAATATGTTTGATTAGAATTATTAATTTCAAAAACTAAAGTATTTATATTATATCCTTACATCGTTTTGCCGAGGCATCATGGGAGGCGCTTATTTCCTGAAAATGAAGTGTTCAATTAGAATTATCAATATCAAACACCTAAATAAATGTATATAAATATATGCTTACGGCGTTTGGCGGTGGCGAACAGCATTCCTCGAAGTAGAGCTCCTGAAAATAATTTGTTTAATTAGATTTATCATTTTCGAAAACTTGAATATTTTTTTAAATTTTTCACTAATATAATATACTTACAACGCTGGACGGTGGCGAAGCGGGGCTCGGGGACCGTCGACGAGGGACCATCTGAAAATTATTCGTTTAATTAGATTTACATAGAAATGTAATTGGATTTATTTTTAAAAATATTAATAAATCCTTACGTTCGACGTCGCTCGTGATGCTGGGGAGCGGGATCTGGAGAGGGGCCTTCGATCGACATCGCCTCTGCCTCCTCCCAGCCGCCTTCCCCCATCACGACGATCGTCGCTTTGTCGACGCCGACGGACCTCCTGAAAATCATTCGTTTAGTTACATTTATCAATTTCGAAAACTTAAATATATAAATAGATCCTTACAGCGTTTGGTGGTGGCGAGCCGGTGCTCTCAACGTTGAGCTCCTGAAAATAATTTGTTTAATTAGATTTATCATTTTCGAAAACTTGAATATTTTTTTAATTTTTTACTAATATAATATACTTACAACGCTGGACGGTGGCGACGCTGGCCTCGAGGACCGTCGACGAGGGACCATCTGAAAATTATTCGTTTAATTAGATTTACATAGAAATGTAATTGGATTTATTTTTAAAAATATTAATAAATCCTTACGCTTGACGTCGCTCGTGGTGCTGGGGAGCGGGATCTGGAGAGGGGCCTTCGATCGACATCGCCTCTGCCTCCTCCCAGCCGCCTTCCCCCATCACGACGATCGTCGCGCTGTCGCTGCTGACGGACCTCCTGAAAATTATTCGTTTAATTAGATTTACATAGAAATGTAATTGGATTTATTTTTAAAAATATTAATAAATCCTTACGTTCGACGTCGCTCGTGGTGCTGGGGAGCGGGATCTGGAGAGGGGCCTTCGATCGACATCTCCTCTGCCACCTCCCCGCCGCCTAACACCATCATGACCACTGCCGCCGCCGCCGCCACCTCCCCTGCCGCTGCCGAAGCCAGCTACGCCACCGCCCCTGCCTCTGCCAACACCACCTCCCCGACGCCTTCTGCCGCCGCCCCCACTACCACCTACACCCCTGGGCTTGGCTACAATATAAATTACAATTGTATACAATATAATAATAAGACTGTTATTAAGGAATATGTAAAGTAAACACTCACCGCAATCCCGGGAGAGGTGACCCTCTCTACCGCAATTGTAACATTCTGAAACGGGTAGATATTATTTTAATCGTTTCTAATTTTATACAATATATATATTAACCAAATGTATGCTTACGTCGGGCGCGGTTTCCTTTTGGGCTTTGCCGGCTTTGGCCCATGTAGAACTGGAAGTTTTGGATATTTTTATAAATATTTTGACTCATTCTAAAGTTTATAAATAAAAGTAAATTAAGTAAGTTGAAAAAGACAATTGATTGGTCTGCATTATTAGGTTGGTGATATTATAAAATATTAAATTCGTTAAACCAAAAGCATGTAGTGCACACTCAAACTAAGCCACGGTTTTCTTCGCAAATGTACCTTTATGGTATAACAATATTATTTGATTAATGCGATCGGAGGTGAACGTGTTAAAAACAAAAACTAAAATTGAAAAAATATTTAATTTGTTTCACAGAAACCATGTGTTGCAGACAAAACTAAGGCACGATTTTCGTCGCAAATTTATATATTATTATAATAAGTAAAAAAATACGATCCGCGTTGGACGTGTTAAAAAAACAATCCAGTGTATCTATTATACTCATTCTAAAGAAATAAAGAAAGTGTATAGTAAAACTTTTATATTATTATGATAATTTATTAATTGATATATACGATCCGCGTTGAACGTGTTAAAAAAACAAGGGCCTCGTGTACCTACGCTTGGCAATTGCCGCTAATGTTTTATACGTTGTTACTCATTCTGAAGTTGACAAATAAAAAGCAATAAAGAAAAATAGAAAAAGACGAACCATTCAGCGGATGTCAGCTCGATATAGTATTTGTTTTTTTCTCTCAGACCTGTGCGTACACATACTATAAGCGTCTAACTAGGTACTTTGCCGGAATAAGCGTGGGCAGGTGCTTACAAAAAAGTAAGCCCTCTAAGTTTAAATATTCATTCATAAATACGATCCACGTTGGATGTGTCGAAAACAAGCTAATGTTATTGTACATATTTTAAAGTTAATAAATGAAAAGAAATAAAAAAAAATGGATGGTACAACAAAGCAATAAATTCCTTTGACAAAAATCACGTGTTGCGCAAAATACTAGCCTAATATTATACGATCCGCGTTAAACGTGTTAAAAAACAAGCTCCTAATGTACACTTGCGCCTATTACCTTTAATGTTCTATGCATTGTTAATCATTCTAAAGTTGATGAATAAAAAGCAATAAAGAAAGTGTATAGGAAAACGAAACTTTAAGTAATCTGTCGGTATTATTAAATATTAAATTAAAACTAAAATAAAATATTAAATTCGTTAATCGGAAAGCATGTGTTACATTATAGTAATTGATAAATTACCTACGATCTGCGGTGTAAAAAAGGTTTTTAAAAAGCCACCAATGAATTTATATACAATGTATACTCACGTGTTTCTGGTTGAGAAAGTTGGAATGAAATGATTTTAAAGTCGGACGTCGGCGCAGTGCTTGGTCTTAGAACGGCGACAATCACAAGAGTCAAGGCAGGTAACCCATGCGGGTAACGATATCGCACGGCCGATTAATTAATTTATTGTATTGACAAATTAATTATCTTATAGTTTTATATTATTCATTCATTCGAACACGGCATTAAACCTTACACTTTTGGCCATCGTTCTTATTTCATTTTTGCAAAATTTTTTCATATGTTCATAATAATGCCTTAGGACCATCACTCGATTTTATTGATACACACGCAAAAATGGTTTTCAAACATGCCCGCCTTCGACAGAATACCGCCAAACCTGTAGGCCTTATCACCGACCGTTTATCGTCTATCCACTCGGCGGTATCAAGCGGATTTACTTTCCCGCCTATTATGTGATACGAGAGACATTGGTCTGACATCATGTCGTTGCGGGGAAACGTTTCCGTGTTTTTCGGAAGACCATGGGGAAACGAAATCCCAATCAGCTGACCGAGTTTCGATTCTAAATCACTCTACTACTATAAACGACAAAAACTATTACACGTGGCCGCCCGACTTGCCTATAGACACGCAAAAATATATATTAGGACTAGCACAGTAGCACGGGCACCCGAAATGTTATTATTTATAAACATTTGATTTACGTCATTTGGCGTTTTCACTTTTCATGCCTTGACCCGGACGTCGCACTATCCGACGAAGTCAGATTGCCTACCAGGGTAGCTACGTCCAACGTCGAGGAAGGTGACTGACCTGCTAGACACCAAAACATATACCAATTTTTTGCACGTGACCTATTACTTAATTTTGCGTCAGAAGTCACACGTTGTCCGCTATCCGACGCTAGACCCTAGATCCTGCTAGACACCAAAACATATTTTCGCGTAATTACGTCGAGGAAGGTGACTCGGTAGTCGGATTGCTTGCGAATGTTTCGAAATGATTGTTGAATTGTTTTCATTTTTTCACGTATTTCATTACTTTAATTTTGCATTGTCGTGACTGCAATGGACGCTGTCCCGGCCGCACATTGCCTATCCGGATAACATAGATGACTGACCTGCTAGACACCAAAAAATCAGACGGCTATATGATTTGCATGGACGTCCGAAATTTTTTTAATACTTTTCAAGTAATTTATTACTTTTTTTGCTTTTACGGTAACAGTAATGAACGTCGTCCGCGATTCGACGCAGTCGGATTGCATACGTGATGACGTGCCCCAACCGTCGAATATTGTCTTAAAGGGTGACTACGACCAAAGTCGAGGAAGGTGACTGACCCGCTAGACCCCAAATACTATTACTACGCGAACGTCACTCTAGGTGACCGAACTGCTAGATACCCACAAAAATTACTATATTATTTTTTTTATCAAATTTCGAATTTCCGGCGGCGTCGTCGAAAAGACTCTGTCAAAGACTCTGCCCTGGCTACCACGGGCTACCACGTCGAACCGCAGTGGTCCTAGCCTTAGCACACATCCTTATCACCAGACCTCCACATCACCCATACACCGCGTCGGCTGAGACCCACGACCGCACCAAGAGACCACCGCTGCTTCCGAAATCGACAACACTCGGGGTCCGCTCACGGGGGTCTGGGGGTGTCCCCCAGCGACGCTCGGAGAGCTAGTCTTATACTATAAAGCGTGAACCCGAGGGCGCAGCCTATGTTTTAATTCCGAACTAGCGTAAGGGAGAGCCAATGAGAAAATTACATTTCTAACCGTGGGCGGTCTCCCGGCGGCGGCGGAGCCGTCGCTGCGTTATCACTCCTCTTATCACTTTTTGCGATTTTTTTCAAAAATCAAAGAAATTTTGAAACAAATCGAGTTTTACCACCCCGAGGGGCCTCGGGCGGCCCCGTTCGGACCTTATTCGCGTTCCTCGGTAAATTTATAGTCGGCGAGCGGCCCTACTTTTTTCCCGGCGGGCCTGCGGCGGCGGATGTCGAGTGCGATACGAGCGCCGCCGTCGCGCGCGTTTTTTGCATTTTTTTTCGAAAATTCGAGTTTTAGGCGTTTTGGGGCTTATCGACCTCCCCGTTTGGATCTTATTCGCGTTCCCCGCTAAATTTAACGTCGAAACGTGGCCCTACTTTTTCAAAAACGAGTGCCCCGACGGACGTATCGATCGCCGAGGGCGCCGCGTCGTCGCCGTTTCGACGGTTTTCTCGACTTTTTCGACTAGAGTCGCGTGTAGCAACTCTACGAGACGTCCGACCTCCCCGCCGGCGACGTATTCGAGTTCCGCGCTAAATTTATAGCCGGCGAGGGTACCTACTTTTTCAAAAACGAGTCCCGGGGAGGAGCGACGTCGCTTAAACGAGAGTAGGTACCGATGGGGTATCGAGTAGGTACCCATGGGTATCGAGTAGGCATAAATACGTGCGTCTCGAGGTTCGATTTTTTTCGCAAAGCTCGGGTATTATACGTCCGAGGGCGGCGAAGCCGGTCGTCCGCTCGCCGACGCTGTCGGATCGCCCGCTCAAACGCCCTTTGACGGCCGTCCAAACGGCGTTCGCCTTTCGCGAGCACGGCGACGCGGCTTAAGAGTCATAGAATTGACTCGGATTTTCATCTGAGTAGGTGGCTAGGTTGGTTAGGCGTTAGGATAGGTGACTCGAGGGTCGTGGGTTCGAACCCGGCCGCCGGGATTTCGATAATTTGCGGCGCCTCTGTCATATGGGATTTTTTTTTTCACTTTTTTTTTTTCGTCGTTTGTTTCCGATTTTTTTCAAAATTCGAGTTTTACCGCCTCTACGGACTTCGGACCTCCCCATCTTCGAGTTCCCCGTCAAAGCAGCCCTTGATACTATTTATTTCTATACACGGGCGTGAATATATGCGTCGAAGAGTTCGATTTCCTTTTTTGCGCTTTTTCAAAAATTCGAGTTTTAGCCTGTTTCGGTCGTATCGCCCTCAACGTTTGGATATTATTCGCGTTCCACGCTAAATTTACAGCCGGCGCGCGGCCCTACTTTTTCACATACGAGTCCCGGAGGGGAGTGGCGTCGCGGAAACGAGAGTAGGTACCGTGTAGGTACGGTACGCTATTTACAGGCATAAATACATTTGTCGAGTCGTTTATTGCCGTTTTTTTCTAAAATTCCAGTCCTAGCCCTTTTCGACACTTCTGCCCTCCCCGTAGACGACTTATTCGCGTTCCCCTCTAATTTTATAGGCCGCGCTTTCTCGGCCGCGGCGGACGAGTCGATCGCGGAGAGCGCTGCGTCGTCACGATTTCAACGATTTCAGGTCAGGACGTCGTTTTTTTCTTATTATTGTTATTATTCTTAATATTATTACGATTTAGGAGCGACACTGTGGTCTGCGATACTACAGTGCGACCGTTCTTATACGCGACATTATCCCGGTGGTGGGATGGAGTGGAGCCGCGGGGGAACAACTTTGGCGACGCGACACGCGCCCGTTTCGACCTGCCTGATCACGAGGTGACCGACCCTCATGCAGCGCACATCAACTGTCACGGAAAAGCCTAATACTTTGTGTTATTAATTAATATTCAGTGCTTTCCTTTGACTTTTGTCTATTCTGCATTGAGCGCTTTTCACACACCGGTAAGTCAACTTTTATATCTCCTTCTATATAATATAATATTCAGATAAACTACAGGTGTATTCATGGCAGCGCGTATCGCGAACGAACATATTTTCACCACCTACACACGTTTTTCGTTTGTTGTCATTTGTTTTCCGCGGGTTTCGTGTTTTTTCGTACACCGCAAAATGTGCTTTGAATACCTTTAACGGTTTTTGTATTCGCATTCGTATTAGCTGTGAGAGGTGTATGTCCGTTAGCCGTTTCGGCGCGTTACCATTGCGGTACACGTGTTTTATCGCTTGGAATTTTGCTTTAACAGTTAATAAAAAGCTGGGTATCCAATGTCATTTTTCTTATTTTTCTATTTTGTATGTACATCACGTAAGCCGGTGTGTACTCTAACGAGTTTTTCATATTATTTAGTATTTACTTTTTACTTATTATTATCTTTATCTAGCCTCGATTTTTCTTATAATATATAATATATATTATATTAGGCTTTCTTAGCTTTTTTGTGTTTTGCGTTGGGCGCTTTTCAAAACCGGTGAGTACAATTTTGTAATACATAATAATAATTAATAGTAGGTATAACGTTTGTACATCCCACGTACCTACTGTTTTATTCATGACATAACCTAACCTAACCATGCGTTTTCGATTTTAATAAACGTCTATATCGTCTATGTACACGCCATTTCCACCTTTGCACGTTTCGTGTTCTATGTTAATACGACATTTGTATTTCCGCTTGCCGTGTTCATATCCGCGGACATAGACTTAAACGCCTACGTGCTCAAAAAGCTTTAAACGACGCTTTTTGCAGTTACGACTTACAAGACCGTATTGTGTGTGCGGACGTCACCCTACGATAAATAATCAATACTGTATGTACACCTAATAGTATTATATACCTACCGTGTACAAATAATAAAATTTACTGAATTTCTAAAAATAAACACACAACACCGGATTATTAACTGATAACATGGGTACTGATTACACCAACAAGGAGTTTTACTTATATTATTATTATAATAAAATATATTGTTTGGCCATTACCTTTTCAAAATGTTATTAAATATCTTTTTAGGCAAATATAACAATGGTGAAATATTGCGTGATTTGTGGCAACGTCGATGGCGTGGATGGCGTTTCTATGCATGGGTATTTATATAATAGAACAAATATTATATAACAAAACTATTCGTAATACTATGATTGTTTTAGTTTTCCAGCGAATGTCGATCGGAAGCGTCAATGGGTGATGTTCGCCGAGAACAATGGTGTCAATGCTCGACAGATATTGGCTCATTCCAGGCTCTGTTCAAGGCATTTTGTTGCTGGTCATGATTACCACGGAGCAGCCATACATCGCCGTCGACTAACTGCTGGAGCAGTGCCGTCAGTAGTGAGTAACAACCAACCGCTGTATTAAACAAATAGTGTCAGGCTGTACCTACCGCATAAGATTCACTCACTTGATCATTACATTACTACCCTATACGTTTCACTTGACCACTCATAAAGTGTGAATTAAAATATTATTTCAATATACATATTTGGTGGCAGGTATTTTACTCTGGCTACAGTGTTATACTATACCTACTAGAATACCTAATAGGTACTTGCATTAAGTCATTGTTGTTGGTTAACATTCTGTATTAAATTATTTGCTGTTTCATTAAACACTGGGTAAAGCTTAATATGAAAATACTTGAACGTTTTCTTACACAGTTCTTAATATTACTAATAGTACTACTACTACTACTACTACTACTACTTCTACTACTACTACTACTTAATACTGACCTACGTCTACTCTCTTTTATTTGTAAGTTGTGTTCTAGATAAGTATTTTATCATTTCACATCCAATGACAATGAATAGTGTCTAACCTACGGTTGAAATTTGTTACATGCTTAATATTATTCACTGTGCTCTT
Organism: Macrosiphum euphorbiae; assembly: GCA_949089665.1. Classification (NCBI taxonomy): domain Eukaryota; kingdom Metazoa; phylum Arthropoda; class Insecta; order Hemiptera; family Aphididae; genus Macrosiphum; species Macrosiphum euphorbiae. Next base: position 112,584 of record CARXXK010001096.1, read on the forward strand.
AGATACATATTATATGCATTGTTTCTGTACATAACTCTTTGTGAATTGTATACTGGATAAGTATTTTATCATTTCACATATTGTCTTATTGTTAGCAATTTATACAACTAACTTTGTTTGTACTACAGTGTAACATATTTACTACTATATTCTTCTTTTTATTGTTGGAAGTTAAAATTCCGTATTAAATTACACTTTATTTTTATTAATTTTGTTAAAAAGATAAACGGTATATCCACTCCTACGAAATAGGTAGTGTAAGTCACAGTTAACTCTCTGTTGGGTATTTACAACCAATGAACAAAATACTACTACTACTACTACTACTTACTACTGACCTAGGTATTCTCTCCTTTATTTGTAAGTTGTGTACTAAATAGGCATTTTATCATTTCACATGTAGTACTCTTAGAAATGTTTATATTATTTTAATACACATTCAATTAAACATTATTTTGTACAGCTCTTTGAAAAATGATTTGAACTACAACATGTATCATATTATGATTTCACTATAACACTTACTGTTATACAGTGCAATACGTTTTTTACAATGTTTCAAATTTATTGTTGTTAGACAGAATATAAATATGTATAAATGCTCAACCAATTAAACATTCTAACCTGTGAATTTCTTTGTATTTTGATTGGTACTTGATTTTAAAGTTAAAATGTATTTATTTAACTATAACAAAAGTCAGTATACATATTTTATTATCTCAACAATAAACCTGCTTACTACAATGACATTTTTAGATTATTCTACGACAGGAAGGTACTTATATTAAGTCATTATTATTGTAAAAGATTGTATTACTGAATGCGGCAGTGTATGTTCATTATTAAGTACACATCACTGAGTATTATTAACGAAATAAGGTTTTTTAGTGTTATTAAAACTTCACTTACATATTATGAGCGATATTTTCTTTACATTGTGTGTACATTTGTAGAATTAATACAATCTATACTGTCCCATGCTTAATTCATACTGACACATATTTTTGAAGACCAAAAATTATGATAAATGCATTTGACTCGACTATTAAAACTGTTCTATTGCCATTTAATAATTTGAAATTAACCTAACCTGTACATTCAATTTTACAATTCCAATAACTGTTAATTACTACTTATGAACTATTATTAAATATTTATTATAACCTATTCATTGCCTTAAATTAATATTTTGTCTTACTAACGAAAGTTTAATTAATGTGGACATATGCATACATACATACATACATACATACATGCATACATACATAATACACTTAAATATAATACTAATGTACTTATATATATCATATATATATGATGAGAGTAACTGTGTACTATAACTAATAGTTTTTTTTTATACTTTCACCTACACACTGTGTTCTGTTAGTGAAGTAATTAAAAAAACTTTACCTCAACAGAACAATTTTATTTTACTTATTAGTTTTCCCTTTTGTCATTTGACTTAACTATTTAATGTGTAATCAAGTTTGACAACTGCTTCAGAACCATTTTCTATAAGATAATTTAAACTTAGCTCTGTGCTTTAACCACTTACTCTGTGTTACTAGGTACTTAAATAAGTTTTATTACATTTATAGTAGTTATAAGTATATAGGTAAGAAAAATATTTTTTAGGGTTAGGTTAGGATATTTAAAGCACGACTACATTATACTAATATACACATACACACTGTGTTCTGTTAGTGAACTAATTAAAAAAAACTTTACCTCAACAGAACAATTTTATTTTACTTATTAGTTTTCCCTTTTGTCATTTGACTTAACTATTTAATGTGTAATCAAATTTGACAACTGCTTCAGAACCATTTTCTATGAGATAATTTAAATTAAGCTCTGTGCTTTAACCACTTACTCTGTGTTACTAGGTACTTAAATAAGTTTTATTACATTTATAGTAGTTATAAGTATATAGGTAAGAAAAATATTTTTTAGGGTTAGGTTAGGATATTTAAAGCACGACTACATTATACTAATATACACATACACACTGTGTTCTGTTAGTGAACTAATTAAAAAAACTTTACCTCAACAGAACAATTTTATTTTACTTATTAGTTTTCCCTTTTAACATAAACAGAACATTTTATTTTAACTTATTAGTTTTTCCCTTTTGTCATTTGACTTAACTATTTAATGTGTAATCAAATTGAACGGCTTCAGGAACCATTCATATGCTATGAGATAATTTAACTAAGCTCTGTGCTTTAACCACTACTCTGTGTACTAGGTACTTAAATAAGTTTTATTACATTTATAGATAGTTATAAGTATATAGGTAAGGAAAAAATATTTTTTAGGGTTAGGTTAGGATATTTAAAGCACGACTACATTATACTAATATACACATACACACTGTAGTTAACTACATTATTACATAAATACGTTTGTTCCTTTACTTTTGATTTGCTCATTGTTTATTGTTTTTATTATATATTGTATATATAACTATCCATATTTCACATATTTAATGTGTAACTGTTAATTATATATTACTACTTATGAACGGTATTAGAGTTAAAGTTAAAACGTAAATTTTAAATGTTAAGCTTATGTATTAAGCTTAAAGATATTCAAGTATGATTGCCTTAAACTAATATTTTGTTTTACTTTAACGTACAGACTGTGTTCGGTGAGTTAACTATAGCATTACATGTATTACAATTTTACTGCTTCAGTACCATTAATTTACTACTCAACATTAAAGACATGATCTTTACTTTTTGTTTTAATTATTACTTTAATACACTGGCTAACTCTTAGTTACAACTTACTTTATTACTATCATTATTGTTCATGATTATGTAATTATATATTATATCTTAAGTATAACATTAGAAGCATTATGTCAATGAATGTTATGTCAGTTACATACATACCAATATACATACTATAACTATACAATACATAATAACTAATATTGTTTTTTTTACTATCACGTACACATTTAATTCTATTACCTTGATTTACACGTGCTCAAACCTAAACTACATTTGTTATTTGATTATTATTTTTGTTGAGGATCATGACGTATACCTAATACCTCAACAGAACACTTTTATTTTTACTTAACTATTTAATGTGTAACTGTTTATTACTACTTATGGACTATGATTATGTACCTATTCATTGATTATGGCTCGACATAGAGTCAGACTTTAAACGTTAAACTTCTGTGTTATGATTTTTAATGATTGCCTTAAACTAATATTTTGTTTTACTTTCACTTACAAACAAATGTTGATATAAGTGTACATGTCTCTCTACACAACACTTTTATTTCACTTATTAATTTTCCCTTTTGTCATTTGACTTAACTGTTTAATTGTATAACTGTTGATCACTGCTTCAGAACCATTCTTTTGCTATGACTAAACATATTTATATTAATAACAACCTATTGTTTTAACTAATATCTATTTGACAAATATGCTTACAATATAGTTAATTAAACAATTGACATTAAATATACAACTGTACTTTTTGATTTAATTATTACTTTATTACTAAAGTTATTATTACTATTACTTTATTATTAAATTATTACTTTAAAGTTGTATACTTAAATAAGTTTTATTACAATTAGCAATAAAAACATTAATTGATAAATAAATATGTGATTTAAAATTGAATTACACTAACCGCCTATTAATTTATAGGTAGTCGGACGGCAACTGGTGCCAGGCGTGGCTGAAGAGCCTGAAGGTGGAGACCCCGTGCAAGTTGCACCTAACCTTGTGGACGAAAACGCCATGATGGACGACCACATTGAAGTTGTGATGGAAGACGGCGTTATGCACGGGGACAATGTGGAAGAACATGAAGACGTGGAGAACATGGAAGTCGTGATGGAAGACGAAGACAATGTGGACTACATCATTGAAGTTGTTATGGACGAAGACAATGTGGAAATTGTCGACGTGGACAACATGGAAGTCCAGATGGACGACGAAGTTTTGCCGGCAGACGTCGAGATAGTCGATGTCCTGCCCGGTGAACTCGAGTTCATGGACATTTTCGAAGACTTCAACCCTGAAGTTGCTGTTGAACTACCAAGAGTTCATGCGCCACGAGTAGACAGGCCAGCCAGTGTTCGACACCCACTTCCGGATCGGCACGACATCGGGCCGCTGAATGAAGTCTGCAGGCACTGTGAGGCCCGTCACTTCAACTGTGAACGCACTTTGAGGGGTCATTTCACATTGTGTTGCAACAACAATCAGATGGTGATTCCTGAAGGACCCCGTCGGTTGCAACAAGCACCTGAATTGCTACAGAGTTTGTTGGTAGACGACTCACGGATAGCAACCCAGTTCCGTAGAAACATAAGACGGTACAACAACACTCTTGCGTTTGCCGCCTTCTCCACTGACCTCAATCAGAGAAGATTGCCTGGTCGCGGACCGAGAGTGTTCACTGTACACGGGCAGGTGTATCGAAGGATCACCAACGACGTCGTCAGAAACGACGACAGACCCCCAAGTTACTGTGAGCTCTATTTCATTGAATCTGGGGAAGCAAACCGGGTTCGCATGAACCAGAACCACCAGGGTGAGCTGAACGAGACTGTGCTTACAGACTTGGACACGATGCTGAGGCAAACCAATCCATTTGCCATGGCGTTCAGCAACATGAGAGCAGTGTGGCTGGAGGAACAGAGAATTGCCAACGCCGATCCTCTGGTGGAACCCAGGAGAGTCACCATGCACTTGGTGGCTGACCCAAACAGTGACCCAAGGCGGTACAATCTACCGCCAAATCAAGTCAACGAAGTTTCGGTCGTGTTTGCTGGAAACAATGGCCAACCGCCGAGAAACCTCGACCTGGTGGTGTTCGACTCGAATCCAGTGAACCCACAACACAGGATGCAAAACTTATCATACGGCTCCCAGCACGCAGATCCAATGCTATACCCCCTGTTGTTCCCACACGGTGAACTGGGTTGGCATTTCGAACTGCGACAAGATGATGGTGGCCGGCAAAATGCTGTGCGCACACGCAACACTATCAGAGAATTTGTGTGTTACCGTCTGGCCATTCGTTACGAAGGAACTAACGACCACAGGCATCAAAAATTCAGTCTGGTACACCGTGCTGGTTATCTGTTTCAACAGTACGTCTGTGAACAATACGTACGAATGGAAACAAACAACATACGGTTCATTGAACGCAATCAGGGAGCCCTGTTTGCCGAAGCGTATCAGGGCCTGGTGGATCACATCAACCAGCAGTTGCACATCGAAGAACCTGCCCCTGTTGGACGCAGAATGATTTTGCCGTCGACCTTCACTGGAGGTCCGCGTTACATGAAACAGAGCTACCAGGATGCAATGACCATAGTGCGCAAGTACGGCAAACCCGACCTGTTCATTACCTTCACTTGCAATCCTGGGTGGCCTGAGATCGCCAGCAACAAAGGAAATCATGCAGTTGCAGGTGACAGACCCGAACTGGAGGCAAGAGTGTTTCACGCCAAACTCAAGCAGCTCATGTCAGACATAACTGAAAATAGAGTGTTTGGTAACGTAGACGCATATGTTTACACTGTTGAGTTTCAAAAACGCGGTCTGCCACACGCACACATACTCATCATCCTTAGCGATGGCAACAAGCTGCTCACAGCCGAGGATGTAGACGATGTCGTGTGCGCTGAACTGCCAGACCCAGCAGACGAGAACAATCAGAGACTGTTCACAGCTGTGACGAGTCACATGATACACGGACCATGTGGGCAACTGAACCGCGACAGTCCGTGTATGGCTGAAGGAATATGTCTAAAGAAATATCCAAAGGCATATAGTGCAGAGACAGTTTACGTTTCTGACGGCGGGTACCCAACGTACCGTCGACGAGACAACGGGATCGAGGCCCTCGTGAGGGGACACCAGGTCAGCAACGAGTTTGTAGTTGCCTACAACCCGTACCTGCTGGCCAAGTACGATGCACACATCAACGTAGAGGTGTGTTCTACTGTGAAGAGCGTAAAGTATTTATACAAATACGTCTTCAAAGGCCACGACATGGCTACAGTAGAAGTCCAAGACAGAAATGAAATTGAAAAGTAAGCATCTGTTAATTTATTTCTTCATATACTATAACTGTTTTAACTCATAAGTAATTCGACTAAATAAAATAAAAAAGTTATTTTAAAAATGTAGCATACTTGGACAACGAAACAAAAGTTCTTTATTAACTTTGATGTATAACTCCTTAAATATTGCTACTATGATTTAAAAAAAAACACTTATACTCAACTTATATTTTTAAATATTTATTTGTTTGTTGTTTTTATATGCAAATTAACAATATACTATAAAATAATGGTTACTTTTCGGTTACTATGTTTTTGATATTAATGTTACATAATTAATTCATACAGTAGTACACTGACCTTAAAAAAATATTTTATTTAATTTTTAAATTTTATTATTTTTATAAGTTGACATTGTAAATTTTTTACATAATATAATTATCTATATGGATGTAATATAAATAACTATATTTAATTGACATTCACAGCTATTGAGCAACGCACCTAAGTTAGACATAGGCTCGATTATGTGGTTAAATAGTAAATATATAACATACTATGTAGTATTTACTTGATTATGACAGTTTTTAGGTGAGTCGTTTATATAAATTTAGTGTAGCATACAAATACTGCTACAGATTCTAAATAAGACAATATTAATAAACAAAATAGAACTTTACGTACCTATTTAATGAAAGTCTGAAAATTAAATTGTATAATGATATGTGACTATATACTATTTGATATAACTTATATAGGTAGAGTATTATATGGAATAAACTATTTATTAAATAATAAATTAGGTAACACTTGATTTTATTATCTCCAAATATATTGTTTAACACGGGCTGGATTATATGGGATAGTCCTATAATATATACTTGAATAGACAATAGTAATATAACAAACCTACAATTATACTCTATGTAGTACTAAATATATTACAGTTTTTAGGTGAGTTGATTGTTTGAGGTAATGTAATTTGGTAATTATAAATTTTATGTATGATACAAAACTGCTGCAGATACTATATAATACAATGATTTATTATAAACTAATAGATCTTCATGTATTTAATTAAATTCTGTCAGTTAAATTTTATAATGATATGGCTATACTATTTGATATTACTTATGTAACTAGGTTTATGGAGGATATTACAATATATAATTATTGATCGATATGACTACTATAGGTAGGTTTATTCATGAGCATAAAATCAAGTTAATTAATAGACAATTGATAAATAACTATATAAAATTGACATCCACAGCTATTTATCAATACATCTGAGTTAAACAAGGGCTCGATTATGTGGTTAGATAGTAAGTATATAACATACTATGTAGTAGGTACTTGATATATTACAGTTTATATAAATTTAGTGTAGCATACAAATACTGCTACAGATTCTAAATAATACAATATTAATAAACAAAATAGAACTTTATGTACCTATTTAATTAAAGTCTGAAAATTAAATTGTATAATGATATGACTATATACTATTTAATAAAACTTATATAGATAGAGTATTATATAAAATAAACTAACTAATAGAACTAATCAAATTCTGGCAGTTAAATTGTATAATATAAATTTTATTTTTGTTATTTATTAAAATGTATTATTATTATTATTATCACTACTCATAACATTATTGTGTATTAATCGAACGAATTTTGTTTGTTTCAGTTACATCAATGCTCGGTACGTCAGTCCGCCAGAAGCAGTTTGGCGACTGTTTTCGTACGAGTTGCATAAGCCGAGTCACAGGGTGATCAGGCTTCCAGTCCATCTGGAAGACTACCACACGGTGTACTTCGCTCCGGGACAAGAACTGGAGCGTGTGCAAAACGCAGCGCTGGCCCGAACAAGACTCACGGCGTTCTTCTCGCTCAACGAGACGGACCCCGAGGCCAGACAGTATCTATACCATGAGATACCGATGCATTACACCTGGGTGGAAAGAGACAGGAGGTGGAATCGGCGCCAAAGGGTAATGGCCAACGAGACGTTGTCTCGGATGTACGCGGTCAACCCCCTAGATCGAGAGCGATTCCTCTTGCGACTGCTGCTGCTGCACAGGAGAGGTCCTCAGTCGTTCAGAGACATGAGGACCGTCGACGGGGTCGTGTATCCGACCTACGCGGCGGCGGCGGTGGCGCTTGGACTCCTGTAGGATGACCAAGCCCTGCTGGCGTGCATGACAGAGTCCGCGGCCGTGGACACTCCCGCACAGCTGCGTTACCTACTGGTGACGATCCTGCTGTACTGCGAGGCCGCGGATCCGCTGGCGTTATACATGGCAAGCGAGGAAGACCTGAGGCAAGACTTCTTCCACAGACTGAGAGACGAGGACCGCGCGAGAGCCGCGTGCCTGGACGCCATCGGGCGGCTGCTGCGGGGTCACGGTAAAACGCTGGCCGACTACGGGTTGCCGAATCCGGACGTCGCGCTGCTCGAAGAGGACGCGGGAGGAGACGTCTACGCCTTCGTCGACGCAGTGGTGCGTTGGACTCTGCAGTTGGACAACCTCAACGACGAACAGCGGGCGGTTTACGACCGCGTGATGGCGGCCGTCGACGACAACCGCGACGTCCCGAAAATGTTCTACGTCGACGGGCCCGGTGGTACTGGGAAAACGACGCTTTACGGCTGCCTAATATGGTCGCTCCGCAACATGGGCAGATCCGTGTTGTCTGTGGCGTTCACGGGAATAGCGGCGACGCTCATTGACTGGTGGTATGACCGTTCACTCGACGTTTGGTTTGCCCTTCGGTACACTCAACGAAGATTCGACGTCGTCCATCGCCATGCAGTCTCTGCGCGCGCATAGGATACGGGAGGCGGCACTCATCGTCTGGGACGAAGCGCCCATGTCTCCGGGGCTCCAACTGACGGTGGTCGACCGGTTTCTAAAGGACATAATGCAATCGGAACTACCGTTCGGTGGTAAGACGGTTCTATTCGCAGGTGACTTCAGACAGATACTGCCGGTGGTCCGCAGGGGGACGAGGGCCGCGATCGTGGCGGCTTCAATCAGGCACCACCATCTGTGGGACGTCTTTGAGCGTTTCAGCCTGACGCAGAACATGCGAGCCAACAACGACGCGGACTTTGCCGCCTGGTTGCTTCAACTCGGCAACGGCCAGCTGCCCGCGGTCGACGGAAATGTGAACACCGTCGAAATCCCCAGGAATATGGTATGTGACATAGCTAATTTGATTGATTTTGTTTACCCGCAGCAAATGTCGTTGGCTAACGTCGACGACTTTGCTCGGAAAATTATTCTCTGTCCCCGGAACGAGGATTGTAGACAAGTCAATCGCACGGTGCTGCAACGCGTCACGGGTGCCGCGAGAACCTACACCGCCATAGACACGGTGGTGGCGGACGACGTGGACGAGATTGCCAATTACCCGACCGAGTTTTTGAACTCGCTGGAGCCCGACGGACTTCCTCCGTACAGGCTGACGCTGGTGGTCGGTTCCGTGGTCATGCTGCTGCGGAACCTCGATCCGAAAATCAGACTGTGCAACGGAACAAGGTTAGTGGTTACGGAACTGAGGCGCAACAACTTCAAAGCGAGGTTGTTGGCGGACGCGGGGGAAGGGCAGGACGACATCGTCATCCCCAGGATACCGCTGTCGTCCAGCGGAGACGACGACCTGCCCTTCACCATGCGTCGGGTTCAGTTCCCGGTGAGACTTTCGTTTGCGATGACGATCAACAAGTCTCAGGGTCAAACTTTTGACAGAGTTGGTTTGTTTCTGCCGTCCCCGGTGTTTACGCACGGACAACTGTACGTTGCGTTCTCACGAGTGCGGGACTCGGAATCAATAAAAGTTGGTATGTACGGTGGCGACGACGGTCGATTTATCACAAGGAATATAGTGTATTCAGACGTGTTGTGATCGGCCGTTTTTGTTCAACCTTAACTTGAGCAGTGCAATTACACTTAATACTTATTAGTTATTGCAGTCTAAATCACTTATGCCGATAATTTTTAATTATTTGCTATAAGTTTAGCCGTCGCTATATGCGACAGCGGGTACCTGTGTGGTCCGACCTGTGTGGTCCGACCTTTGTGGTCCTGTGGAGAGAAAGTTTGACAACCTCCCCGTGGTTCTCTCTGGATGCTTATTCACTGCAAAGTGAATTCGTAACTAATGTCAAACGTTTTGAAATTAAATTAATTAACTGGTTTTCAGCATACTTATAGAATTAACATTTTCAGGCTGTTGAAAAATGGTGAACAACTGTGTTTGGTGTGGAAACATTGATGCCGCCATGGAGTTTCTATACACAAGTAAGTATGAACCATTTACGTCCCAATGAACATGACCGTTACACTCACATTCACATTTATATTTAGGTTTCGACGGATATGGACGCAGTTAGTGCAACACCATGGGTCACAAGTCTATCAAGCTGTGTTCGAGGTTTTTTGTTTCTGGAGACTTCTCGACACAACACTGAGGTTATTATGAATAGTGCATTAGTATTTGTTCATTTCCCACACATATCAAAACCACCAAAATGTGTTTCATTTGTATTAATCACAACTTAATACTCTTATAACAATTTACTTTCATTGACCAAATGCTTTTAATGTTTATATTTTATTGTAAAACCTTATATTCATGAGTATACTTCGATATTCTTCATTATAAAGGTTAATGCATTTGATTTTCTGTGATCACTGTTAACTATTACTTGAGAACTATTATATGTTGTATGTGTTATTCTTATTCACTATTCACTATACAATTTAATATTTTTGTCATGTTCTCAGGTTAATTTATTATCAGAAATATTTCATTGACTTTTATTTTTAATGTTTAACTACCCCGTGTTCAATCCATGTTCACATAATATCTAAACAGAATATTCTTATACGTATAACGCATTCATTTTAACTTAGACTAATATGAGTTCAAAAAAATTCATAGACCTTATTAGATAAACCCAATATTGCCTTAATATTGTTATTAACTTTTATAATGGTTTTATAAAGATATACTGACGTTGTGCTTAAAGTATCTTTACCAAACAAAATGACAAAATTGATTCTGCCTCACTCTTTAAAGAACTACATTATACTATAAGCTTATTCATTAAATTAATTAACTGGTATATTGTATTTTTAAGCTGTTTTGTGTTTTTGTGTGGAAACATTGAGATACAAACCACAACATGACAGGCCAACACAGCACTGCACTGCACTGCTACCTTCAGCAGTGATATTATGGGTTCAGTTCCCACTGTGTTTCATTCATGTTAACCACAACTGTGTTTGGTGTGGAAACATTGATGCCGCCATGGAGTTTCTATACACAAGTAAGTATGAACCATTTACGTCCCAATGAACATGACCGTTACACTCACATTCACATTTACATTTAGGTTTCGGCGGATATGGACACAGTTCGTGCAACACCATGGGTCACAAGTCTATCAAGCTGTGTTCGAGGTTTTTTGTTTCTGGAGACTTCTCGACACAACACTGAGGTTATTATGAATAGTGCATTAGTATTTGTTCATTTCCCACACACATCAAAACCACCAACATGTGTTTCATTTGTATTAATCACAACTTAATACTCTTATAACAATTTACTTTCATTGACCAAATGCTTTTAATGTTTATATTTTATTGTAAAACCTTATATTCATGAGTATACTTCGATATTCTTCATTATAAAGGTTAATGCATTTGATTTTCTGTGATCACTGTTAACTATTACTTGAGAACTATTATATGCTGTATGTGTTATTCTTATTCACTATTCACTATACAATTTAATATTTTTGTCATGTTCTCAGGTTAATTTATTATCAGAAATATTTCATTGACTTTTATTTTTAATGTTTAACTACCCCGTGTTCAAGATATACTGACGTTGTGCTTAAAGTATCTTTACCAAACAAAATGACAAATTTGATTCTGCCTCACTCTTTTAAGAACGACATTATACTATAAGCTTATTCATTAAATTCATTAACTGGTATATTGTACCAGTGTTTTAGGCTGTTTTGTGTGGAAACATTGAGATACAAACCACAACATGCCAGGCCAACACAGCACTGCACTGCTACCTTCGACAGTGATATTATTGGTTCAGTTCCCACTCTGTGTTTCATTCATGTTAACCACAACTGAAAACCCTTAGAAACATTTTTGAAATGACACCCAACAAAATGACAAATGCTTTTTTAATGTATAAACTAATGTATGTATTTGTTTTACTTCTTATTGTTAAACCTTATATCATCAAAAAAGACAAATTTAATTCTGTGATCACTGTAAATATTGTCGCTGTATTTAACTTAAAAGATTAATTATGTTATTGTATAACCTTATATTCGTACTTTAATGTCTATGGACGACTGTCGAAGTACTATATAATAGAAATTGCTATATTTTGTAACATGCCATATCATTACCTATTTGTTCAATCGCAATTGTAATTACCTTATAACTATGTAACATTGTGTTCAAACTGTAAAATACCTACAACACGTTGAATTTTTTATTTTTTAATGTCTTTACCGTGCGTAGGTAAATTGTATATGTACTTATCAAACATCTATCTGGTTATTGTATAACCTTAGATCCGTACTTCAATGTCTATGGACGACGGTCAATATTCTATATTATAACAGTATGATTTTCCTTTGTATTTTGTTTCTTAAGTATCAGTATTAAAATTAGTCAAATTAAATTAACCTCAACTTTTTGTAACATGTCGTATCACTATCTATTTGTTCAATCGCAATTGTAATTACCTTTTAACTATGTAACATTGTGTTCGTACTGTAAAATACCTACAATACATTGAAGTTTTTATTTTTTACTGTCGATACCGTGTATAGGTAAATACACTTTTGTTGTATGTGCTTATGATATGATGGTTGGTTAACTGTGACTGTAGTATTTCAATTATTATACATATTATTACGTTTGATTATACTTATTGTGTATTACTTTTATTATTATATATTACTGTCTATAGATGTTAATACACATATATTTAATATTATATAGTTGTTAGGTCTTTATCTCTGAGTATGATCAATTATTGGTTTAAATCCATAACTAAAATATTAGTGTCGGCACGCCGTTTGTCGATCAACTATTGATGTAGACTATTCCAACTAATACTATAGATAACAGTCATACCTTAATTGTTCATCTATGTAGCACGTAGCTAATAGCTTGGAACACATCTTATCATAAGAAAAAAAAATATTTATTAATACTCTTATGTATAGTAACATTTATCACACTACTATTATTTTTATTAATATGTTGCTGCTAATATTAAAAAATTTGGAAAGTCATTACACTAATTGGTACTGAAAAACAGATTTATGGTTTAATTATTGCAATTAGTCTAATGACAGTTGCCAAGCTATTTGAATAGCACCTACATATTATAATCATTGATTATAAATACTTATATTATTTATATATATATGTATAAATATATTTATAATCAATGATATAATATACTAATTGTCACAGATAACACTTAACTACTTTATAATCTCAACAACAATATTATTAATTATTTTATATTATCAATTACTTTTTAGTGTTTACATTATTTTATGTAACAATACGATTATTTATCAGTCCATATTAACAACAATGTACGCTATACAAATATTTTCAATTGATTACAACACTTGCCCGACAATGTCATTACAATGTGGGATTTTATAAAACTACTAAATTTAAACACCAGTGGACTACAGTTATAATGATTAATTATCTTTTAGCACATTTTGTGAAGTAAACCCTATTCTGATGAATAAAATCAAGATAAGGTTTTCAACACTTACATTTCAAACCAGCAACACACATCACTTACCTATTTTATTATTACTAACTAATAATATATTACTGTTGTTAACCAACTACTAAAATATTTAATGACACACCTCACACACAATTGTCAATTGACAAACGTAACTGTTACAGTTCATAAAACAATATTGGGATCAAGGAAATAATAAATAACAATAAAAGTTACATGAAATGGTGCTTTATTCATTCTGAAAAATATTTAAAAAAAATACAATTGTTAAATAAATTATGAAGTAGACAAAATCGTCCAATTGAAACTTACCAGCCTCCATCACCACCCACTGCCCACTGTCTGCCGACCCGATCACACTGAAAATGATGTATATAATTATATTTTTTTTAATATTTTTATTTATATAATATTGACTATTCTTACGTGGGAGTTACAGGTGTTGAGGAGGCGGTCGTGAACCCCACCTCCCCACCCGTCGATATTGGGGTCGACGCTGCAGCCGGCTCCTCCACCGCCCTCGGCGTTTGACCGACAAAACTACTGAAAACAATACATTTTATGTTTTTGATGATGATTGACATATTTTGGTATTTGCGATCTTACCTTAACTCACGGCCCCGCCGCCTCGACCCCCGCTGCTGCTGTTGCGGTTGCCGCTGCCGTTGCGGTTGCCGCTCCTGCCGAAGTTGCTGCTGCTGTTGGTTCTGCTGCTGCGGCCCCGACGAGGAGGCGCCCGGCGATGCCGCAGGTACCACGCAGGGGGAGTCTGATAAAATTTACAAAAGCTTAGCACGTGAAAAAATAAATAATAGGACAAACTTACCGCAATTTCTCGCCAGGTGACCCACCTGTTGGCACCTGTAACATCCTGAAACGTACAAATCATGTTTAGTGTTATACTTGGCTTATGCAATACGCATGTGCTTTTTTCTATTAGATACTTACGTCGGGCGTTTCCTCCCGGACGCCGGACGGGGGCAGCATTGTGGTATACGGGTGCATTGTACACCCGCATACCACGGCCACTGTAATTATGACTGACACGACCTGTATCTTTCGGCATGCTAGATTTCAAAAAAAAAAAAATCATTTTATGAAATTGTTCGATACATAATCTAAGAAATATTATTTTAATACTATAACCGACGTGTACTCACTTCAAAGATGTTTTGAGAAATGATTGATAAAAACCAAACAACATGCAGCTAGCAATGCATTAGATGTCTCTTGACGCCGTAAAAATAGCAGCCAATCAGAAAATTAGATTTTGTCGACTAATTTGTTATAACCGCGAAAACATAACAATGATTACATTGATTACAGTGAAGCCTACACCAGCAGCTGATAACTGTTCTCTATAATTATCAAAAAATACAATTTTGTTACCTCCTATATGCTTCTTCAGATTTGAACGGCCGTTTCGAGCACTTTTCGCTGTAGGCGGATTGTCCGTTCGGGAATCGACTTTCACCCGAGATGACTGATAGCTAGACACTCAAACTCAGAATCCGAATTTCCGATTTCAACACACATACGAGAACCGGACATACACGCACAGGGCATGCCTACCTGACTAGCTACTTACACCCCCAGTGTCCCCCACTGCATCCGACACTCGGGAATCGACTTTTACCCGAGATGACTGATAGCTAGACACTCAAACCCAGAATCCGAATTTCCGATTTCAACACACACACTCAAGAACCGGCATACACGAACCGGCATAACTCTTCCGAGTTCAAAAATTACCGCTTAAAAAGTGCTGCCAACACGACAAAACATAATACCCGACGACCCCCCTTCCCCCCGCAGGCTGGATCAAAAAACCCAGCATAGCCGACAAAGATGCACCACCGCCCACACAGTCTTTCCGCCGTAGGCGGGATGACAAACACCGGAATTTAATCTCTTATATTATAAAACGAGGTTAGTCCCCAGTTTTGTCCACGGGGATAGACGACTTTGTGTCGTTTTTCCGGCCCGGCCAATCGCAACGTTCAGATTCTGCGGCGGGCAATAACCGCGTTATCACTTCTTTTCTTATCATTTTCGAAATTTTCGAAATTTACACTTTTTACACGATTTCGACCGTTTTCTAGCCTTTTTCGCTCATATTCTTATTTGATTCGCGTAGCTCGCGATCTCTCGAAGCCGCCGGTGTGCGGTTTATATCCGTTCGCCGTCCGTAGCCGTCGCAATGTCGATCGCAAAATACGCTCCCGGCCGAACTTTTTTGCCGATTTCTTTCGTTTTCTCCGACAGTTTCGTCTTTTCGCACGTCGTTCGTGCCCGAATCGTGTAGTTGACGTCTTTCTAAAGCCGTATATATACGCTTTTCTTACGAAATCGGTCGGTTCGCTTCGCAATCGCGTTTAGAAATTACGACCGACCGTACGCGTATATATACATGTATGTACGTGTATAATTTAATTTTTGCCTATTGATTTAATAATTATTAACGGAAAACGCTTTTCACGAGCTCCGTTAAATATATATATGGGAGATGCGCGTATTACAAGCGAATTATATGCGATTACATCGATGAACATCGAATATATCGGCTTACGTCGCTCCTTAAACGCACGGCTTAAGTGTTGATGTTTTGACCGTAATTCATATCTCAAATTGTGTCCGAGTAGGTTAGGCGTTAGGTAGAAAACACGTAGGTCCCGGGTTCGAACCCGCCGTACGCTCTCTGGGCGTCGCTGCGGTCATTGCCATACGGTTTACACGGCCGCCCGAATCCCGAATATTTTTTGCATTTTTTTTCCGTAATTTTACAAATTTCCGATCTTTTCTCTTTACTATTATTATTATTTTAACATTACTTTGTGTATGTACGTTCAATTTTTGTTAATTAATCTACCATATTTCATTTTGTATGTATTATAATATTATATGTTTTTACGTAGGTAAGCATGTTTTTTTTCGATTTTCTTACGTTATAATACCTATATATTTACCTTATGTGCATGTATAGTTAACTTTTTTAAAATTATTCTACCAAATTTCATTGTTATTTATGATACACAGATTTCTTTACGTAGATAAACATTTTTTAAATTTACTAATTACATGTCTGTATATAAAAAAAGGCGGGCAAATGGATGTCGCTCTGCTGTACAGTTAGTTACAAATCTTTAAATGATTATAAAAAAAAATTGTGCCTATGGATTTTTGATATTTTTCAATTGCTATTGAAACAATAAATCAGGAGCCTTGTATTAAATTTTTACACTTTTTGGCCCAACGGATAAAACTTTATTGATATTTATAGAAAAAAAAACTAACTATAGTTAACTTTTTTCTAACAAATTTCGTTGTTACACAGATTTCTTTACGTCGATAAACATTTTTTTCAATTTACAATCGTTTTTCTTTACAATTACATATTACCTGTATATAAAATGTTTATGTGTTTATATAGTAGTTTTTGTTCAGAACATTTACAGACCGATACCACCTCAACAATAGAAAGAGATAATTAGATAAACAAAACAGTAAAATAAACAAAGTTTATTCTTCATAAAATGTATTTATAAAACTTTCAACAACACTAATAATAATATATAGGTACCTGCGTACCTATTTTATACAAAAAATAATTGAAAACATTTAACGACAGTGTATAACAATATTAGATATTATATATTGTATGTAGTATATATGTATGTAGTTAATGTTGATATAATATAATAATTATTGAAGATTTAAAAAATTAAAAAAAAAATTAAAAAAAAAAATATGTCATATTATGTACTTTATTATGTATTGATTGGTATTTGCCATCTGGTCTAGGTATTTTAAAAAGCTGAAACAAAAACACAATTATTATTACAATATTTTAAAACAAGTAATAATAATAATAATATTCCTTACAGTATCTACGGTGTATCACCGTCGGCGCTGTGTCCGTTGTCGTCGTTATAACTGTTGGCGGCGGGGCCGTTGTCGTCTTCGTAGTGCCGCCTTCTGCCGGTGCCGTCGTCCTGGCCGGGGCCGTCGTGCTCGCCGGTGCCGTCGTCCTGGCCGGGGCCGTCGTGCTCGCCGGTGCAGTCGTCCTGGCCGGGGCCGTCGTGCTCGCCCGGGCCATCGTCCTCGCCGCGGCCGTCGTCCTAACCGGGGCTTTCGGCTTTTTAGCCCTGGGCCCTTTGGGTTTGGTGCCTGTAATACAAATAATAACATTAAATATAAAAGCACATGCAATATCATGAAAATGTATGTTATATTGTCATATATATAATCTTCAATTCAAAATACTCACATTTTCGGGCGATATGCCCGTAGCCGTTGCAGTTAAAGCAACCTGAAACCGATATATTTAGAAATTAGTGTATTCAAAATTAACGTAGCCTATTAAAATGTTGACAAAGTTTTTTAACTTTTGATAAACTTACGGCGAACGGGCATTTTTGATGAGGTTTGGTTGGCAGGTGAATTATTACCATAATAATTCACCTGCACACCCGGGCAATTTTCAATGCAGAATTTGTGGCTATTCATTCTGAAAAAAATGAACAACTAATTTACATTTACACAATGTAAACAAACTTTTTACGAACTAATCCAAGCACATGGGAAACGGTACATGGACGTTTCCCCCCTCCCCCCGGGAATCTTAACGGTACTGGACGTTTCCCCCCGACTCAATATACATTTTTTTTACACATAATAATAGCCAATAGGTTTGAAAATAGGTTCTTTGGATTTACCCGAAATATACGATCATCATAATATAATATCATAATATCATATCGGCATCTATCGATTTTCATCATTCACGTTATTTATTTAGTACCCAATTTAATGGATAATGATTGATACACCTACCTCAAATTATCTAAACTATTAACAAAATTTTTTGCTTCTATGTCTCTTAGTAGTTAGTATAGTTCGTAACATTGTGCTTAAACAGTTCGTTCTTGTGCATTTTATAATGGATTTAATAGAAATAATTGAAACAAAAATAGGTGGTTAAAAAATTATATTTCAAAATGTTGTATAATATGTTAAACAAAAACGTGTTAAATTGGGGATACGTTGCAATTGTATAAAAAAATCTAAAAATAATGAAAATAGTTGTCAAGGAAGTATTACAACCGATAACAGTATTAAAGTTATATGTATACAAGTATGTGAAATTAATAATTATAAGAAGTTATTATATTCCGTGAGCTACATATCTTACCAGAATAAAATGAATCGCGGAAAAAAAGCCCAAGGAAAAAAAGAAATATAAATATAAATTATATTGGTAAGTACCGAACAATATAAATTAAATGTCAAAATGCTTATCGATAGTTGGGTAATAAAAATGCAATTTATTGACAGGTTTTTCATCAGTGGTTCATGGCAGTATCAAACCCCCTTGATAAACTATAATCTTGAGATACGAAAAATAAGATCTTATAATATTTTCAATAGAACAAAGTTCATATTCAGACATATAATTATTTATATTTGAAATTTTAAGATTTTCTTTATATTGGCCTATATTGGCCTCTTATACAATTAACAATTACTAAGACTTATGTTTAATATATGTAATATGTTGTGTTAATATTTATATTTTTGTTAGATTTACACACTATATTCTATACAATTAACAATTAATTATTATTTTCATTATAATATATAATATATTATTATATTTTGTCATAGCCTATAGATACATGGTAATTAGTAATATTAAAAATTAAATACATATTATAATATATACGTACATATTTTTGAATTCTTAATTAGGAGTATATATTATATATATATATTGACGGACGTTTATGTATATTATCTGCCCTCTAAATATATTAAATTACCTCCGGTTTTGTAATTTTTGTATACATTTTAGTATAAGGTTTACGTTTTTTTATTTATAAATTATTGTACTAAGCATATACATAAGAGACTAATGTTTTTTGACTCATAACTTATAACACAATAAATCATGACGTATACATAATATTGTGTTCATATTTAAATAATATATAATTATATTTTGTTATAGGTATATGGTAATTAGTAATTACTAATTAGGTCATTAGGAGTGGAGTATACATGTGTTCACATTTCTATTTCTATTTCTGGGCTTTTTTCCGTGGGATTTTTTCCCGACTACCGAATAAAATATATTATAGACTATAGTTGGATTATTTTGATTTGTATTATTTAATTTTTGCAAACAGTACATTTATTTACATTTATACAATTATATGTATGTATTAATTTAATCATTTGTATATTTATTTATTTGCATTGTATATTATTATTGTTTAATATTTCTATTTTTTTGTCCAGGGGGGAAATCGTCCCGTTCGGGGGGGGGGAGTTCATTGAATCAGGGGTGGAAAGGCAAGGGGGGGGGGAAACGTCCTAGATTCATGGGAAACTAATAAAGAATTTCTAAGTGGAAAGAAAACAGTGGGGTCATTAAAAGTTGTCAATGACATAGCAGAGCGAGGAGTGTCTTTAATTTCATCTTTTAATTCAGTTTTGACCAATCAAGAGGAGCAAAAACAGTTTTTACTGCAAGTAGTTGAAAAACATCGTCAACAGTATCCTGACCCAAACACAAAAACACTTAAAAACCTCTAAATGCCTAATATTTTTTTGTTTATATTAAAAATATTCACATTTATGTAAAGAGTTGACGGAAAATAATTAATTATTAATTTTCAATATTTATACATTTATTACTATTCAAATATTTTTAAAATTCATTAATCGACCAGTAAAACTTGACTCAGGATTCTAAAACTTCATCGAAATAGTTTTTATGGTAAATATAACCTGATAGTAAGGTATAAGAAATGAAAAAAAAAAAAAAAATTTAAGTGGCATCCTAACGTATATACATAAAAATTGGCAAATAAAATTAAACATTGTATACTCACGTGTGTAGACCGGAACGGCAGGACAGTTGGCGTAAAACAAAGTACAAACTACAAACCGCTTTGAGCTTTTTCATGGCGCGATATATTTCGTAGCGGGCGGATATAACAACCTGGTTATGACTGATACCACGGTTAGACGTCAGTCAACATGTTTACGGTATATACGATAATACTCTTTGGTTGGCGTGCGGTGGAGTAGTGGGGTGGGAGGGTGTACGAGGCGACGACCGAGCCGTTGAACGACATCGACGGCACGTAGCGTTCCAACATCCGTGCAAGACAGTTGATCGCTACTTTTTTTTTCTTTTTTTTCATTTTTTTTGCACATTTCCCAGTCATTTAACAATTTGTTCTTTTTTTTACTTCACTTCTTATTTCGTTTTCATCTCTATCCAGTTTATTTTCAGACACATTTTTCCAGGACACTTCGGAGGCGACCGGTGAGTACAAGTTTTTTATACGTACATTTGACATGTACCCGACGTGTGTAAACAAACTATTTGGTTTGGCATTAGTTTTTGATTCGATTACATTCAATGGCTTTCATCAAACTGTTTTACGTGCCAATGTTTACCGATTTCTCAAACTCCATCATATTATCTTTATACGCCGTTTATGGTAGATTATATTATATACTCTATCGTTCAAAAGTCTATATACACGTATTTTCATCGTAGCGTCTGTATGACTCATCGCGAATTCCCGCTAACAAATGCATCTGTTCTATTGCCTTTGCGGATATCGAACCTTCTCGAACAACAACGGCGCGCAGCTATCGTACACCTTCCTGCTACAAAATACGGATGACGAAAACATTATATTATGTTAATGGCTTTAACATTTTTACGTAAAATATAGCTACATAAACCTTAACGATAAGTTCACATTTAGCAATGATTTTTTATGCATATATTCCCATTATGTTTCAAATTTAAACCAATATTAACAACGTATTTCTTACAATAACACTCAATAACAATCGCGGTATCACATCCACTGATAAGATCGTGATTTTGATAATACCGTGAGAAAATATTTATTAATATTTAATATTTATTCTATTTGCATACATTTTACGAATTACTTTGTTATTATTTTTTTTATTTCAATATATTAAGACGACTATTTACAGGCTGTCACACAATGGTCAAACGCTGTGTGATATGTGGAAACGTTGATGCCATTGTTGGAGTTTCAGTACACAAGTAATTACAATTTCACTACACGGGCACCTACATATTTACATACCATTACTACACTGCTACATATTTTTTAGGTTCCCAGTGGACCCCATACGTCAACGTATGTGGGTGCGATTCGTGGAGAACAATGGACGTGTTGTGAATCGCAGCTCTATGCTCTGTTCGAGGCATTTTAATCCCTTCGTTGACTACACGCCAGGAGGTGTTCGCCGTTGTTTGAACCGCACAGCAGTACCAACAATAGTGAGTTTATTAGTTAAATGCCTATATAAGTTATCTTAATTATTATCTACATTGTACAGTACTTCCCCACGTAAACCTCAACTAAACCAAACTACACTGTGTTTCCTATGCTCAATGACATAGTTTTATACAATAAAATAATAACACTGCCACACAACATTCTATACATTTTTAACATACGCCTTACTTTAGAATTATCATTGTATTGATAGTTCTGTCATTTAAATATTAATTCAATTATTATTATATTTATTATATATCGTTGTTAATATTATTATCATTACCTACATACTCAATTTACTTATTATTTAAATTCAAATTTGCTGAACAAAAATGTTTTCTTAACCTCAACTGTGCTCTTTACATGGGTACCTAATATTCTTTATGGATGAATTGTAATATTGACATACACTCAAGAGACTACAATATAATTTTAATCTTACTGACTTATCATATTGGAAATTTTTGTTTTAACCAATTATTTATCATATCATTGTAATGTTTCAAAACAGCACTATTCTTTAATATACTGACCTTACTCCAAATTTAACTATGTTCTACTTATTGTGTTTGCTGTTTATTAATTTATACATAGTAGGTTCATGTTTACTACACTTAACAACAATAACACAGATACAGTCTTTATACAATACCACTACGACACATCCTTCTATAAAACCAAACATTACTCTTAAATTATTATTATGTTGCATTCTTTTTGTTTATTGTAAAGATTATTTTATTTTATATACCATAGTTACATTTCACAGTTATACTCAATGCACTGTTTTTATACCTAACTTATAATTTGTATACATTACATCAATGGTTACAAAACTTATTATGTACTACTATGATTATAGTATACTCAATTTTCTTATTATTTAAATTCAAATTTGTTGAACAGAAATGATTCGCTAACCTTAACGGTGCTTCTTATATTCCTAATATTATTTATTGGTCAATTGTAATATTGAAATACACTCAATAGAGTAGGTATACATACAATATCATTTTAATATAGAGGCATAACTGAGATAGATGACTATTAGTTTGCAATATATCAACTTACAGACTACAAACCGTATGTTTTTTTTTTTTAAATATAAAATTCTTTTTATAATTTGTCATTGCAGGTAAATACTTAATAAGACCTATATAAAACTATAACATTTTTCAGTGGAAATAAATAGAAAAATAAACTTGCACATTAAACTAATTAAAATGATTGTATAGGTGGTCGGGGCGCAACCGGTACCTGACCGTGAACTACAAGTTCACGCAGAAATTGACAATGCCGATCCAAACGGTGGCGCAGAAATCGTCGTGGTACACATGGAAGACATCGACGAGGAAGTCGTCCAGATGGACCAAGTCCTGATGAACAACGACAACTTAGAATTTATCGAAGTTCGGATGGACGAAGTCCTGATGAATGACGACAACTTCGAAGTTATCGAAGTTCGGATGAACGAAGTCCTAATGGACGACGCCGTGATAGTACCAGGCCGAGAAGAAATGGTGGACAACAATGGCGGGATGCAACTTGAAATCGACATTTTACCCCAAGGCGTCGATGAAGAGGTCAGTGAATATTTCTTCCTATTGCCTATATCTATGTTTGTTACAATTTTGTAATTTCAATTGCAGTTCGAACCAATTCCCCTGGGTGTTCCGGTCGAACAGCCTAGAGGGCGTGCACCAATGATAGATCGTCCGGCTGGCGTCCAACATCCGCTCCCGGAAAAGCATTACATTGGGGCGTTGAATGCAGTCTGTAGAGATTGTGGTGCCCGTCACTTCGCCATCGAAAGTACCAGACAGGGTGGTTTCTATACATGTTGTAATAGCGGTCTCGTGACCGTAACAGGAGAGCGGGTGTTGCAACCCGCACCTGTGTTACTAATGAATTTGTTGACTTCAGATTCAAGGGAAGCCAGGAGCTTTAGAGCTGAGATTCGAAGGTACAACAACAGTTTGGCATTCGCTGCGTTCTCCAGTGACTTTAACCCCAGGCGTTTGCCAGGTCGTGGACCTAGGGTATTCTATGCTCAAGGACAAGTGTATCACAGGACTAACAATGAAGTCGCCCCAAATGTAGACAGGCCACCGAGATACTGTGAATTGTATTTCGTGAGTTCTGAGCAAGCAAACCGGGCTCGCTTGCAACAGAATCCAGGCCGTTTATTGGAGCAAGTGCTTGCAGACCTAGACCAACTGTTTCGGGATAACAATCCATACGCCCAGGCATTTCAGTAAGTTATTAAAGTCATTGAATTATATGAAATGTACTCATGAACACCAAAACCCCGGCTTAGAGCTCATAATTTGTACACATTACATCTATACAATATTATATTATGTAAATTATTTTACATTTGACAAACTATTTAATTTTCACTTATTAACTGATTCAATTTCATTATTTAAATGCGATTAGGTATCACACTTTGTAGGTACACGACATATTATTAAACTGTTAACTAACAATTGTTTCATTTTAAATTAAAATTGGTCTAATGTAAATTTTTACAGCATATATCTCACACTCCAAGAATTTTCACAATATTACAACAATTTGAATTGTACATTGATGCCACACAAAAGTGGTGACTTCCATCTATCATTCGGGTGTGGGTTGATCATAATTATGAATATAAATATTCAATGACAATAATATTGTTCTGCTTATAATATATTCTTACATTACATAAATACACAAAATATGTACGGATAATAAATTAATGATTGTTACAACCTTTTTTGAAACTCATTGGTTATTACAAAAAGGGTCACTAGCTATAGAACAAATTGATGAATTACTTAATGTTGTTAATTTTCATATCATTCAAACAGTATTCACAAGTTTAGAATTTTGTAATAACAATAAACACTACAATAGTATGATTGTATAATTTCAATTATTTCAATCTATATTTTTAACATTATTCCACTGAGCTTGGGCATAATTAATAATTTTTACACACTATATTAAAATATATAGTAATTAATGTTAATGTTATATATTATTAATATATTACAATATTATTACATTACACTTCACTATCGTTTATTTTATTCAGATACATAGTACCCAAATAAACCCCAATAAGACTTAATATAAACTTTATAATGACCAGGCATCACCATATTGATATATTATTACTCATTAATGTTTTCTTCACCTTTCTTTATCGTGTGTGGTTCTGTATACATACATATTAATATATGTGCAATAATCATTACACTGCAGTACTGCACATTATACAAAACAAATGTAACTAACGCTTGAACATAATGACTGACCTAGACTACTATATGACTGTATTATCCCTATATATGTTATGTGCTTTACTGTAATTAAAAAATATATTTGTAGGAATATGAGTCAGTTATGTGCGGATGAAGAAGCCCGGGCTAGGAATGATCCCGCAGTGGCACCGAGAACAGTCAGTATGCATTTCGTCTCCGACACAGCCAGAGACCAACGGCGTTACGGTCCACCCACCGCAGATGAAATTGCGGCTGTGTTCGTCGGTGACGATGGCCGACCGCCGAGAGACATCAGTCTGGTCATGTACAACAGGAATCCAACCGACGCTCATCACCGGATGCAGACGTTATCTGCAGGATCACGTCACGCTGATCCAATGCTCTATCCAGTGTTGTTCCCATACGGTGAATGTGGTTGGCAAGACAACATGGAGCAGCGCGGCAACCGCGTCAACGCGGTCCGCACACGGAATACTATCCGCGAGTATGCTTGCTATAGATTGGCCATTCGTTACCAAGGAAACAACGACTTGCATAACAACCAGTTTAGTATATTACACAGAGCTGGATTTTTGTTACAGATGTACGTGTGCGATCTGTATGTTAGAATGGAATCGAACAATCTGAATTACATTATTCGGAATCAGGGTGCGCTCCTTGCAGAAGCGTATCGGGGCCTTGTGGACCACGTCAACCAACAGCTCCACTTGGACGTGCCGGCTAATCCCTTGGCCGTCGGCCGCAGGGTCATTTTACCTTCGACGTTCGTCGGGAGTCCCCGTTACAATAAAGGCTGTTATCACGACGCTATTTCCATTGTGCGAAAATTCGGTAAGCCTGATCTCTTCATTACTTTTACATGCAATCCTCGGTGGCCGGAGATCACAGAAAACCTAGGGAGATACACTCTGGCAAACGACAGGCCCGACCTGGTGGCCAGAGTGTTCCACGTCAAACTCAAGGCTCTTATGCACGACATAACAGTCGGTAGGATTTTTGGTAATGTTAATGCTTATGTATACACTGTTGAATTTCAGAAACGCGGTTTGCCGCACGCGCACATACTCATCATCTTAGGGGAGGACAGCAAGTTGCTCGACGCACAGGACGTCGACAACATTGTGTGCGCCTCCTTGCCAGACCCGGAGACTGATCGGCGTCTGTTTGACTGCGTGACGTCGCACATGATTCACGGACCGTGTGGTCCACTAAACCCCAACAGTCCATGTATGGTGGACAACAGTTGTTCAAAGAAGTTTCCGAAACAGTACTGTGATGAGACGGTTTACGTCTCTGATGGCGGCTACCCCATGTACCGCCGTCCGAACAATGGTCGTGTGGCTCTTGTCAGACAACGAGAGGTCGGTAACGAGTTTGTCGTTCCATACAACCCGTATCTTCTGGCTAAATATGACGCTCACATCAATGTTGAGGTGTGCTCCACCATTAAGAGCGTTAAGTACATTTATAAATATGTCTACAAGGGACATGACGCAGCTACTTTGGCCTTACGGGACGGAGATGAGGTGTTAAGGTAAGCAGATTCAATAATGTATTGTTCTCATATACAGGATCTTAATACTATAATAGCTTTCATTGTTAGTCCAACATTGTATAAATTAATAATAAATACATTTATCATGTAGGTACATTTTTATAACCTTTTCATTCATACTTTGCTTAATGATTAAATGCTGTACATAGATTAGATAAGATTTCAATTGTTCAGTTAGTAGTTAGCACTACACTTACCCGTACACCTACATAAAGATATGCACTAATATTTTACTACTTCACTTACATACACATAAGTTCATATTTTTTGGAGTTTACAACTTTTTACAAACTATTCATTACCGTATATTATATTATATATTATACAACTATTTAAATTGTACACCGATAGCACAACAGAGTGACTTAATCTAATAATTTTTGTTGGGGTGTTAGGTTATATACATGTAATTCATTACAGATTAAACGATTAATGTACAACAGTTGTGTTCATACATTTCTACTGTATACCTACATAACTACATTAATTAACTTATTCTACATAATATCATGTGTGTTTAAATTTGGCAAAATATAACATTTTTACTTATAAAAAAGATTCACTCAATCCATTTTAATGTGTATAGGTACAATTAAAAATTTGTTCACAATATTGTTCTTAACTTATCGACTGTTTAATATTTTATGATTTGCAAGTAGGTACTTTAGGCCATAAACTTGATTCATTTTACTATTTAAATGTGCATAGGAAGGTATAATTAATAACTTCTACAGATTTAATTTTAAATTTCTAACAACGGTTACCTAACAGTTGTTTATTTAAATTTATAATTGATGAAATAAAAACAACAATCTCTTTACAGTACCTATGTATTTCAATAGCATTCAGCAGATTCTATTGTAATCACCAATATACAATTTTGTAATAACCATATCTTTACTTTTATTTAAATGTATACATTCTGTTGATACGGTTATTATATTCAGTCAACTTCAATCGTTTAAATTTAAATTAATTTTTTCAATTTCATTGCCTCATTTTTTATACAAATAGTAACCAATCGATGAAAAACTATTAATATATATTTGTGATGACCTCATTGTATAAACCCCAATTTATAACATTATTGTTTTTTTATATTACACTGAATTAAATTTTGATTTCAGTTACACCAACTCGCGGTATGTCGGCCCGCCTGAAGCCATTTGGAGGTTGTTTTCGTATGAGATACACAACAAAAGTCACACGATCGTAAGACTTCCGGTCCACCTGGAAGACAATCAGACCTTGTACTTGCTCCCGACGTGCTGAAGAACGGTTAGATGATGATAACCAACGTCGTACTAAACTAACAGAATTTTTCAGACTCAACACAAACAGCGAGGTGGCAAGGCAGTACCTGTACCACGAGATTCCGCTACATTACAGTTGGCACCAACCTAGCAGGACATGGTCGCCACGTAGAAATCAAATGGCCAACGAGACGTTGGCTCGGATGTATATCGTCAGCCCAATGGATCAGCACCGTTTCCACCTGCGACTGTTACTTCTGTGCACCGGAGGAGGCCCACGGTCTTTCCGAGACATAAGAACGGTCGACGGGATAGTGCATGAGACATACGGGGCTGCGGCAATTGCACTGGGACTCATAGAAGACGACGAAGCGTGGCATGCGTGCATGCAAGAGTCTGCGACGTTGGACACTCCCGGCCAGCTTCGGTATCTCTTCGTCACGATACTGGTGCACTGCCAGGCTACGGAACCGCTGAGGCTGTACACGAGCAACGAGGACAGTATGATGGAAGACTTCAATCGGCGTTGGCAAGACGTTGACCGTGCGAGGGCATCGACTCTGAAGGCCATTGGAGACCTTCTGCGGGTACACGGTAAACGCTCCACGACTACAATTTGCCCATCCCGGACGACCGTCTACTGGAACCGGAACTGGACAATCAACTGTTCCACGCGATAGACGTGGCAGCACGGTGGGCACCACAAGTGGACGCCCTGAACGCCCAACAGCGAACAGTGTTTGACCGTATCATGGTGGCTGTCGATGACGACCGGGACGTGGCAAAAACATTCTATGTCGATGGACCCGGAGGCACCGGAAAGACAACGCTTTACGGTTGCCTAAAATGGGCACTTCAAAACCAACGACCGCCACGGGAGGTATTGTGCGTGGCATTCACGGGGATCGCCGCGTCCCTCATGGACGGCGCATGACATTGCACTCGACGTTTGGATTGCCGTTTTGTAGCGCTGACCGACGACGATACATCAAACATCTCCTTGCAATCCATGCGCGCACAGAGGATACGTGATGCAGCGCTCATTGTCTGGGACGAATCGCCAATGTCTCCGGGAACACAGCTCACGGTGGTCGATCGCTTACTCAAGGACATCATGGGAAAACAAACAACGCCGTTCGGGGGCAAACCGGTCCTGTTCGCGGGCGACTTCCGACAGATATTGCCCGTCGTCGCGGGGGACTAGAAGCGCCATCGTCTTGGCGTCAATCAAACAAAACACTTTGTGGAGGAACACGGAGAAGTTTGAACTGACTCAAAACATGCGAGCCGGCAACGACGCGGACTTCGCGGATTGGTTGCTGAGGCTCGGCAACGGACAACTGCCCGTGGTCGACGGTATTCAGGATACGGTCGAAATCCCCAGGGAAATGGTATGTGATATTAATGAATTAGTTGATTTTGTTTATCCACAGCAAATGTCGTTGGCTAACGTCTACGATTTTGCTCGGAGAATTATTCTTTGTCCCAAGAACGAGGAATGCCGTCAACTCAATCGCCAAGTGCTCCTACGAGTTGTGGGGGCCGAATGGACCTACTACAGCATAGACACTGTGATGGCCGACGACCCGGACGAGGTCGCCAACTATCCCACTGAGTTTCTCAACTCTCTGGAACTAAACGGCCTCCCGCCGTACGCATTGACCCTCAAGGTCGGTGCCATAGTCATGTTGCTAAGGAATCTCGATTCAAGTAGACAACTGTGCAACGGTACGAGGCTGGTGGTCACCGAACTGCGGCGATACAACTTCAAGGCGAGGATGTTGTCCGGTGGCGGCGACGCACCGGACGACATAGTCATACCTGCTATCCCGGTCACTTCGGGCAGTGAGGATGATCTGCCATTCCAATTGAAGCGGCTACAGTTTCCGGTACGGTTGTCGTTCGCGATGACCATCAATAAATCCCAGGGTCAAACGTTTGACAGGGTTGGTTTGCATCTGCCGTTGCCCGTGTTCACTCACGGACAATTGTACGTTGCGTTTTCGCGAGTGAGAAGTGCTCTATCCGTCAAAGTCGGTATGTACGCTGACGGCCACGGTCGGTTTGTCACAAAGAACATTGTGTACAGGGAAGTATTACCTCTCGGGGTATAGTCTCGGTGAATTGTCAACAAAGAAAATATATCATCAATCTTTAAATTAAATATTTTTTTGTTCACTTTATTTTTCTCTTCAATAATGATATATTTTTTTGAGACTTACTAACCTGAGACTACAGACATACTTACATACAACATTTTTATGTTGTACCGTCATGGATCCATGTGATCCACCGGGCGTAATTGGCCATTGAAGTACCCTAATCCTTAGGGATCCGTATATCTGGGTACTTCATGGACAGTTGAGTAATTGACTGTTCACTGTGGAGAGAAAGTTCGACAACCTCCACGTGGTTCTCTCTGGATGCGAATCTGCTGCTAAGCGGGTTCGTAACTAATGTCGAACGGGTTTTTTAAATTTTAATAATATTACTTTACTGTATGAATATTTTTACTACTAATTTTTGTACCATTATATTGTGTCATGGTACCTTCATCGTTGTATTTTAACTATTGTATTTTTACCTAATTAATTGTTTATTTTAAAAAAAGTATAATGTCATGTACATAATTATTGTATTTGACTATTGCATTTCTTACTAATTATATGTCTGTATATAAAAAAATATATTATAATGTGTATAACTGTAATTTAACTATTAAATTGTTTATATAGACAAAATATAATGTTAAGTACATAATTGTAATTTAACTATTAAATTGTTCATTTAACAAAAAATATAATGTCATGTAAATATTGTAATAAAACTATTCCATTTTTTAATAATTACATGTCTGTATGTAAGCAAATATATTATAATGTGTATTATTGTGATTTAACTATTCAATTGTTTATAGAAACAAATATTATGTTATGTACCTACATCATTGCAACTTAACTATTGCTTTTTTAACTAATTATTCTAAACACGGTTTTACAATCACTGTCAATTCATTTGTTGGTTTGTACAAAATATATCTTATCATTGTAGGTACTACTATTTCAACTAACACCCGACTTTCTGTTTAAAATATTGTTTACCTACTGTTTTTGATTCAATATATTATACATATCATAATAAATCAAACTGTTCAATTACGCACACAATTTGCTAAAATAAATAAATAATTTTAATAGTATCAATGACATACTGCAAGTTAGGTTAAGTTAAATTATACTTTTATTAAAAACGATGTAATAAATAGGTATGTATACTAAACATATTATATTTTTTAACAAAACAACACAAATGGCAATGTACCATATTCAAATGGATTTTGATATTGACATCCCTATGATTAATTTGTTAATTAAATGCAGTAAATAGCCTTGATCTGATCATAACAATGATCGTATATTTATTTTCTTGAAATTGATTAGGTACATTAAGACAGTGTAATTTATTAGTACACCTAATTGTGTTTATAATATGTTTTTATCATTTATCATACAATAAACACACATTTATATATATTATACTTTGGGATTTTCTATTTTTTGTAAATTAATGAACTTCATAAATATCGACTTAATAATCGAATTATCGACGTACACTTTTTTAATTACAAAAAGGGCTGGTGCCCTATGGATCATAATTACACGTTGAACAAAGTGCGCTGATAGTTTAGAAAATCGATTAGGTGTATGGTTTTTTTTGACTTCAAACTTTTGGACAGACCCAAAAGCCACAAAAAGAGATGTAAAATATTATGCGTACTTACACCGTTGGTGACTGATAGCTAGACACTCAAACTTTTAAACATTCCCGCCAATGCGCCAAGCATTATCAATCTAAAATCATATCACTAAACGCGTTATCATAACCCTATCCATAGAAAAATTTCCAACATTCGATTTACAACAGACACGAACAATACTTCCAAAATCGATGACCCCACATTCAGCGAGTCTCGATTATTCACTTATCTACGCAACTAACGGGGTCCGCAATCCACCGTAGGTGGAGTGCATACCTGATGATATACGCTTCACATATTGCTTACCTATGTGATTTGATGACTGATAGCTAGACAATCAAATACACATATCGACTCTACACTTTTTAACGATTTCAACAACCAAAAGCAGCTGACAAACGCCTAGAGATCCTGGAGATCGTATCTACTTACAAGTTACAATGTTCGTGACGGATTGCTAGACGCTCAAACTTTAAACATCTACGCCAAAGCGCCAAGCCTTATCTCCAATCCATATCACTAATTCTTATCACAAATCCTAAACTTTCATCTTACGACTGTCGCTACTTTTATAATTAAAACGACTCTTACTCCAAAAATTGGTACCTCCTAATAACGAGTCTCATGGCCAACTAGAATCTATATTTTGATTATTCACTTATCTGCTCAACTAACGGGTCCGCAATCCACCGCAGGTGGAGTGCATACCTGATAATATACGCTTCGCATATGCTTACCTATGTGATTTGATGACTGATAGCTAGACAATCAAATACACATATCGACTCTACACTTTTTAACAATTTCAACAACCAAAAGCAGATGACAAACGCCTAGAGATCCTAGAGATCGTATCCATTTACAACGTTCGTGACGGATTGCTAGACGCTTAAACTTTTAAAAATTTACGCCAAAACGCCAAGCTTTATCTCCAATCCATATCACTAATTCTTATCACAAATCCTAAACTTTCATCTTACGATTGTCGCTCCTTTAATAATTGAAACGACTCTTACTCCAAAATCAGTAGGTCCCCCATTCAGCGAGTCTCATAGGCCAACTAGAATCTATATTTTTGATTATTCACTATCTGCGCAACTAACGGGTCCGCATCCACCGCAGTGGAGTGCATACCTGATAGATAGACTTCGCATATGCTTACCTAGGTGATTTGATGACTGATAGCTAGACATCAAATACACATATCGACTCTACACTTTTTAACAATTCAACAACCAAAAGCAGCTGACAAACGCCTTGAGATCCTGGAGATCGTATCCATTTACAATGTTCGTGATGAATTGCTAGACACTCAAACTTTTAAACATTCCCGCCAAAGCACCAAGCCTTATCTCCAATCCATATCACTACTCCTTATCACAAATCCTAAACTTTCGTCTTACAACCTTTGAGATTTTTATAATACCAACGACGTTGTCTTCAAAATCGGTACCCACTCTCAGCGAGTTCCACGGGCCCCGAGTTTCACTTAGAGCTAGTCTAATACTATAAAATGAAGAACAGCTGACTGATAATACAAGCAACCCGTGGAATGGAAAACGCAGTTAGAGTGAAACCGTGGAGTAAAAAATGAAGCACCGCTCCGTTTCCCCAGCCCGCCGGCCGTGTCCCGTCGATTCCTTATAGCGCGACCAATCGCGTACCTTCGCAGTGGCGGCGGTCGGTTTTAAAACGTTTTTCGTTATCACCTCTTTTCCTATCATTTCGCCGATTTTCGGAAAATTAGCTGTTTTTACACGATATCTTTTCACCCTTTTATATACTT
Organism: Macrosiphum euphorbiae; assembly: GCA_949089665.1. NCBI lineage: Eukaryota > Metazoa > Arthropoda > Insecta > Hemiptera > Aphididae > Macrosiphum > Macrosiphum euphorbiae. Next base: position 146,421 of record CARXXK010001096.1, read on the forward strand.
AATTCGAAGTAACCGGTGTGCGGTTTATATTCGTGCAATGTCGATCAATAAATACACTCCCGACCGGACTTTTTTGCCGATTTTTTCCTTTTCTCCCTCCGTTTCGTCTATTCGCACAATCGCACCCGTTTGTGTCCGAATCGAGTCTTTTTGAAGCCGTTTATATGCGCTTTTCCCCCAAAATCGGTTCGTTCGCCTCGCAATCGCGTTTGGAAATTACGCCGGCGACCGACCAGCCGTACGCGTATATATACATGTATAATTTAATTTTTCCTTATGATTTAATAATTATTAACGGAAAACGCTTTTCACACGCCCCGTTAAATATATATATGGGAGATGCGCGTATTACAAGCGAATTATATGCGATTACATCGATGTACATCGAATATATCGGTTTACGTCGCTCCGTAGTCGCACGGCTTAATTGTTGATGTTTTCACTATCTTTCATATCTCAAACTGTGTCCGAGTAGGTTAGGCGTTAGGTAGGAAACACGTAGGTCCCGGGTTCAAATCCGTCGTACGCCGTCCGGGCATAGATACCGTTCATGCCATATGGTTTACACGGCCGCCCGAATCCCGACTTTTTTTGCATTTTTTTTCACGTTATTTTTCATATTAAATAATAATATAATAATACAGGAACATATCGTACATTATTATTATTTAAAGTCATTATCATTTTATATCACACAATAAATAGGTACATATTATATTTGTTTTATTAGGAATTATTAAAATTGCATATTTTTTAAAATGTCCATGATTGTTATATAAATATAGTTTGTATTTTATTTCGGTTTGCCTACCTAGGCGGCTAACTTGAAAGTTAATCTTGATTTTGGCTTGAGAGTTGAGATGACTGACTTGCTAGACACTCCAACACGGTTTTTGACTTTACACTTTTTACATAAGAAAAGGCACCGGACATGCGAAGGCACATACCACTCTATGTGATATACCTACTATATATAGGTGATAGACGGGTTGCTCATTTTAGTTTCGTCTTAAACGGTGATGATTGACTTGATAGACACTTTAACAAATAACATGCAGGTTTTTGCAATTTTTTTTTTAAATTAATATATATACACTATAGGTACATGCTTATATGTATTGGTTAATATAATAGTATGTATCTAAATATCTACCAATATGTTAATATTTTTTAGGAATTATAATTGCAAATGTTCTAAAAATGTTCATTGTTATATTATATCACACAATAAATACATATCATATTTGTTTGTATGTATATAGTTTGAATTTTTCGTAAATTATTTCGTAAGTTGTGTGATAGGGTTTTCACTTATAGCCGCTTGATGTCGGGTCTCCTACCTGATTTGCTGTAGCACATAGTCCGCGATCCGACGAAGTCGGATTGCCTACCTGAGTGGCTAACTTGAAAGTTAATAGATTTTGACTTGAGATGACTGACTTGCTAGAAACTCCAACACGGTTTTCGACTTTACACTTTTTATATAAGATAAAGCACCGGTCATGCTACGGCACATACCACTCTATGTGTAGGTATACTCTATATAGGTGATCCTGGAGATCGTATCCAGCCTATCCATTTACAACGTTTGTGACGGATTGCTAGACACTCAAACTTTTAACATTCCCGCCAAAGCGTCTAGCCTTATCTCCAACCCATATCACTAATCCTTATCACAAATCCTAAACTTTCGTCTTACAACCTTTGCGACTTTTATAATTCATTGTCTCCAAAATCGGTACCCACTCTCAGCGATTCCAACGGGCCCCGAGTTATACTTAGAGCTATCATTTATATAAATTAACTGTGCAAATTAATTTGAATGGTTTATTTATTTATTTCTACATCTAAAAACATTATCATCAAACACCAAGAATTGTGATTATTAATAGTAAATTGCGCCAAAAGTGTCGATGGTCAGTGATAACACCTATCATATTCATTTTATTCATCTCAAAAACTCAAACCACGGCCTTATACTTTGTAATAGTATAATATAATATTATTATAATGTATAAATCAAGAACTGAATGCCTTGTGCATCGAGCAATACAGGAGGTAAGTACCTAAACTTTATTAATACAGATTTTAAAATAAAAACATAAATATTATTATTTAGTTAAGACTTGATAATGTTCGCATATTAAGCCATAAAGTATAATACCTAAGTAGATAGGTATGTACTATTGTACTAAAGACCTATGTTATAATACATATATATTTTCAATGTACCTACCTATTACATTTTATTTTATGTTATTGATATTTTTTTCTAATTATTAGGTACAAAAATGCTCTAATCAAATACAGGCCAACGACCAAATGGATGACAAAAGGATGAAAAAATCACATATTGTGGTAACAGAATGGCTAAAGGTAGGAATAATTTATATAATATTGTGATTTACATAAGTAATAACAAGTATTCAATTTAGGTTAAAAGAATTTAATTAAGATAGTTGATCAAATATATTGATGAATAGGTTCTATAAATGATGTAATGATAATAAATAATAATATCTAGGTAGGTAGGTAATATTCATGAATGTAAATTTAATAACACAATAAAATTAACCATATAATATACCGGAATATGGGTACTTAATCCTATTTTATAATTAAATACATTTTGAAATAATTTCAAGTTATTAAACTTATAGTCTATAGAATAATAATAATAATATTGTACAAACAAAAAATTAATTTGAAATCAAATTTTTAGATAATTTTATTTTTATATAATTAAAATTAATTCATGAACATTATTGCATTAATTTCTTCATAGTGACATAGTTCAATGTTGTATTTAAAACATCCTAATTATTAAAATAATTATAACATTTACAGTGAAAATATTTTAATTATTTTAATATTTTTTTCAGAGTGTAGACGCAGGCTCTAGAAATTATGAGTATGATCCAAACATAGCTCATAGCTCTAATAATAGTGTTGCTAATGAAATTTCAGACTATTTGATGGTCCATAATGCTGCTGTAAGATATTTATAATTTATCGTGATTGAATACTACAGCTTCTATTATACTGTATTGCATTATTCATTTTTTAGGGTATAGACACAGGTTCTAGAAATGATGAGTATGTTCCAAACATAGCTCATAACTCTAATAATAGTATTGCTAATGAAATTTCAGACTGTTTGGTGGAAGATAATGCTGCTGTAAGATATTTATAATTTATCGTGATTGAATACTACAACTTCTATTATACTGTATTGCGTTATTCATTTTTTAGGGTATAGACACAGGTTCTAAAAATGGTGAGTATGTTCCAAACATAGCTCATAGCTCTAATAATAGTATTGCTAATGAAATTTCAGACTGTTTGGTGGAAGATAATGCTGCTGTAAGATATTTATAATTATTGTGATTACTATAGCTTACTATAGCTTCTATTATACTGTATTGCATTTATTCATTTTTTAGGGTGTTGATTATGGTCCACTTATTTCAAGTAGTATTGTGGGGGAGCTGGGTGTTAATAATCCAAACTTCCTACCATGCAATTTACTTGAAGAAAGGTTTTTGAATGACGCTATTGTTATTGAAATACCGCATGACCCAAATGTAACAACAATACAAGACAATGTAGAATTATTAAACACAGTAAACTTTCCTATGAAGTCAGATTCATCAATTCATACAGATCCTGAATACATTGATCCAGTATTAGAAGTTCAAAATGGAAGAAAAAGAAAAAATATTAATAAAAAGGAAGAAAAAAAGAAAATGAGAAACACATTGAGCAGTAAGTGGGAATTGACATGTAGTCACATTGAAAAATCAAGACCAACAGTATGTAGAGTTTCCGAATTAACAGAAGAAGATATAACTGAATTTAAAAACAATTTATGTCAGATAACTGATAAAATAGAACAAGATAAATATTTACTTTCAATGATAACTGTTTCCAAAGCTAAAAGAATTGAACGAAAGAAATCAAATAGGCCACCTCGTTTAGTTGCAAATTATTTTATTCCTGTTATTATGGGTAATATGCAAAAAGTTTGTGCTGAAGAATTTTCATCGATTACTTCTATTTCCAGAAGACGATTGAAAATTTTAAATAAGGAATTTATGTTAACTCATTCTAGTCCAGTAGAAAAAAGAGGTGGTTATCGACAAAATTTTATTCAAGAAGAAATATCTGATTCTATAGAAGGGCATATAAAAGACTTAAAATGTAGGAAAAGTCATCACAGTCGACGTGATTCTGGCAGAAGTTACCTACACCCAGACTTGTCAATAAAGTATATGTGGAAAATCTGGAAAAAAAAAAGAATTGACAATAATAAACCAATTGCTAGCTTGAGCAAGTATCAAAAAATTTTTACTACTAAGTTTAATTTAAGCTTCGGACATCCCCGTCAAGATACATGTACTTTTTGCTCAGAACAAAAGATAAAAATTCAACTTGAGGCTGACCAAGATCTAAAAAGGGAGCTCATATTAGAATTAAATGTTCACAAAAAAAGAGCCAAAAGATTTTTTGAACCATTAAAAGAGGAAAGTTCTGATAGTCTTAACTGCTCTTTTGATATGATGCAGACACAGCCAATCCCTAAACTTTCGGTAACAGACGTATTTTATAGTCGCCAGGTTTGGATTTACAATTTAACATTTGTAATTTCTGACTTAAATCAAGGGCCAGATAATTGTATTTTGTACACATGGAATAAGAGTGATAGTGTAAGAGGACCAAACGAGGTTTGTTCTGCCCTAGTTCACTTTTTAGACACATTGGAAAATAAATTAAAAAATGAAACTACGCCACCAACTATACTTAATCTCTTCTCTGATTCATGCTCGGGTCAAAACAAAAATCAGTTCACTATGGCTACACTTTTATTCTACATAAATTGTAAAGCAAAAATTTTCACCAAAATTAATCATATATTTCCTGTTAGGGGGCATAGCTATATGCCTCCTGATCGTGTTTTTGGGCGCATAGAACAAGTTTTACGGAAAAAAGAAAATATAATTTCACCCAAACAATACATAGATATTTTTAAAAAATTTTGTACGGTCAAAGAGTATAACAAAGATTTTTTTATTTATGACTACAAGAGTGCAGTTAAAAAAGTAGTTAAAACCAAATCAGAATTTAAGTCTACTGAACAAAAAATATATACATATGTTAAAGGCCAACAAACTGTTGGAATTTCCAAAACTTATAGTGGTGTAACGTGCCAACTACTTCAACTCAATATTGATGGTAATTTGAATTAAAATGACAATTTGTTGGTATAATGATAGTTTATTTGTATTTATTTAACACGAAAAATATTCTAAGTCCAAATAATTAAATTATAAAATTGTGGTAAACGGGTTGTGACTTAGTATTGACTTTGTGGCTGTTCTGCTAGTGCTCGTCGTCTTGGCTGTTGTTCGTCTGATGGACACTTGTCCATCAACGTATTTCGTCGGTTTTCCTATTAGATCCCTCCTATGGCATTTTTAGTATAAAAATGGTACATAGCTGCGTATACCTGACGTCATTTCGGCGTCCTCTACGAAATAATGTTAATTGGGATTATATGTTTTCAAAGTTATCAATTTTTGTTATTTACGGCTTTTTCGTCTTTCCTAGAATATGGATAATGCGCGCGTATACCTATTGCGCTGTACTATTAATTAGTTCTGTACTCTTATCGATGTGGCTGCCCGGACGCTTATATTATTACTATTATCGGGTTACGTGCCCTCTGCAGCATTTATATTTGTTATTGAATATAATATATTATATTACAAGCGTATTATACTTAATACAGCATAATATAATATATTATTTTATATATTATTACTATTATAATATGTACGTAGTCACAGCCCGTTACAATATAATGAGAAGAATCTAACTCATGAGTAGATAAACATAAGTCTCTGCAATTTTCAAACACGTCGGCTAGTATAACAAACATCAGTTTTTAAATAATGATCGCTATATTCACCTAAAGTCTTTACATTAAACACGTTCCACACATTTTTCGTATGTATATAATCATCATCACTAATTTTTTTTATTGGTTAAAGAGTTATAAAATTCAAGCTTTGAAAGTAAAAAATTTTGTTGTTTACGGCTTTAATAACTTTTAATAACTCAATCGCATATTCCCCCTTAAATAAAATAAGTCAAACAATTATTTTTAGGTAATATTAAGGAACATATTACCTTCATAAGGATGACCTCTTATTGATGCTGGTCTTGTGGCTGCTGTTGGTGTTAAGGGTAGGGTCTGTGGTATCGCTGCTGGAAGTGGTGGTCTTGCCTCTGCTGGAAGCGCCGGTCTAGCCCCTGCTGCTGCAGGTGGTGGTCTTGCCGCTGCTGCTGCTGCTGCTGGTGGTTGTTGTGTTTCCACACGCAGCGCCCAATTCAATTGCCGTTCTTCGTAAGCTGACGTAGCATGTGCAACTCGGCCAAGAAACTGTCACATGGTTATAAGCCCCAGAATATATTCATGAATTGAATTTTGAATCCTATTCAAATTCATTAGAACATTGTTTGGTTGTTTTCGCGTAGGGCGCAGGGTATTCGCAAGTTGTGTTCTTGTAATATGGACATTTTTACTCAGCTGTGTAAGGTGATCTAAAATTAATTTTAAAGATTAACCTACCTAATATTATCTATACTCTATTAATTATTATGGAATCATAAAAAATATACTTACCTAAAAATTTCCACAAATTTGGATGAACCACGTTAAACTTAATACGTAAAGAGTTGTGGAAACTTTCTACGTAATTATTAGTCCTCCTTGGTTGGCCATTAACTGATAACGCATGTACCCCAACCTGTCTAAAAACTGTTGAATGACAATTTTCTGTCATTCGTGTGCAAGACGGAGACAACAAAAGCATGGGTCCTTTTAAACACTTTTCTTTGTACATGTCATTGAATTTAAATATATTTTTATCTTAACACTAATATTAATTTAATTCATTGGAAAACGAAAAAAAAAAAAAAAATAAAATGAGAATTTTAATGCAAACGACTAACTTAAAGAAATGCATTTTAAAATATTTAAAATAGGTACTGCACAAAGCTAACAATTAATTCAAATATTTTACAGCTACTCCTTATTTTTATTTATAGAAATCCTGAAGCTGCTGGGCAGTACCCATATTCCACAGGTGAAAGCTTGATGAGACTGGCTAGGAGAAGTTCAATGCCAACACTGCCTTCTTCATTGGCCGGCTTGGCCAATGTGTTTGAATTGGGCAGTTTGAACCAATACTCCTGCTGTGAACAGTCATTTTTTCAGGGTTGTGTGCGCGATGTTGATGGGCGAGCAGCCATGATTTTTGCGTGCACTAACCTGATACAGTTGGTAGAAGTTAATAATATAGAGGAGATTCACATAGATGCGACGTTCAAGGTAGTACCGTCGAATATGGGAAAGCAGATGTTAAGCATACACTGCATGATTGGAAACCATGTATGTTATTTTAAGATTAAGATCATATAACTTAATACTGAATTATTAATTTAATATTGTATTACCAAAATACACTAGCTAACTGCAAAGTGAAAACTAATTACAAATTTGACTAAATATTTTAGTTTAGTTTTATTGCTATTTAATAATAATACAATTTAATATTTTATGATTTTCTTTCCTGTCTAGTCCATACCCGTTGTGTATTGCCTAATGGAATCAAAGTCGAGGAACTCATACAAGTGTTTTAAATTTTTTTAAATTAAACCTACTGACCAACATAAATCCTTCGATTATTATTACCGACTATGAGACGGCTCTAAATGACACCCTAACCTTTTTTTTCCCCAATGCACGTACTGTAGGCTGTTGGTTTCATCATAACCAAGTAAGTTAATAAATACAATTTAATTGGGAATTTTGAAAAGGCTCAACAATTTAAATTTGTTAGGAAACAAAAAACTGATTTAAATTTAAATTTTGTTTTTAATTTTAGTATTTTTTTCTAAAATTACAGACTATTAGGTTAGTTATGTTACTTCCATTTAATGTAATATTCTTCAAGTGAAATTTGATTGGAAAAATGATTAATTAAGTTTTCCGAGATGAGTCCTTTTCGAAATCACCCATAGTGATTTACTGATTTAAAATAGAAAACAGAAAACAGATATGCACGCCCTTTTTGCTCATAAAATATCGGTCTATATGTGTAATTGAAAAAAACGTGGACAAATCTACTTTCATAAAAACTTAAGATGGACCCTTTTTGGAATTCCCAATTCAATTTTTATCCATACAATTAATTAAAACTACATTTACATTTTTTATTATGAACCTCATTTCTTTATAGGCAGTTTGGAAAAATAAGAAAAAAAAAGGGTTTTTAAATTTAACCAATTCCAATCAAAGTGCTTCTAAAGCATTGAGAATGCTGTTAGCTTTACCGCTGTTACCAGCTGCTGATATAGAACGAGGATTTGATGCTGTGAGGATATTTGCCATAAACCAAAATGTACCAATGGTTTCTTTATTTGATTACTATCAAAAGTAAGAATACATTACAAAATGTTTAAATTGTGTATTATTTATAAGAGCTTGAGCTTTAAGCTTTCTATCTTTCTTTTTATATTTTTTATTTATTTAATTATGAAATGTTTCAGCACACAGGGTGCTATTACAAGTTATTATTTTTTAATATGAATTAGATTATACTAAGTACTTGAGTTATTTACATTGATATAATTTAGTAAATTATAGTTATATATAGTGTGTGTTCTTCAATGGGTCTTCATCTTGCTATCCGTTAGGAGAATGTCCTGGGGGAGTCAAGGTCGCAGATGTCTGTTTTGAAGCTTTCTTTAATTACATACATTGGTCTTTATTATTATTTTTTTTAATATAATGCTTGATTTATCACCATAGAAACGAATGAAATGTAAAAATTACCTAATTCCCTCTAGGTATATATAGAATTAATGGTTACGTATTAATACATATTTTGTGAACAATTAAAAAAAACTATAAACTAGGATATGTTTTTTTTTTATTATTTTTAGTTATTGGCTAAGACAGGTTGGGGTACATGCGTTATCAGTTAATGGCCAACCAAGGAGGACTAATAATTACGTAGAAAGTTTCCACAACTCTTTACGTATTAAGTTTAACGTGGTTCATCCAAATTTGTGGAAATTTTTAGGTAAGTATATTTTTTATGATTCCATAATAATTAATAGAGTATAGATAATATTAGGTAGGTTAATCTTTAAAATTAATTTTAGATCACCTTACACAGCTGAGTAAAAATGTCCATATTACAAGAACACAACTTGCGAATACCCTGCGCCCTACGCGAAAACAACATATCTATTCGAATATCCAATTTATATCTAAATGTTGTCTTTAATAGTTTAATACATTTTCATAAAAATAATTTTATTTTTAGGGAGTAATTATTGGCGCAGAAACCAAAAAGCCTCTCTACGTAGGGGTAAGAAATAAATATTGTAGCACATGTTCTTCTGCAACCAAAAATGATAAAAAATAGAAAATTTGTGTTTCCGAAATTATGATGGATCTTCAACTGGTATGGAACAAGATATTATTGTAGAAGGCTTCCGACAAAGCCTAGAACAACATGGTTTAATGTACAAATATTATATTGGCGATGGTGATTCGAGTGTGTATGCCAGAATAGTTGAAAAGGTGTCGTATGGTCGAGATGTTATTAAATTGGAATGTGCTAATCACATTACCCGTAATCTCCATGATGGTTTACGAAAATTGGCTTCAAATAAACATTTCCCAATTCATGTGCGTAAAATTTTAACTTATGGTTCTCCGTCTCCTCTAGAAAGACTTGTAAAAGGGGTACGGACTGCAATTAAGGAGTGTGGAAAAACGCATAATGTTCACATATTGCGAGAAGATTTAAAAAATGCACCCTTTCATGTTCTTGGTTCACACAAAAATTGTCGTCCTGCGTATTGTACACGGTCAAACACGGAGGAAAATAATAATGTTCCGCTAATGGAAAGTGGAAAAATAATGTCTGAAATAATAGCAATTGTTGATAAAGTGACACGAAAAGCTGACCGTCTAGTTTTTAACACCACAACTAATATAGCTGAAAACTTTATGAGTTTAGTAGCAAAATTTAATGGCGGTAAAAGAGTTAATTTTACCAGAACAGGATCATACCAAAGAAGAGTGTTAGGAGCAACACAAGTTCACTCAAGAGGCCAGTCTTGGCACTTAAGTCCCTGGAAAAAATTAGCAGGAAAAAGTCCCGGAAAATTTTTCAAAAAAAATGTATCGGCGTATTGCAATGTCAACTTTAAAGTCAAAACATAAAAAACAAAACACTTTTAGGTGTAGAATAAGTCGTGATAAAATTTCAGTGAATCATGATTTTGATTATGGTCCAGATGCTGCTGGGCTGGATATGACTGAAGAGGACTTTAAAATGAACTTCAGTAAAAAGTTGGAAGAATTAAGAATAGATGCGTCTACGACTGAAGCAATTGCAAATTTAGAAAAAAACACCATTGGTCAACATGATAACGTACACTGGCACGAAGCAAGAAAAAATCGACTCACAGCTTCCAATTTTGGTTCAGTGATTAGTAGAAAATCAACTACGCCATGTCACAATTTATTTAAGTCATTATTATATACAAAAAATATTATTTCAAAACATCTTGAATTTGGACGTCAAAACGAAAAAGTTGCTATCCGAGAATTTGAAAATCAATACCATAAAACTGTGAGACCGTGTGGGTTATTTATTGATGGTGTAAATCCCTTTTTGGGTGCAAGTCCCGATGGTTTAGTTGATGATGACAAAATAATTGAGGTCAAGTGTACGCCGTCTATAGGCCAAACACCTTTAAAAGAGGCAGCTTTAAATAAAAAGATATAATTTTGTTTAGAGCTTACAGAATTAGGTCAACTTCAATTGAAAAAAAACCATAAATACTATTGGCAAATTCAAGGCCAATTAAATATAGCAAAAAGATCAACATATATTTTTCTTCTATATAGTATGGGAAATAACCTATATGTTCAATACATCAACAGGGACGATTATCTTTGGACAAATAAGATGCTGCCAAAATTAATTTCTTTTTACATGGACTGCATGCTGCCGGAAATTGTAGATCCTCGAGTTCCGAGAGGTTTAAAAATACGAGATCCGGCCAAAATCACAAAAGCACAATTTTTAATAAAAAAAAAAAAAAAAAAAAATAGTGGTAGTGGAATAATTCTGTAAAAAATTACAAATATCGTTTTTCATATATTTAAATACATTAAAACATGAGTTAATAATTATTTATAAATTGTACTTTTAATATACCTACTACATAGCCACATTAGTACCTATCAGTGGTGTTTTGTACACCAGTTTACTAATTTAGTGTATACCACATGGCCCATACTAAAATTAATGAAAGACAAAGTGAAATAAAATATTAATATATTTATTATTTATCTTCGGTCAGGTTTGGTGTTAAGGGGACAACAATCATTTGTTTACTAATAATCAATCATCATGTTTTATGTATATATATAGCGAACAAATTACGAAAACCTCACTGGTAGGTACCTAAAATAATATTATATAAGACATAAGTTATAACTATTTATTTTTAAAGTTAAAATAAAGTTATTAAATTATAGAATATAGTAAGTACAACAAACAATAAAGTTTTGATACAGGAGATGGTACCAACCACGATTATATCAACAATATCCGCGTACCTATATTACCATTGATAGATTGATATACCTACTGATTGATGTAGGTATACAATATTCTGCGAGTAATACGCAGTTTTTACTCGGCCGACAGCTGACGGCATCTACACCGCTGCGACTACGAGTGAATAAGCTGCATATGCATGCCGGTCGCCGCCCGCCGGTTCCCACCACTCGGTTGTCATACCTCGCGCATTTGCGTGCGTACGTCAGGCATTAGAGGAGGAGCCAACAAAATTGAAAATACCAAATCTTAGTTCCTTCCTAAATAAGTTTTCAATGTGATTAGTTAAAACACATTGACCTCCTTGTTTTTTCATATGTTTTCCCGGGTTTTCGGCTTTAAAGGTAAAATGCCTATGCAGTACAGTTTTAGGAATACAGTGTTTTTTAGCACAGTCACGGTACGACATTCCGGCATTTTTATCTGCTAAAGCAGCGTCGATTTGTTCTCTGCTATATTGGGCTATACTGGGTTGTAGTATACTTTTGTGGCATATCTACAGTGAAAGATGTAGGCAGGTAGATACCAACTATAAATACATAAAAAAAATTATTGGCTTTTATCCTGAATGTAACGTGGATAAAATATTTAAAAATATATTATTTATCATATAAAAATAATTATATGTAGGTACGTATTAATTAAATGCATTTATTTCAAGTGTTCCGATTCACCCCATTATATCTGAGAACTATGACTAATCAAATTATATTGCCTATATCTCCAAAATATATGACGAGATTTTTATGAAATAAGTATAAAACCTCATTAATATATGTGTTAAAATGAAATATAGTGTTCAAACATATTTACCTTCAGTCTTTACATGCAGAGTTAACGAAGTTTTTCAGCTCCACACAAATCCCTAAAAAAATCAGTTTTTGATAATAAATTATCAGTGATAACAAAATTAGGTTATCACATATTGTACTAGTGTCAATATATTCCAAACGTTGTCAGGAATAATATTCCGGTGAATCGGATTTCATCAAAACAAATGTCGAGTAGTATTGTATGATAATATAAAGGATTTCTTTTTTTGTTCCTATTCCCCCTATTGTTCCTATTCACCCCAAACTACGGTATTACATTTTTATGTTTGCATATATTTGTTTACAATTATATGATTTGGATACATTATTGTTTACAAAAATTCACAGTACAATATTATTAACAAAAATATATAAAGTACAATCCACAATATATTTTTTATTATTATATATGTATACAACATTGATATTTCATTACTGTTAAGTTATTACAATATAAATTCAATTATTATTTATGTTAATATTCTATATGTTTAACAATATATTTTTTTTTATTATTGTTTTTTTTAATCATAATCTTATGTTAGTGTTAGTATGTTGATATAATATAAATTCTTAATCCTATTTAAATATTTTTTTTTTTTCATGCAATATATATTATATTATATTATTACGTATTTTCCCAAGACCATGTTAATAATACCAATCAGAGTTCCTTTATTCATTACGTTTATCTTTTATTATTCTTATAAAATGTATTCTTAAATTTTCCTTTTTTTTCATTTTTTTTTTTCCTATAATATATATATTTCCCATAATTTTATCATTATCCAACATATACTTCCTAATTATCATTTGCCTTTATCTATTTTACTACAGTTCCAGACCAGCAATAAACTATTTAGTCAAAGTTGTATTTCTGGTCCAGTCCAGCATTAAAATGATTTTATTCTACTGCATTTGTTTTGCATCTTGTTAATTGGAATCCTTAGCGTTCATTGTGCTATTTAATCAAAGTACCAATTTACGCTAATGACTAAATTAACAAGACTTCATTCATATAATATTTTCTTATTGAGATTTCTATGCATTCGATCCGTTGATGATCGTGTTCAAAAGTCCACTCTTATCATAACTTTTAAACCTACCACCAACAGATCAAATGTTTTCATTTTCTTTCTTTTGTTTTTATTCTTCCTATTGAGTATTTCAATCCGTCCGGAATATGACAACATGCCACTGATCGTCATTCAATATCATTAGATAATTATGCACCGTATCATATGTCGAACCGACTCTAACTTTTGATTTCGATTGTTTTTCTATTTTGTTCGGGGTATAATATCATGCCATAATCACAACCCATTATTTTTGATTACATGACACAATATAATACTCCGACTCGATTTAAAATTCAATATTCCTATTTATCTGTAATTTATAGAATTTATCTGTATTACCATATTATAATTATATTAAAATGTTATGTACAACTTCCTATTTATATATAAAAATTTTTAAATTTTTTTTTCTTTTCTTTCAATTTTTACATTTATTTCAAGCTGTGGATTAGTTTGCTGTTGAATAGCCCCAGTTATCGGACCCATAGTATTATTATTAATCTATTAACTTAATTTTTCATATAATATTTCCATCATGTCATAACATCTTAGATAAGTGTTTTAAGATTTGAGGACATATTGTGAATCGGTCTCTTTACAACTTAAAAGTTGCGTTTCCTTAAAAGTTGTGTACTCTTCCCGGTTTTTCGTAATTCCTGTTGTGATAATGTTATCATAGTCAGAAGACAGTCTGATAACAGATAGTAAAATAATATAATATCGATTATTGATGTAGTAGAGAGTCTACGTTAGCATGTAAAATAAAAAGATATAATAAAGAACAGACTATAACTATAACTAGTTTTAACTTCATTATTTACCCTACTCGAACATGGCGCAGTCGGTTACAAAAACCTAACTTCGGAAACAGCGATTGAAACGGATAAGTCATGAAGTTCAACAAACCGGAAAATTTGAAGTTGTCCGGAAGCTTAGCGGAAAATTTCAAAATTTTTAAAGATGAAATAACAGTGTTTTTTGAAGCGACGGAAACCACAAGTAAGCCAATGAAAACTCAAGTTGCCAGATTATTAAATTTGCTGGGCATTGAGGGGTTAAAGCTGTATAGGTCATTCAAAACAGACAATACCAAAGAAACAGTGGATTCTATTCTACAAGTATTAGAAGAATACTGCACCCCCAAGCGCAATGAAGTTATGGAGCACTTCAAGTTTTTCACAAGAAAACAATTACCAGAGGAGAATTTTGACAAGTATTTATCAGTACTTAGAAATTTGGTAAAAACTTGCAGTTTCGGGGAAATAGAAGATAACTTACTACGAACAAAGGTAGTATTGGGAGTGGCAAGCAAAGAGCTACAGGCAAAATTGTTAAGGAGTGATTTACCGTTCGAAAAAACAATCAAATCTGTCGAACAGACGGAAACCAATTGCAAAATGTTGGCAGACGATCAACCACAGGACATTGACTACATGGAGCGACAGAAGGGATTCAACAAAAAGGGAATATGGAGCAGAGGAAAAGAACAACAGGAGCAGCAATCGCAGAAACAAACGGTATTTAATTGTAATAAATGTGGTAGGCGTCACGGTATAAAAGAATGTCCAGCATATGGGAAAGTATGTATGAATTGTAAAAAACAAAATCATTTTGCGGCTAAATGTAGAAATAATAAAGAGGTTGATATGGTGGAGTGTGAGGACCAAATATGTGAATACTTATATCTGGATGAAATACAGAATAAAAATAGCAACACATGGGTGGAAAGGATAAAGATAAATAACAAAGACTTTGAAGTTAAAATAGATACGGGTGCTCAATTAAATGTTATGCCACAAACATGTTTTAAGTTATTAGGTGTAAAATTGTTAAACAGTAATGTAGTAATTAAAGCTTTTGGTGGCACCCAGATTAAATCTAAGGGTAAAATAAATGTAATTATTGAAAATAAAGAGAAAAAATTAGCTACTACATTTGAGATTGTTGAATATAACGGAATGCCAATATTAGGTTATAAAGATAGTGAAGGATTAAAGTATACAATGAGTGAAATTGAAGAAATAGAATTAAAGGAAAAATTTATAAAAAAATAT
This sequence comes from Macrosiphum euphorbiae, assembly GCA_949089665.1. Taxonomy (NCBI): domain Eukaryota; kingdom Metazoa; phylum Arthropoda; class Insecta; order Hemiptera; family Aphididae; genus Macrosiphum; species Macrosiphum euphorbiae. The sequence goes on from CARXXK010001096.1 coordinate 162,077, forward strand.
AAGAATGTATTTAGTAGAATAGGAACTTTCCCAGACAAAGTGCAAATTAAATTAAAAGAATTTAGTGTACCTATTGCAAATAACCCTAGAAGAGTTCCAATTAAATAATTAGAAAAGTTGAAAAAATGTTAGTAAACTTGTGTGAGAAAAAGATAATTGATAAAAGTGAGGAGCCAAGTGAGTGGCAAAATAATCTAGTGTTGATTGAAAAACCAGATAAGTCTCTTAGGATGTGCTTAGATCCAAAGGATTTGAATAAATGTATTATAAGAGAAAGGGTAGAAATTCCTACGTTAGAGGAAGTAAGAAATAAGTTAATGAATAAATCATTTTTCACAATAGTAGATCTAAAGGATGGATTCTATCAATGTGAATAAGCAATACTGTGCATTTAGTACACCTTTTGGGACATACCAATTCAACAGACTACCATTTGGAATTGCACGTGCTCCTGAATTATTCCAACAGTTAACAAACAAATACTTTGGTAATATTAATAATGTATGTGTGTACATAGATGCCATTTTAATTAGTGGGGCAACAAAAGAAGAACATGATGAGGCACTTGAAAAGGTAATGAGAACAGCAAGGCAACTAAATATTAAATTTAATAAAACAAAATTTCAGTTCCAAAAAAATCAGATTAAATATTTGGGTCTCAACTTTAGTCAGAAAGGGGTATAACCCGACAAAGAAAGAGTAAGAGTGATTACAGAATTAAAAAGTCCTACAAACATCAAAGAGTTGCAATCAATTTTGGGCATGATAAACTACTTAAGAGCATTTATTCCAAATATGTCAGAAATAGAGGGACCAATGAGAGAGTTGTTAAGAAAGGACAGTATTTGGGTGGGCGGCACCCGTTCCGCCCAAAATCAACCTTTCCCGTTTCGCCCAGATACCCGTTTCGACCAAAGTCATTTTAGTCGTTTTCAAATTAAGTTGGCAATGATTTTTAAATAATATAGTATTTTAGTATACCATATAATATTATGCTTATGCACCTATTATAATTAACTATTAAAAAAAAAAATTACATAATATTATAACATATTACTTTTTTCTTATATATTCAATAATCAGCTATTTATTTTTTTACATACAATACAGGCATTTTCCCAATTTAAATTAATATTTCAATAAAAACTTTTATTTTAACTCTCCATCAATCATAAGTTGGTTAAATATTATACGCAATGAGATCCAGACAGAAACGTATATCAAAATGAATAGTGTTGAAATTCCCATAAAAACAAAAGACAGAAAGACGAAGGAAAGACAAGAATACAACGAAAAACGTATACTTTTATATAGATCTGGCGAAATTACTAGGTACGAATTTGTAAAAAGCATGTGTAGAAATTTTAAAAAAGAAAATTTAATAACTTAACTTAATTTTTATAAAACATAATAATATATTATATTGTGTAATGCTTTTTTTTTTAAATAGTTTTTAGTAGACAATAATATTTGTATAAATGTATAATATTGAGTATGTATTTTTTAAAAACTTTGGCAATGACTACAAAAATAAAAACTGGTAATTTGTATTATAATTTTTAACTGTAAAAATGTATTTTTAAATAATTATACTAAATATTAATTTAAATTGGGAAAATGCCTGTATTGTATGTAAAAAAATAAATAACTGATTATTGAATATAACTTAATTTTAGTAGAAAATAGTAATATGTTATAATATTATGTAATTTTTTTTTTTTAATAGTTAATTATAATAGGTGCATAATATTATATGGTATACTAAAATACTATATTATTTAAAAATCATTGCCAACTTAATTTGTAAACGACTAAAATGACTTTGGTCGAAACGGGTATCTGGGCGAAACGGGAAAGGTTGATTTTGGGCGAAACGGGCTGCGCCCATTTGGGTATGGAGCAAGGAATGTGAGGCGGCATTTAACAGTTTAAAAGATATTTTGGCACAAGTACCTACATTAGCAAATTATGACTATAGGGATAGTTTTGAAATACAGTCTGATGCGTCACAGAAAGCAATAGGATGTTGCTTGTTCCAAAAAGGTAGGCCTGTTTATTATGCGTCAAGATGTCTGAGCAGCACAGAACAAGATTACGCACAAATAGAAAAAGAAATGTTGGCTATAAAATTTTCCTGCGAAAAATTTCACCGGCTTATCTATGGACAGAAAATTATTAAAGTTCAAACAGATCATCAGCCTTTAATTTCGATTATGAAAAAAGATATACATAGGATACCAAACAACAGGTTAAGAAGGATGAGAGTATATTTATTGGGGTATAATCTAGATGTTCAATATTGCCCAGGCAAATATATGTATGTTGCAGATTTGTTAAGCAGAAATTATGCTACTCATACTGAGAAAACGGATAAAACATTAAATGATATAGTTCACACAATAGAGGCTATAAGGATTGAGTTTAATAATAACAAAGAGAATGAATTTAAAAAAGCAACATCTGAAGATATAGTATTAAGCAAGATATTACAATATTTGAAAAAGGGATGGCCAGCAAAAATAGAAGATTGTGTTGAAATTAGATATTTTCATAAGATAAGAAGTGAGTTAGTCTGTGAAAAGGACTTGAAATATTATGGTTGTTGTTTAGTTGTTCCACAAATAATGCGCAAATACATAGTTAACAAACTGCATGAGACACATTTGGGAACAACTAAAACAATAAAGAAAAGCAAACAAATATTTTTTTGGCCCGGGATGGTATCAGATATAACCAACTGTGTGAGCAAGTGTGAGACGTGTTTAAAGTTCAGTGAAAATAAAATTAAAGAACCATTGAAATCACATAGTATACCAGACTACCCATTTCAAAAGATAGGAATCGACATAGCGGAAATAAATGGTTGTAATTACCTAGTGGCAATGGATTACTATTCAAGATGGTTGGAGGTTCTAAAATTAAAAAAAAAAACAAGTGAGTCAGTAATAGAAGTGTTAAAAATAGTTTTTAGTCGACTCGGGGTCCCAAGGGAAATAGTGGCTGATAATAACCCATGTGGGTCACAACAATTTAAGGATTTTTCAAAAAAATGGCAGTTTACAATAATATTATCCAGTCCAAATTATCCAAAAAGCAACGGATTGGCTGAAAAAGCAGTGGGAATCGCAAAGGATATGATTAAGAAAGCCACTTATGAGAATAAAGGTTTAGAATTATTTTTACTTAACTATCGAAACACACCAGTCACTGGTCTTAAATATTCTCCAGCCCAGCTTATGATGTCTAGAGAATTAAGAACACCTAGTAATTGATGAATCAAAATATATTTAAACCAATAGTGGTGAATTGTAGTGTAGAAAATCAATTAAATAAAATTAAACAAAAACAATGGTATGACAAAAATGCTGGATCAGAGGAAAAAGTATTTAATAAAGGGGAAAAAGTAGTTATTTATGATAAGTTTAGAAAATAATGGAATACGGCTGAAGTAATGAGTAAAACCAAATGGCCTCGTTCCTATCTGGTTAAAGATGGGAAGGGAAAAATATTGCGTAGAAACACTCACTTCATAAAACCAGTAGAACAAAGTATTGTAGAAAAAACCACCAAGTATGATGATATCGAGGAAGGTGAAAAGGAAGAAAATACTGAATTAAAACAAAAAAATGAATCTAAAGAAAACAAAAGTGAACAAAAGAAAGAAAAGGAACCTAATTTAGAGGTAAAACAAAAAAGTGAGAACACTACAGTAAATAAAAAGGAATATTATACTACTAGAGCGGGTAGGCAGATAGTGCCATCAAAGCGTTATAATAATTTGTAAGTAGAATCAGTAATAAAATAGCATAGCACAATAGGTTAGTATTTTAAGTTGTTACTAAATTAAGTATAATAAAATAATTAAGTATTAAGTTCAGTTAAAATTGTATATTTTGTTGATTATGTATTTATGTGATTAAATGTTGTTTACATAATATTAACTATGAGATATATCTTGAAAAGGAAGATGTTGTGATAATGTTATCATAGTCAGAAGACAGTCTGATAACAGATAGTAAAATAATATAATATCGATTACTGATGTAGTAGAGAGTCTACATTAGCATGTAAAATAAAAAGATATAATAAAGAACAGACTATAACTATAACTAGTTTTAACTTCATTATTGACCCTACTCGAACAATTCCTACATATTGAAATTCCTGTTTTAGAATAATACTATGATTTTTATTCATTACCCCGTTTATACGCGTTTCCACCGGCTGTGGTATCGGAAGTATTCTATATAACGTAAGCTCCAATTCCGTTACCAGCGGTATCTTTATTAAGAAAACTATCTGGTTGTCTTTATAAAATACGGCTATTTTCGTAATCTTACTTAATTTGTAGGTATATCTCGTTCGGGTTAGTACCCATGTTTAAATTGATGAGTAGACACGTCTGAATACAGGCTGTTTTGGGGTCCCTCTTATAGTCCGGTCCCCGCTCCCCTTGCCTAGTGATACTGTATCTCGGTTCTAACGGATGTGGTCTATGTGGCTATCGACCCAACCACGCACTTGCGAAATTCCTAATCTATTCTGCGTATTATTATAATGTACTGACAGTTAGTTCGTGAACTGTCAATTTCGTTATGATAAAAAATTATCCTCTTTTATATTGAATACCCGTCATATCTAGTGCAATTGCAAAATATGACATCCACCTAATATATATGATTCTAGAGTCGTGATAACTGCTGTGGTATTATTTGAATATAATATAATAAAAATGTGAATTCGTGTATCCTTTCGCTTTGGTCATTATACTCCCATGGGTTGTTTGATTGTTTTATATTAGAACACAACCGAAGGTTACCTTAGTCAATTCCTATTTTCATTTGACGTATCTGATTGTTACCTATCTATAGTGTATTATGTTAAATATGTTACCTGCCGGAACTTTAAATGTTGCGTAGTAACTCGCTTACTACAATAGTTAAGTACTTAAAACTTACTTTTTCTCTCTGACGCCTCTGTATTATTGACCTTAAGTTATCTCCTGGTTCCTAAATTTAAAAAAAAATTGTATTATGTATCTAGTGGCTAGTATGTATATTGTTATTAATTATAATTCAATAATAATTACTAGTTCACGTGGCAGCCACCAACATCCACCTTTATGATTTTTGTAACACGTACTGCATTCTAGAACAACCATACACATTTTCAATAGTCCATAAAGTCAATAAAAATTAAATAAGTTTTGTAAAGTATACTAACTTTTTTTTGTGGATATTGACCCCCCCCCTTTATTGCTTTTCTGCAACGGCCAGTATGTCTTTTCTTACATGTGTGACATTCTTAAAAAAATTAAATAAATGTTTTTAAAATTAATTACTTACATTAAATACTTAATAGTTAATATACATCCTTGATTTCTTTTGTTCAGTTTTGATTTTCAGAGCATCTAAAAAAAAAAAATTATGTAAACAGTTAATTCAAAAAAATTAATTGTGGGCATGCTTACCGGCAGACTTGTGATGGCACAATTTTCTTTGACTCTGCTCCATCCCTTCCATAAAAATAATTATGGTTAATCTTAGTCATCTATATAACACATAAAAACAGGGTAAATAACAGTTTTGTAATATATAATATTTAAACTTAGAATAAAACACGAGACAAATAATAAAGACCGACCATATTATGGGGTGTGGGTGGTCCGATATGCATATACTCGTATACGTACGCATTAGGTACATATATACATTATACGCACTCCTTTTACATACACGCAGCACATGCAACACATAATAAATAATAATATTCTACACCTCTCCGACCAGATGCTTAGTGGAGACAACACAATCAAATTTCAACAGCGCCAGTAAACACCGTATATTATAAAATCATGAAAGCATTCTTTCATATACAATATACATATATATATATATATTATATACTTCAAGTCCCTTTCGATAATTCTCCAATCAAGACGTTCGGTCAAAACAAAACCATAAATTACCAGCGATACCTTTGTCGCACCGCATAAAATAATAAAATATATCAATACTTTAATATTACGTATTAATAATTGATGCACAAGAAGAAGGGATCAACCAAATTAATATTTTATAAGGTCCACAGAGAATCGACTCGTCGCCAGTGTCTATTCCGGAGATACACATGGTCCACGACAGTATCTTTCAGGAGAAGACTCATGCACAACGTCCACGCCAGTCAACATCACCATCTTTTCCACTACTGTCCAAAGGAGTGCTCATCACTGTGCGTTTATGCGTATACAATATATGTATATCGAATCATTCCTTCATCTGGTATGTCTTTCTAAATTGGTTGTCTCACTATCAGCAAAATCAAAATTGTTCATCTTTTACACTCACCTATCCATTGATCTTTTAAAACATAATTTTCTGTGACTATCATCATATTATAGGCCTGTTACATCACTACTGCACATTTATATTTTGGAACACGAGTATAGTAATAAGTGCTCTTTTAACTTAAATTACATTCGGTCGGCGATTTGACTATACGTACTCATTGTTACGAATGTAGGAACTCTAAGAGCTGTGCTCAAGATATAAATGTGTAATAACAAATATTCATCACTTTAAATTACATTCGGTTGGCGGAGAGACTATACGTACTCCTGTTACGAATGTAGGGATTTTGAAAGCATATGGTGACAGTCACAGGTAGAAATTGTATACGAAATTCTACAGATCAGTAGATCACATAAACGAATATACATATATTGTCATCGTGATATCGACTGTCGAACACGACCCCGAAGAACTACAAACCACTTAAAAGAAAACCAGCTGCAGCTAGGTAAGTGTTTGAATGTTTTTATAATGAAAGTAGGTAATTCAAATATCATTAGGCAGTTAGTTACAACACAGTAGTAGGGAGATCTAATGCGGAAATCTCCAATATTTATTATAACACACATATCTTTCCCTTATAACCATTACCTTCCCCTACAGCATATTTTCCCCTTACAACTAAATAGTTCCCAGCTTATTTTCTCCTTACTACAAATGGCGCCCAACAATTAGGCGTCGCAATCACTTTGACAATAATCTTATTTAAAATAAAAAATTTAAAAAAAAAAACCCAAACACGCAGATTGCAAATGAATACTATTAATGAACGAAGCTGATATTATAGAAAACCATTTACATACAAAGCAAAACAATATGACATCTGATAGAATACCACTTTATAAACCAATCAAATTTTCGGGTGCTACTCACGAAAACGTAAACTCATTTATTCAAAAATATAATAAAGCCAGTAGCCTTATTTTTTGGACTGCGAAACGAAAAAAATCATTTCTAGCCATATATCTACAAAACACGGCATCATCTTTCTTAGACAATTACGAAAATTGATGCCCAACCAGATATCGTTGTCACTACGATTTTACTAAAATAATTACAATTTTCAAAACATTCCTCAAACAATTAATATGTGATTTAAATCTTAGTAATCTTACTTTTCGTAATATTTATCATTGAAATTATAACATACATTTTTATTTAATTTTAACTCTCTATATCTTAATTATCTTAACATTTAGAATATTAAACATTTCGACTAATATAATTCACAAAAATTATAATTTAACCTCACATTAAGTACCTCATATTTGATTAAATTCAATAAATATAAATACAATTATATTTTGTAATAAACTAAATTTAATAAGTATAAAATAAAAAAATTAAAAAAAAAACTTTTGAATAGTTCTTTATAAAGAACCTCCAGACAAAATTTTAGATAATAGAAATAACCAACACCAACAATTATTTCACATTAACAAAATACATAAAATTTAATATAAATAAAATATAATTATAATAAATCATTAAACTTTGTAGGTTCTGTGCATATTACATTGAACTAGGTATTTACAAAATTAAATAACACATTAGAAAATCAATTTCCTTTCAAAAAAAAAAAAAAACTTTAAACAACCCAAATACTCTACACACAACAGTTCTAACAGCTCTAAAATAATACATTAATAAAACATAAATCCATAAAATTATCCTAAATATTATTAAAAAATTAAAATATAAAAATAATAATGAATTAATCAAACAATATCACAGCTTTAAATATTTCTAAATAAAAATCTTTATAAAAAAAAACATGTCAAAAAGAATACCCTTTTATAAGCCTACCAAATTTTCAGGAGCTATCAATGAATGTGTAAATTTATTTATCGACAAATACAACAAGGCAAGTCGTATTAATGGCTGGTCTTCCGATGAAAAAGTATTATTTCTAGGTATTTACCTACAAGGCACAGCAGCAACATTTTTAGACAATTTTGAGAATAAAAATCCGACTACCACATGGACAGATTTAGAAAATGCACTTCGATTAGAATTTGAGCCCATAGCAGAAAAATATATGCTTAAAACTATGCTACAAAAGAGAAAACAGCTACCCAATGAATCAATACCCTCTTACAAGTCTTACATCAATGAGGTGCAACACTTATGCAATAAAATTGACCCTATGATGTCACAATCAGACATAGTGTATACAATAATGAAAGGCTTAAGACCAGAAATTACCAAATATATAAGAGTTTTAGACAACAATAATTTAGCAGATTTAAAAAGAAACATTAAAAAGTATGAATCTATAGAATTTATGATAAATAAAGAAATAACACAATCTCCCAATGAAATCACTAATTAACGTATAAATACAATAAATAACGATAATACAAAACAATTAGAAAAATTATCATCTAAAATGTCTAACTAAATCGATATTAAACGATTTATTATTATTATTATTTATTTATTATTTATTAATTGAAATACGGGACGTGCCCAATTACATAGAATGTACATAAAGTAAGGAAAGTTACATAAATTACAAAAATACAAATATACAATTAGGATATAGAGCAAATAGACATAATAACATAATAATTAAGAGAACGTTGCATAAATTACAAAATACAATCAACATAATAAAAAAAAAAAATAGAACAGATAATAATTTATTGCTAAGCATTCAGAAATAGTGGGTCCTCATTCGCTAGTTTCATCATACGCACAATAGGACGATTTACTAAATAGTTACAGCGGCTAACAGGAATTTGGAAAGGGAAGGAGCATCTGGAGTAAAAACTTGGAACTCTGAAATTAAGTTTATATAGGAGGGCAGGGGAATCCACTTCACCATTTATTAGTTTAGTAATTAACGTAAGATTAGCCTGTTTCCTCCTGTCACATAGGGTAGACAAATGGAGGAACTGTAATACAGGTTGATAATCATGGGGTTGACATTCAATACGTAATGCAAAAGCGGCAAATTTCAAAAATTTACGTTGGACTTTTTCTAGTTGTTTACTACCATCAAGTGTGCACGGATCCCAAATAATTACTCCATACTCCATCACAGACCGAACAAAAGACCAATATAACGTCTTAAGAGAGCTGGACAGTTTAAATTCAGCCGAAATTTTTTTCACAAACCCGAGAAGTTTCAGGGCCTTACAGGTAACTTTCTCAATATGTGTACGAAAAGTAAGTGACCGATCAAAAGTAATACCAAGTTCAATAACACTGTCACCTGGTTGCTTTAGCGCAATGTAATTTATAGTGTAGGTAAACAAGACACGCTCATTTGAACGCGTGTAGGTCATGGTATGACATTTAGGAATACTAAGCTCTAAACCAAGTCCCTGGGCCCAATGAGCAACATAATCTAGATCATGTTGTAAGAGTTTACAATCATCAGTGGTACAAATACGGAGAAAGAGTTTTATATCATCAGCAAACAACAGAAGTTCGCTGTGCTGTATCACATCTTTGATGCCATTAATAAAGAGTGCAAATAGAACGGGAGATAGATGTCCACCTTGGGGTACACCAGAGGTAACACTAGTTGGGCTGGGACAGAAGCCATTATCTTGACAACCTGTCTCCTCTCAGACAAATAGGAACTGAACCAAGATAATAGAGGCTCACCAAACCCAAGATTATACAGAACGCTCATTAAAGCACGATGGTCCACGCGGTCAAAGGCCTTCGCGAAGTCCAAGTAAATGGAATCAACCTGTGAGTGCTTACTGAAAGCCTCAAAGACGTACTCAGTAAAAATTAAATTACAAGTTGTAACAGAACGTCCAGGGCGAAAGCCGTGTTGTTCATCGATAATGATTTTATTAGTTGGTCTATGTATGGACTTTAAAACTAATGACTCCAGTAGTTTGGCAAGGTGACTGATGATACTAATTGGCCTGTAATTTATGACGTCCGTAATGTCGCCTGACTTAAAGATCGGGGTAACCGAGCTAAGCTTCCAAATATCAGGAAATACACCTTCAGTCAATGACTTATTAAAAATTAGGAAAAGTGGAAAACACAAAACAGACCTAAGGTTGTATAGAAAAAAAATCTGAGAGCCCATCTGGACCTACTGATTTAGTAAGACGTAGGTTGACAAGGCTTGACTCATTATCGGAAAGACTAATATTACGCGAAGAAGGAAGATCGAAAGGTAAACCACATGGACCATGGACACAGGAATCAACGTTTAAGCTTTGAGAGGAAAAAACGGAACTAAAATGTTTAGAGAAAAGCTCGCACATTGTATTTCTATTTGTACTGGAAATTCCATTTAAATTGACGGTAGTAGGCAAGTTGGAACCTTTTTTATTTTTCCGCACAAAATTCCAAAAGGATTTGGGATTGGTACAAAAAGACGTTTCAACTTGTTTAATGTAGTTATCATAGCATTTCTTGGAAAGGAACTTATACTGGGCTCGAAGGTAAGAGAAGGTGAAGTAGTCAAGTGGGGACAACGTGGCTCCGTAAGCAGCGTGGGCTTTTCTTTTTTGAGTGGCAAGCCTTTTGATGTCATTGGAGAACCACAGGGGAAACCTGGACATCTTGGACACGACCTGGGGCACAAAGTGAATAATACAGAAATGAAGAGCATCATATAAGGCATTAGTGGCTTCATTAACATTTAAAGAGTTAATTGTATTTAACCAATTGTACGACAATAGACATTGTTCAATTTTTCCAAAATCTGCTTTATTAAAATCAAAGTAGGGATGAGTTGACTCAGATTCGCTTAGAACAGGGGCCAATATAGTATCAAAAATCAAGGTTGGGTGGTAACGATCTTCAGGTACAACATACTCATCAGACCTCGCAATAATAAAATTGCACAAGCTGCTAAAACTAAGTCTAAAACGGAACCATAGTGATTTATAACCTCATGTAACTGGAAAAAATTAAAGTAGGCAAAGCTTTCAGGGACACAGCAAGCATGGCAAGTGGTTGATGTCGAGTATGTTACACCATTTTCGTCATTTGACCAAACAATACCAGGAAGATTAAAATCACCAGATACAATAAACGAGCAGTCGGGGTAGCTCGTTATGAAATATTCGAGGGTCGATATAAAAAACTTAAAGGAATCAACTGAGGATTTACTAGGGAAATAAACAGTGCATAAGATATAAGTAGTTGCATTATAACAAAACTTAACAAATAGCTGTTCAAAGTCACTGACAGTGACCTTCAAGAATTGTGACGATACATCATTTCGAACAGCAATGAGGACACCACCACCCCTATTGTGAACACTAGTTACACTGGACCTGTCACATCTAAAAACATTATAATTAATCACACCTAACTCACTAGAAAAAATACTATCAGTGAGCCATGTTTCGGACAAACTAATGAAAATAAAATCAAAATCGGCTACATTACGGTTCATAGTAGCAAGTTTGGTTCTGAGACCACGACAGTTTTGATATAAACCAAAATGTAGAGGTTTTTTAAAAGAACGTACACGATGCTTAATATTAGATTTACATGGAACAAAATTACAATTATATAATTCATTATTAACAATATTCCTAAGAGAAGGATCGACAATACGTACAAATTCTAGTTTTTTGAGGTAGAAGAGTTGACAATTCTTTCTGGAAGTAAACGTCCCCAGAATCGTTGGACCATAATTCCTTCCAGCCAAAAAGTAGGTTGCAGAACATCCGCCAACATCTCCGCAGGAATACGAACGTGGAAGGATGAATATGATGGATGTCCGGTGACCATTTGGGAAATTGACACATCCACGCCAACAAAGAGTTCATTTTTGAGTTGAGAGGCAGTAACCAGAGGATCAAACCTGGATACGAAGATGTCCCCAAATTTCACCACAGGCACAGCCGTCAGATTAGAGGAAACTGCTTCCTTAGATCCAACAATATACTTAGGAACTGCAGTTGGCATTTTCCTGGTCGAAGAATGGCGAACAGGTTCAGCAACGGAAATGTGTTTGGTATCCAATGAAGGAGCTGGATGCCCGTTTTGGCTTGAGGACACCCTAGGTGAACCAGCCGAAAGACGGTTAATCATATCATGCATTTTTAAGTTGCTGGACGAAATCACCTTAAGCTCAGTTACGACGGATTTTAGTATATGGGCTACATTGACTGAATCATCACCAGAGGGTGTACCGTTGTCAGAAGTACCAAGTAAGACAGAATGGAGGTCACCACTAATCTTACAAGTGGCTGGAAGCGACTTCTTGAGTATGAAGTCTACCAAAATTGTCTTTGTACATTTGGACAATTCAGCAGCTAAGACGTCAAAATTATCATTCATTGTGAATTTGAAAGAAAATAACTTGAGACACGGTGTATATACCCACTAGGAACACGGTGTATAAGAGACAAATAACCGTTCAGAAAGGTCGTTAGTACAGCGGGCACAGATAAGACAGTAATGATTTGCCGGATAATGAAGATAAACGTGAAATGATGCGATAGCACGTAAATAGCACGACGAACAAAAACGAAAAAACAAGCGAGACGCACAAGGGTAAGATAATACAGCGATATTGAAAAATCGCGAACACGTCCGACCGTCATGAGAGTCAAAACTGTACTTACTGTACTATTTATAGTAGTATAGGGGTACGTATAGGACACTTTTTAAATTACAAAAAAAAACACCTCAAAAAATCTTTAAAAAATGAATAAAAATCATTAAAAAAGGCATAAACAACATAAAAAAGCATAAAAAATACACAAAAAAGCATAAAAAACATCTAAAATAACATTGAAAAAACATTAAAAAAAAACTAACCTTATATATTCCTGTTAAAAATTACAAATAATTTAAACAAATCTGTTAAAATTACAAAAAAATTGAACTATTTGTTCAAATTCAATATCATTATTTTTTAAAAATGTATGCATATTATATCTATATTTAACGCGTGTCCAATTCGGACACGCGTTATTAATATCACAAAATATCAAAATTTAACCTTTATACACTATGGTATTTCAGAGTGTATGGAAATACACCATAAAGATATTAAAAATAATAAAGGAAATTTAATGATAATATATTGTCACAAAATCACTTAAATTTCAGTTTTAAATGAATATTTATATCGTGACCGGAAAAACCGGTCACGATCAAAAATTGATTTTAGATATCAAAAATAATTTTTGTTATCATATTATATTATCATTTTATCATATTATGTTATCACTTTTCTGTTATGAATGTTATCACTTTTATGTTATTTACACATTTTATTTGGCCTCGATCCTACCACAGAACAATATAGAAGCGAAACTCGATCAGCTGATTGGGGTATTGGTTCACTATGATCTGAAGTCTGAAGAATATAAAAATATAATAAATACACCCAAAAGTACTTATATTTTAATATCTTTATTAAACATGTTAGATAGGCCAGATAATTTATTCTGTTATGAACGTATTGATAATTGAATGGAAAAAGGTATGCCTATTTAAGAACACAATATATTATATTAAAAATTATCTAAAATCTATTTAAAGTTAAAATTAAATGACGTGGTCGGATTATTCGACCGCGTTAGGTTATTTAAACCTATCTAAAATTATTTAAAGGTAAAATTAAATGACGTGTGCGATATTTACGCACGCGTTAAATATAGAATTTATTAGAATTTATGAGTTTTTACAAAGAATCTAACACTCACCCGTATTGGGTGAGTGTAAAAAATAAGATAAAAAATGTATAATTTTATAGAATAATTTGAAAACTATAACGTGATTTCTTTTTCCGGTCACGATTTTATTAAAGAATAACTGAGAATTTATAGGGCTTGTTAATAAATCTAACATGGTCGGATTATTCGACCATGTTAGAATTTGAAATTATTATAAACATTTTATAGAACTATCTAGATCTATGTTTTTAGAATTAAATATGCAACAAAGTCATTACATATTATTTCAATACCATCTTGATCGGTGATAAATAATTTAATATGTTTAAAATCTATTACATTTAGAGGAATATATTTAATGTCATTAGCTATATATTGGCCACCCTTATCACATTTAACAACACATAAAATATCATCGTCTATATGTAAATATTTCTCAGTTTTATGGTTAGAAATGGAATTTTCAGTTATATTACAATGTACTTCGATAAACTTATTTTCAAAATAATTACTGAATATAACATCTAAACCAATATGTTTATAGATATATTTTTTACCTAATCCTAGGCTTGATGTTAAATTTTCATCCAATAAATAATAAATACTAGATATTATTGTAATTTGTTTATCTGTTTGTTGTATTTTTATATTTGATGGTATTATTTTATTTAATTGATCAATAGTATAATTTTTCTTTCCTATTATAGTTTGTTATTTTCTGTTTCGATAACACCATTTATTTCTTTTAGGAAACCTTGAGTGTAAAATTTTGGCATTAGTGTACCATTTACAGTTCGTTTAAATGATTGTTCAGTTTTATAACTTGAAGAAGAATTAAACAATGGAATTCCTAAATAATTAGTTAAATAAGAGTCAAAAACATACTCATAGTTAGTTGAAATCACTAAATATCTATTAACTACTGTAATTTTAGTATTAACAACGTTCTTGTCTGGATTTAATAAATTTTGAATTTCATTAATAGAATATACTCCAATAGGTATTTTATGTGAATCTTTTTCTACTTTATACTCACATTCCTGTTCAATATTTATGTAATATTCATCACTAGTGGGATAGTAAAAAATTTGTTGTCACTTGTCATTGCAAAATAATATATATCTTTATAACCTAAAGATTTTTTTAATTTTTCATCTAGATTATAGTAACATGGAGACTCTATTTTAATTTTTTTATCAACAAAAGAGATAATTAATGGTTTTATTAATTTATTAATTGATGTCAATTACGTTAGTGTTAATTGTTATCTGACAGACATTTTCTATTTTGCCTAAATCACCAGAATTGGTAAATTACAAAGCATATTATTCAATAGATATATTTTCTTCATTATTATGTATATAATGATCTAAAGATTAGACCCATTTATGATTTTAATTAATTTCATTTAATAGAGAAAAATTTTAATAATTTATTGCTATTTTGCAAGGCGCTGGTCTTACGATTATTCAAATTCTATCAAATGGATGGTTTTTCTATTATCAAGATGTTAGCGAGTGGTCACACTGATGGCCACCGCCGCCGGTTCTCCAGGCCACGGCCCTAACTCGGTACGCCTGCCTCCTTCTGTTTCTTCGCAACCGCGGTGCACGACGTTGTGTGCTCCGCCGACGGCGTGAACTGCCGTTATTGTGATATAGTATTTTAGTATTATATAGTGTTCGAATATTGTCAATCGCGAGTCGCGACGTTTCTTTGCTTAAATAAATGATTAACTGTGCAACTATTTGTTTTTAATTCTTAATCCTGACACTCTGTTTATTAAGACGCTAACAAAGAGTTTTTTACCTTATATTTCATATACATTTCGCCATCATATCTGTCTATATGTAACTCAGAAATAATATTAACAACCTTTGGGGCACTAATAGCATATCCTAATTGTTTAATAAACAGAAACTCTTTCACCATATTTTGTATCTACTTTTCTAATTGTTGTTATTTTATAAAGTTCATTGATATTTAAATCAGATAATTTTGTATATTTGTAATCTTCAAACTCTATACGATGGTATGAATCTCCATTATCAGTATTTTTGTATGCGTGTAATAAAGGTAAAGTGTAGACCACTCTTTATCATTCACTTCATATATATTTTCAGAAATAGTTTTAAAAAATCTATCTGGTAAAATGAGCTTATATTTATTATCAATACACACAGATACTTTATCCTGACCATTAATGTTAACAAGTTCAAAGCAGTAACTTCATAACTTTTGTCACCTACCAGTTCTGATAATTGAATAAATGTATACTTGTATCCATATTTATTTAATCGCACTTTTAAGTCTACTGAATCAAACATTTTTAATTCGGACATTTTTATATTTATATATATATTTAATAAGAGAAAAATTTAATAGGAATTTTAATTTTTAAGCTTATATAAATTTTCTATATTAAATGGATAAAAAATATGAAATTACATTGTTTCATTCAGATAATAATATATCAAAATCAATACTTCCAATACCTATGAGATGTTTAATTATAGGTTCATCTGGATCAGGGAAAACTAACTTATTATGTAATATTATTATTAAGTATTGGATTCCTTATGAAAATCTTTATATTTTTCCAAAAAATATAGAGCAACCAATTTATGAAAGTATAAAAGAAGTATTTACAAATTTGAATAATGTAGAGGTATATATAACCAATGAATAGACAATATCTGTTGATGACTGTAAACCAGATAGCTTAGTCGTTTTTGATGATTATATTTTAGATAAACAAGATAGAATAAAAGAATATTTTGTAAGATATAAGATCCAAAAATATTTCATGTATTTATATTGGCCAGAATTATACCTTATTAGAGGCAAGATCAATTAAACAAAATTGTATTTTTTTTAGTTTTATTTGAGGAGTCGGATTTTTATATTAGGAAAATATGGAAAGATAAGATAAGTAATTTTTTAACTTTTGATAAATTTAAATTTTTATGTTCAATTTGTTGGAAAAATAAGTTTGGATTTATATCGATTAATTTAATAGATAAACAAATTTATAATAAATTCAACAACATAAATTCAGATAAACATAAACGCAAATCACCAACGTAAACGTCAACGCATAACGTCAACGTTAACGTATAAACATCAACGTCAACGCATAACGCCAACGTTAACGTAAGTGTAAACGTCTATCCAAATAACGATATAAATTTGTTTATTAAAAATTGTTTTCATATTAAATGGATATGAAGGAAATGAGAAATATTTTTTTAAAAGGAGTGAAAAAGGTAGAAAAAGATAGAAAAAGAGGTGGATCTGCAATGAAAAACGTGGAAATAGGAAAAGGTATAACATCAGTTAAGGAAGCAGATGAAATAATTAAACTTAAAGATGACCTGAAGAAGCGGTATAAAAATGCAGCTTTAAGAAACATATATTGAAGAAGAAAAAGAGAAATCATTTGGACCTGTAACAAATGAATTAAAAAATATTGTAAATGCAGTTAAAGAAATAAATATTAAAACTGATGAAGATATTCGAAATGTGCTAGTACCTTTAAGGCGCCCTGATATATTAAGGTTAACAGATGGTGTAAATACTCCAATTAAACCAACTTTAGGCACTAAATCACCTTTAGAAATAAGGTCACCAATTAGGAAAAATATGTCCCTAAAAACAACAAATCCCGGAAAAAATCCGATAGTTTTAGGTCCACTAACAAGCAAGTATTTACCTCGAATTAAAGATAGTTCTTATGGTATATATCATAACGCTGAAACTAATAATTATATGATTGGAAAAGAAGTAATCACTTTTAAAGACGATAATTTAATTATAAATGGAAAAACATATAAAAGAACAGAAGGATTAATTAGATTATTAACTCATAATTTAATTGTTCCACCAAGATGGTATGAACAAGAAGATTTTGATAATTATAAAGAAATATTAATTAGTACGGATTCAATATTTCAAGGTAATAATAGTAAATCAAGAAGTGTTAAATCAAATAAAGGGGAAAAATATAATAAAATGATTGCTGATATTTGGTGGAATGATATAAAACCTTATATACCACCCAAGGAAGCTGAAAAAGATCAGATAGAGACTGCTTCACAGGAAGAAAAATAAGGAGAAGGTTTAATTAAATATACAGAAGATCATATTGAGTATAGATATGTACATAATTTAAATGAGTTATTAAAGAGATTATATTTTATCGCTAGTGAAGGAAAAGCAGGCCATAATAATTTTCATAATGAAAAGATTGGTATTGTAAATTTTTTTAGTTCTGAGTTGGAAAGATTAGCTACTACCCCACAAGGAATTGAGTATTTAATATCTTATGTAACAAATTTGCCTGAGAAAATTGTTGAAGGATCAGGTCTTATGAATAATCTTTTAAACAGTAAATTTATGCCTGAAATACATTGGCCTGGTTATAATTATCTTGGACCTTTTACTGATTCAGAAAAAAATAAGAAGCCAGTAAATAAACTAGATATAGCAGCAATGGAACATTGCTGATTATTTTTATAAAAAACATAAAGATATTAAAACAAGACATATTGGAGATAACATTTTGGAAGATAAAGCATGGGGTAGGCTTTTAGCCCCAGATGCATCTATAGGTGAAAAAGCAGCTGCTTATATCACCACAAATGCAATGAAAGCAAAAAGGTATTTTGGTATGAGTTTAATTTGATTTAATAACTTTTTTATTTCTATTAAATGAATTTGGATTTGAGTGATTTTCAAATAAAAAAGCTTGCAAAAGCTTATAAAAACAAAATTGATTTAGTTATTCAATTAAAGCATACACAGATTGGTAATGGAAAAAACAAATTTAATTTTACTGATAGACAAAATAATAAGGTATCTAAAGCTTAGAAAGATAAAAAAAGGGGTGAGATTAAAAATTGCAAAATCTCAATTTGGAGATAAAGATAAAGTAGGTGGTTTTTTACCTCTTATCATAGCAGGTATAGGTGCTCTTAGTGCATTAGCAGGAGGTGCTAGTGCTATTGCAAATACTGTTATTGATGCAAAAGATAAGAAACTAAAATGAGATGAGACAGAAAGACATAATAAAATGATAGAAGAAAATGTTAGAAATATTAAGACTTTACAGATTGGTTCAAATCTTAAAAAAAACAAAATAAAGAACAAAAAAAAGAAATAAAACCATTAACTAATTTTGATATTATTAAAGCAGGAAAAAATATTAAGAATTTTAGAGGTTGTTTTATGAAAGATGTGTTACCAACAAAACCTTGGAAAAATGAATGTGGAATATTAAATTTAAATAATTCTAATCAACCTGGTTCACATTGGGTGGCATGGTTAAAAAATGATAATAAAAAAGTATATTTTGACTCTTTTGGAGATTCCCCTCAGCCTAAAGAAGTTGTAAATTATTTAGGAAAAGATGGTTTATATTACACCACTGAAAAATTACAAACTTATACTGATCCACCTATATGCGGTCATTTATGTTTAGATTTTACTAAGAATTTTAAATTATAAAACTTTATTAAATTTTTTCCTTATAAATGGAAAATATATTTGCACAATATGAACATGCTATTATCCGTGCTATTATTATATTTTAACCTATAACAAACAAAAATCTTAATGATCCTAATAAAGTTACTACTTTTAAAATACATGAAGGAGATAGTTTTTTAAATGTTAAAAAAGCAACATTTGAAATTTCTGGTCAAGTTTTACAGGCTGATGGTACTAGCTATCCTAAAGGTTCCAATGTAATATTAGTTGACAATTTTCCTGGATTCTTGTTTCAGTCAATTTGTGTTAAAAAACATTGTAAAGAATTAGATAGAATTGATAATGTTGGTAGAGCTAGTTTGATTAAGGTACAATTAGTTATTCTGCAGATCTTAGTGGACCAACAATAAATGGTGGATTTCAATCAAAATTTAGTGGTGGTGGTAATTTTAGTGCTATTAGTAACTTGTCTAATTTGTGTTTAGGGTTTTTTTAAAGATATAGAATACCCAGTATATAGAGGAGGTTTTGAAATAATTTTTGTAAGACGTACTGACGATGATGTTTTATTTTGAGACAAAAATGATAAAACAGATGTGGTGCCTGGAACTGGAAAAGTTGTTATTGAAGAATTACTTATTAGCATACCAATTGTGACTTATAAAGATGCGTATAAATTTAAATTGATAAATGATTTAGTTTCATTGTCCAAGAGAAATTAATATACATTTAGATTCAAATCATGGCAGTGTATTGAAGAAAGTAATATTACTGGTAAAACACTAAACAAAGATATAACAAATATATATGCAAATATCCATAATCCTTTATTTGGTATCGTAGCTTTTCAAACAGATATATTAAATAATCAATTGAGAGACCCAATAGAGTTTAGTAATTGTAATTTGAAAAATATTTGGTTGGATATTGGTGGTATGAGGTATCCAGAACGATTATTAGACTTAGATTTTTTTAATAGAGCTTATCGTATCGCCTATGCACAAGAATAGTGACACAACACAAAAACATGATTTTTTTCAAGAGAGCAGTTAGAAAATTTGAAAAAACTGTTTTTTAATTTATTCGTCTAATTTTTAGGAAAAAATGTATGGATTTTTGAGAAACTGTTTTAATGTTGTACATACAATTAAACTTTTGTTTTGTTTCTGTTTTATTTATAGTTATCATATTTAAAAATCATAAAAATAAAAAATAATTTTTACTTATGCCACTTTTCATGAAAATATATACAACATTATTTGGTAAGGAAAATAGAAAAATAAATTTCAAAAGTACCTATTTTATAATATGAAACTTTATTTTTATTTATTTATACTTAGGTAATGATGAATAACAAAAAAATAAAAAATGTAGTAACTATCTGTTATAGTTAATAATATAAAAACGAAATAAAATATTAATTATCAGCCTTTTGATTATAGTTAAAAGTATAAAAATGAAATAAAATGCTAATAAATTAAAATACTAATTAATTATCAGCCTTTTGATTACCTACTTATACTTAATATTAACATAATTTGTATCTTGGTAACAATGTTTTAACTATAGATTATTATAAAAAGTAGAATAGTATCTAGGAATTAATTTTTTTTCAAATAGAGTAAGTAATCCTTTTTTCTTTTTTTCATTTATTGGTAACTTGGAATCATACAATGAAAATAACTGGCCAACTTCATTATTTTCATTACTTCTTCTTGTTGTTCTTTTAGTTTCAATTTCTAAAAAATCATCCTCACTAAAGGAAGTTTTGTAAAACATTTTGTTAGGATACAGCTTTTTTAATTTAACTATGCGTAATTCTCCAATTTTCACACTTTGATTTCCAAAAGCTAGGTTTGCTTCCAAACTTTTTATGTCAAAGAAGTCTTCGTGAGTTAGCTCAATGACTTGATAAGGCTGTCCAGTTTTTTTTTGATGTTCGAATTTGAGTGAAGTATTGATCTGGGGTATATATTGGACCTCCTTTCAAAGTACGACTGACATTTTTTTCAATTACTGAATGAACGGAATCTCCTTCATTCTGGGTATGTCCTTTGATTAAAAATTTATGAGTAATGCTATTAATAAATCCTATTTTTTTAATTGCATAACGATACATTGCTATCATGAATTGATTTTTCTGTTGGCCACAGCAATTGTCTGAATAAAAGACTACATCAATAGATTTACCCACAGCAGTAGCTTTTGGTTCCAATTCTTGTAGATACTTGAAAACACAGGTACCAATTTCATTGACTCCTCTTTGTCCCTCTCCTTCATACCAAACATAACATTTTAAATCTTTGGTATCTTTTAAGTTACAAATGGTAAAATTATAAACAGATAATTTAGACAAGTAATAAAATCCAGAAGCTTCTCCTCTAGGACATGAAAGTACAGCTTGTAAGTCATACACTGCTACAAATAAACTGTTTTCTAAATTATTTTTATCATTTTCTTTTTCTTGCCTTGAAAGATCTTTCTCCATAATGTGACTTTCATATTTTTCTTTTAAAATTTCTCTCTCATTTTCATCACTGTTGGTAAAAGCAACACAATCTTCACATTGATCTTTTTTTGGACAAAAAAATGAAATATTATACTCAGTATTAAAAATTTTACTATACATCAGATAATTTGCGAAAGGCATATTCTTTTCCTTACAATCACATACATAGTCTCTGTGTAGTTGGGCCACAGTCTTTGCACCATCAATATATTCCCTAGTAGAAACTTGGCGACAATAGTGAATTTCAATTCGAGGTATGGTTTCTATGTGTTCCTTTACTGATTTTTTAATGTTTTCATCCAAGTGGAAATGATGCCCATGCTTACCACGAAAGTCAACTGAAATTATTCCTCCAGCAGTTTTACTGCTCACTGTTCTGATTGGACGGTCTGATATGTTTAATGTCAATTTAAAAAATTGTTTACATACTCTAATTTTATTATTTATAATAGTAAAATAAAATGCGTGATTATTTCCTCGTTTGCTCCCCTCTCTCACATAATATCTGTATTTAGGAACAATAGTATCCATTGATCTTAATAGAAATTCACGCTGTCTTTGTAAGTCACCTAATGCCCAATAATCAGTAAACAGTTTTAACCTTTGATCTCCACTAATTTTTGTTGAACACTGTAGCTTACATTTATTATTACACGGTGGTCCTATTTTTTTCGCAGGTATCACAATATTACTACTAGAGCATGAATTGTATTCTTGACCAGTGTTTCTGAGGCGTTTGGCAATTGCTTTTTTCCATATGGTTGGATTAGCTAATCTCTTCTTACCTTTAGTTGTAACTGGTGCATTTTGAACATTATCCTCAATGTTTTGGTGTGTTGATTGACTTGAAGAATTATCACTTGATTTTTTGCTTGTCAATGAACTATTAAAATCCGGATCCTTATCAGAATCATCAAACAAGTATGATGAACTTTGTGAACTATTATCTTTATTTACTGAAGATGACTCTTTAATTAAAATTAAAACAAAACAATTATTACAGTAAATTAATACAATATGTTAAAAACTATTATTTACTTTGTTCAGAACCATCTATATACTCTGGTGCACATTGTGAACTATTAACTATATTATTGACAAGAGTTGGGTCTTTATCTAAAATAAAAGTAAAATTATAATAGCAATGCTACTTTCAAATTTAAAAAAATTATTATAATAAACTGTTATTACCTCGTTCATAATCATATTCTGCAGATTTCAGTGAACTATCAACTATGTTATTCATCATCCTATAAATATTATAAATAAGTAAAGAACAATGCTACATACAATAAAATTATAAATTGTCTTATACTTAACTTAGAAATTTATAAAAAAATATGAAGAAAATCGTTACAACTAAAAATAATTCCATAAACAGTATAAAAATAAACTTACTTTTATAATGAAAAACATCACAACACAAAATATGTCACTATTGACACTATTATTTAAAATAAATATATTTTATAATTTTGTATTAACTCAAAAAACGCCACTTTTTATCATAAACGGTTTGTGTTATCGACGAGAACTGGATCATAACTGATAAGATGTCACTTTTGAACAAAATGGTATACCAAATATGTAATAGTTGAAAAGTGACACTACCGCGATCTAGTGGACATTTAAATTATTTTGACTTGTATCATTATTCTATATGAAAGTATACATTCCAAAGAATTGATTTTTGATGCTAACTAAAAATTCATGTTTTTTGAGTTGTGTCACTATTCTTGTGCATAAGCGGTATGTGAATGAGTTATAAGAATGTTTATAATAGAGCACATAGATTTATCTTTAATGTATATAACTCCAGAGGAATTTAAAAATATCAGACCATTTTTTGTAATTGATATAAATAGGCAACCATCACAGATTTCTGTATCTAAATCAAGAACTATCTTACATGCAGATTTCGATGAAAATGTGCCTGCTAATACGAATTGCTATGTTTGTTTAGTATCTGGTACAGAATTTTTTTATGATCTTAACAATAATACAATTAGAGAAAATATATAAAATATATATATCTTAAATAAATGGACTATTGCAAAAATTGTAAATCTCAAACTAGAAGTATAGGTATTCCTAAATTTATTAAAAAAAATAATAAATATTGGAGGTTATCAGTATGTAAAATATGTAATACAAATAAGAATAATATATCAAAACCACCAGAACTTATAGAAGCTTATGAATTATTTAAACCGGCTAGAAAACATTTTGAAACAAGACATTTTATACAAAGAGGTACCTATAAATGAAACTTGGCAGGCTGATTTGTACTGTTTGTATAGGCCGAAATCTACAAATAGTGATCCCAATTATAATTTAAGAAATAAACATAATGAGGATAAAGTTAAAGTTAATGATAACCATAAAGCCTTATATAAAGCTAATATTAGTTTTAAATATATTCTTAATGTTATTGATACATTTTCTATAAAAGTTTATTCTGTAGCTTTGAAAACAAATAGTGGATTGGAAGTATCTGAGGCATTTTCACAAATATTTAAACATAATGTTTTAACTTTATTAATAAAATTATCTATATAGAAAATAGAATCGGTATCCAAATAAGCTACAGCTCTACCTAATTTATCTAACATTTCATACAATCTTAATCTTGCACTAGATGTTGTAAATAAAGCTATGAATATATTTGTTTCATATAACATTTATGTTCATTTATTTTCACTTCTTCTTGGCAATTTCTACATTCTATATATCCACATTTATGTATATCATACAGTTTAGTAAATCTTTTACATATTTTATTACAATCAATACATTTACGTACATACATACATACAAAAAAATGATCATCTAAACATTCTTGATTATAACAATATCTGTTACATTTTTGGCAATATATTTTATTTTTTGTACTACTTGAATGTTCAGGTCTCTGACACAATTTACATACATTTTTATCTTTAACACATTTATGTTCATTTTTATTTTTATATGTTTTATTACACTTTTCACAATAATAAGAAGAACCATAAAAACCTGTCATTGATCTAATAACATCAAAATGACTACCATTTTTATACAAATAAATTTTAGTTTCTTTATCATCACCTTTATAAATTAAAGCATTTAAACTTTCAGCACAAATAATATTTATTTGTATATCTAGTATTTTTTCCACATTTTGAATATCATCCAATGTAAATCCTTCTTCGTTATATTCTGGTAACATATTACATAACTCTAAAGCAAAATCTTTGGTAATTTTTCTGCCTTTTCTCAAGTATGTAATATTATTGGAATTTAATTCATGGTCAAAAATATTATTTGCTTGAGTAGATAATGCAACAACAATAGCTCTCGGACAACATAAATTATCATCATTATTAATCTTAATAATACTTCTTTTAGTATGGATATCTTCTGATAAATTTATTATTTTATTTCCCTTTGAACCACTGGGTATGTTTACTATTTGAACTTGAAAAGTAGTTTCTGTAATATCAATTTCTTCATTTGAAGTTAATAAGCCATCAACTATAGATTTTAAGTTTCCTATGATATCGTCAGATCTCATTCCAGTATATATGGGAGTTTTTATATTTGGATTAAATAATGCAATACTTATTCTATCATCTTTTTTATATGCTGAATTGCTTTTAGCAAGTTTTACCATTTCATTTAAAGCTTTATCTATATAATTAATTTTGTATTCTGAATTACATGCCAAGTCAGACCTTAGGCTTCAAAACATTATCCTAAGTGATAAGAAGAAATTATATTTCATGTTGTTATAAATAAATTTCAGAACTGACCATTGAACTTGGCATCCATTTAGATCTCACTTCTCTTGTCGTCGAAGTCAACAATCAAAGCATATATTACATAATTGAACTTGGCTATCATTTTACATATATGTTTTGTTGGGTAATAGTAATACGCGAGCGTTGCTCGCGTAAAAGTCAATAATAGTAATAATAATAATAATGTCGCTGGCACCATAGCTTAAATATACAAGGTTATTGCACATAGCCATTATTGTTATCAAATAAAATAAAATGGCAGCGTAAGGGTCACGATTCTTTATCAATTATTGTTATCACTTAATTATATAATGTATAATGTATATATTCATATAATATACAGCCAATAAAAACATCAACTGGCACCATGTATACAGTACGTGTGTAGTAGAGCGACGACATCATATATACAGCGCGAAGATAATAATATCGAACGCATGACCATGAACGGCGCGTGGCAATAGATATTTGACTACGTACCTATATAAATAATTCTAAAATACTGTGAACTAGGATTTGTGCTGTTATACTAAATGACAAGATGTTATCTGATGACATCCGGCGCGTGAAGCGACGACCGGGTGACAAATCCCACAATAGGCCTAACCGCAGGATGACCATGTATGGTCATGTACTCATGTGAATCTGTGGAAGGGACTGGAGAGACCCATCGAGGAGAGCTGATGGACAAGCTTTCATCAGACGAGCAACCAGCCTCAAATTGAACAGTCACTAAATACTCATAGTCACTTCTCTCTTATTCAATAAACATAATTATTTGGACTTAGAATATTTTCCATAACACTGTTTACATTAAATAAATACAATGATATCATCAAAGAGGTTTTGTTCAATTATTACTTCCATTTCTACGAGTAACGCGAAGTAGCACGTTACAATACTAAACCAAAATATATATAAAACTTTATTGATATTTATAGAAAAAAAAACTAAAAAATAGTGAAAGCTGTAAATATCCGTAAACAGCTCAAAAACAGTCAAAATATTTTCAAAATTGTATGGTGTATAGGAAATGCTAATATAAACATTCAGTGAAATTGTCATGTATCTATAATTATTTGTTTTTGAATTACAACAAAATAAGGAAATCGCTACATGAGAAAACGAGTGTTGTAAACATTTGAATTTCAAACGCTCATAAAAATTTAATTTTACTTTCCGGTAGAGATTTTTTATTGATAAAGGTAGACAATCTTATGAGTAAACTCGTATTAGATTTTCAAATCTTAGATTTAAAAAGAAAAATTTTTAAATTTTAGATTTTTCCATATTTTGTCAATTTTTGAACTTTAAATGCTTATAAAAAAAAACTGTGACTAACGATTTTTAATATTTTTCATCTACCTTTGAAACAATATACTAGGAGCCGTCTATTAAATTTTCAAGTTTTTTTAACCAACAAATAAAATTTTATTGATATTTCTAGAAAAAAAACTAAAGAAAAATGAAAAATGAAAATGTCCCTAAACAGTTCAAAATAAATCAAAATATTTTGAAAATTTTATCGTGTATAGAAAATGCAATTGCATGCGTTTGTCGAATGACGAAGAGCAAGTTGAAAAGCAAGTGGAATCGACTGTCGAAAACGAAAACGCACTAGTGTGGACATATCTAAACGTATACAACGACCGAGAGAACGCGCTGTTATGTGTTTTTGCGATAATTTTTAAATGACAGTGTTTGGGTATTTTTACTTATCAAAGCTATCTATTATTATTTATAAGATGCTACCTTTCTACAAAAATACGATGAACATATTATGAATTTGATAATAAAGAAAATAATAGTTACCGGTTAAGTTTTTTTACCATAGTCTTTATCCAAAACTTCTCCATCACAATTTATTTCTTGGATATTATTAAGTAAAATATAAATAAATGGGTGGGAAGGGAGTTCTGTATCGCACCTAAGAATATTAGTAAAATATACTGTAAATATATTATAATACCTACCAGACAGAATTTTAGATACGATAATATACATTATACAGTCGTTATAAGTTATTAATAATTTATTGAATACATAATATCTATATTAAACATATTTTTTTTTTAACTTTTAATGGCTTTAGACGCCAAGGCTTGAATTAATAAAAAACAAAAAACATATTTAATATTTTTTTTTCAATAATTTTGTCTGTTTTTTTTCTATTGCTTTTTCCATGTTATCTTTGATATGCGGGGATCGACGATATCACTTTTTAGTAATCGTTTACTAAATCGCGGATCAACGATTTCCAAAAGCAAATATTCTTCATAAAATCTAAAACAATAATTATTTTATACCATAATTACTTGTTTATGTATTAAGTTGTAACTACTATTCAGTGTTATAGAATAGGTTATAAGGACTAGGGAGTAGACATATTATTATTCTTCTTTTTCTTCTTGGGTATTAACTTGCACTTTCCATCTTAAACGGGGTAGTCCGCATTTATTGCATATAATAATATTTGTTAGGAGTAAAACTAGAATAAAATGAGTTATCTATTGTTTATTTATACTTATTACTTACAATGTTAAATATGGTTCCATTTTTGTTTTCAAAAGGTTTCGTTATATTTTATTTCCAGTTTGGTCCATTTTGGGGTGAAAATAAAAAAGTAACATGAGTTTCGTCCTGTTATATGCATTTGGCCCTGTATTTGGTAATAGTAGCAACTATCCTCTTTCAAAACAATATCACTGTTCTTAACCACCATATAAGGCACCTTTAATTAAATTAAATATACTATTGTAAGTTGTATAAATTAATAAAGTCAAAAATAAATAATATCTATGTATTAATTTGATATTTTAAAATATTAACTTTTATAAAATATGATTAAGAATAATTATGTTACCTTTTTTTCAAGAACAGCCTGTTCTAAACTATCATAGTCTTTTACAGAAAATGGACATTTTATTTCAACTGTTAAGTCATTTTCAACTAACCCATCTTTTTCTAAAAGAAAAAAAAATTATACAATGAAAATAAAATAATATATAGGTGCAATGTGCTAGGCTCTTAAATTAAATTAATTAGGTATACATTTTTACCTGGCTTTGCTCCAAGGTATGGCTTACGTTCATCAATAAATAGTCCACACTTTTGAATAGGTTTTTGTATTTGTTTTTCTAAGTTTTTTAACGCTGAATCTTCTGATAGTTTGCCATATTCCATTGCATTTGTTTGTGGATTACCATACAATATATTATGCATCATAGCTTTACAAGATGTGGTAGGCCGCATTTTGCATACTTTACCGAAATTAGAGGCCGTTAGTCGGTTTCTTCTTTCAATAAACCAATTATTATTGTTAGCTTGATTCCTTGTGTCAAACTCTATTTATTTTTTTTATCAGTTGCTGAAATATTTAGTGATTTTATAAACTCTGATTTCTTTTTTTTTATTTCATCATCGGACAAAAAATCAGTTATAGGCTGGGCTAAACCATAATTTTCATCTGGTCCATTAGAAGTTGTTTTTGCTTTATATTTTCCTGAAGATTTAAAAATTGCTCGCCGGTGTTTCAAATTTTTTCTTTTGTCTGACGTGTATTTTAAAAATTTTTTGCGATAATTCCTACGAAAATTTAATTATTAACAAAAAAATATTCAAATTTGATCACCTATACCAGGTAATTATTTGAAGTGTTTATAATCATTATTTAGTAAGGTTCTAATTTTTTTGAAAATATTTAATAATTTTATATTGTTACAAAACAACATTTTTATTTAAAAAGATGAATTTTTTTAGATTTTGAGAGGAGTGATGGATATATTTATTTTACAATGTTTTTTATTATTAATTTATTTTTAATTTTTATCTAAACAAATTTTAGATTCATGGCATTGTCACTGAATGTTTATATTAGCATTTCCTTTACAGCATACATTATTCAAAATATTTTCACAAGTTTTGAGTAGCAGTTTACGAACTTTTTTTTTCTATATATGACAATAAAATTATATTCGTTGGGTCAAAAATCTTGAAGAATAGGCTCATAATATATTGTTACAATAGCAGTTGAAAAATATTAAAAATACATAGGTAAAATTTTCTTAAGTTATAACTTTTCGAAGTAATGAGTGTAGACATTCACATATTTCACACACTCTATATAAGTTTATATAAATGTATTCTATTAGCTATTACAATATTTTATATTTTATATTTACTAACCTGGACTTTTATTAGTAATTTTTTTTATGGATCTCCCGTATAAAATTACCACCCGTGTTGAACGATACTACCGCTGTCTGTACTCGGGTGTTGTATGACTGTTTTTGACTAAAATTTAATATTTTTCCTGCTATGTGCTTATTGATAATGTTATTATATTGTTCGCAGTGATTATTGTCAACGTCTAAAACCAAACTTTTTGAGTGGTCGGCTACACGGCGAATAACAGAATAAATGTCACTCATCAAACCACATTTGGTTACTTCAGATACTAAATTTAGTTCCCCTAGTTTTTGTCTTTTACAAAAATATGAATTACAGTTTGTATGTTGGCCGAAAATGTGATACGGACTGTTAAGAATATCCTTCCGTAGTTCTGGAATATTCATTAATCATATAGGTATATATAATAGTAAAAATTATATATTTTATTGTAATTATATTTTTTTTTGAAAACTTGACAGTTAATGTTATTTTTGTAACTTCTTAAAATAATACAAACCTTCACTTTTTTTACTAAACGTTTCATTTGTAATTTTTCTGTGTCTTATTGCTCTTGTAACAGCAATTCGAAATCTTAAAATATTTCTCGATATGAATTTTCTTATGAAGGAAGGATATTTAGTAACTCTTGTTAAGTTCATAAGCTTTTGACAGTAGTTTCGAAGGATATGGTTTCTACATTCTACTTTTTCTATGAGAAACTTAGGTCCGTATGGCATAACTTCGTGCAATCTTTTGGTGACACTGCTATCACCATCCCCTGTCGAACAAAATAATTTTTTCAATGATTATTGTGACTAAAAAGGTAATATATAATAAGATTTAATAAGTTAATTTTAATTTTTACCAATTATTTTATTAAATTTCAACCCATGCGTTTCAATGCTGTTCAGAAATCCCTCTGTAACCGCATCGGCTTCGATGCTGGTAGCTCCTTTTCTCCAATTCAAAAAACACTTATGAGGACTTGGAGACTGTCGAATGGATTTCGCTCTCTCACATATTACGCAATATCTGTTGCGAATACCAACGAACAATATTTTTTTAGTCCTAAAGCCTATAATTGTTGCCTATAAAGTATAACATAATTATTACAAATAAGTTATAAGTTAGTAACAATTAAAATGAAAAATAAATAATAAAATGTAAAAAAATTAATAATTATTCTATATACTATATAGGAGTGCCATTTGGTGGGGAACAGTATGTGTATTAGAACCCCTATATTTTTTGTCTGTGTTTTTTTGTGTGTTACAAAATGTACAAATGCAACTATATGACCTAAACTTAAAGTTTAAATACATTATAAAACATTCTTACTGCTCCTGAAAATGCGTCGTATTTTGTCTTGTAACTCCTTTTACTCCATTGTCCATCCGCGATTACTGGACACATAGGTATGCCATCAATATCAACATAATTTGCTTCAAGTGCCAATTTCTTTTCTTCAATCCCAGCCTGCTTCATAACATTCCAAGCAGAAGCTTCTATATCTTCACTTAACACATCACTATATTTAATATAAGTAGTAGGAGCCATTCATGGTATATCTAAGCACGCAGTTGAGTAAATCCTATACCGATTGCATATGTACCATTTATAACGGCTTTATTAATCGGTACGTAATCCAAGTCATTTTTTTCCGATTCAATCGTTGTTAATAAGTTACACATTTTACATTTAAAAATCCAAGTCGTCTCGAAACCTTTTTTTATTTCATTTACGAGTTCTTCATTTATGAATGAACATCCTAAACCAGGAGTATGTGTTTTAGAATTTAGAATTTGCATTTGAGAAAATATATACCGTAAAACGGGGTGAATAGAAACACTTTTGAACTTTGAAGTATCATAAAAACTTTTCTATTTGGGCTATATAGATGATCAATACATCAAAATACTGGTCTCATTGAGCACTTTAAGTGTGTATATTCAAATTGTCTTTTTGTTAAACAGATTATTTTATATATTTTTTTAAGTGCTTTGTTTCTATTCCCCCGAAAGATGGTGTCAATAGACATATATGGTTTTTAGTGTATTTTTCTATTTTACTAATCGAAGGGTTGATAGAAACAAATATTTAGATTTTTAAAAATAAAGAGAACAATATTTTGAATCTAAAACTTTTTTTTTTTTTTTTTTAATTCAAATATTTAATAAAAAAAAAAATAGAACAAAATAAAATACAATTTGCATAGTTAATTTTAATTATGCAAATTGTATTTTATTTTGTTCTATTTTTTTTTTATTAAAATATTTGAGTAAAAAAAAAAAAAAAAATTATATTTTTTTTTTTATAAACATTTTAACAAATAAGAAAAAAAATATAATAAAAGTCACTTATCATTAAAAATAGGTCCCATGATAACAGTGTTTCTATTCACCCCTAAAATGGCAGAAGTCAGTTTAACCTACATAGTTAAATGGTTAATTAATTTTATTAAATAATACTTACGATTTATAAAACTTAACAATATTTATAATAAATTAGAACAAGAAAAATTAAAATTTTTTAAATATTTACCTGTTAACAAGAACCGTTGATTTACGTAATAATTTAGAAGGATTATTATCAGTTGTTGCTTATCAATTTTTATCCGTATGGCGGTAGAGATAAACGGAACGTTTAGAGTTCATCGAATTTCATACAAATTTGTTTTCGATTTAGTGAAGGTTTCATATTGATAACACGAATATTCAGTCGGGGAGACGTCGAAGTAATAACTTTCTTGATTTTGTTTCTATTCACACCATCGTTTATATCCACGATTCTCCTTCCTTCAAATGAATTATTAGACACGATATAATAAAGCAAATTAGATATTTAAAAACTACAATACTTTATTATATTTTCACTCAGTTACAGTTATTTTAAAACAATTATAATTATGAACTTACGAGATTTCACTTTCCATCGATATTTCAATATTATGGTTTTGTGTGTCTAAAATATTTATTTCACTAAGCTCGGTAAAACTAGAAATAGTTGTATTAGTTGATGTTTCATATGAAATATTTTTGCTCATATTTTAATTAGATGATAAAATATTTTCATTTATTTATTTTATTTTTATTATAAGAATATTTGTTTATTAGTACCTATTTATTTTTTTGTTCTTATATAGTTAAATATATATATTATACAAATATATCAATAATTAAAATGATAACATATCACATATATATACATATTTTTAGAAAACCACGATTAAAGATATATCTTTAAGCGTGTAGAAAACTACAGAGTTGACGTATTCATGTTGGCTTTTTGAGTCTGAGAATAATTACTTTCAACAAACGTCATAACCGATTGAATATTTTCACTAATATTTAAATTGGATATTGACGTATTATTTTCCAGCTCTCTAGTTTCATCAGCGATTAAACTGAAATTAATTAGGTAGTCAAATAAAATAAAATAATTATAGTTTCGTACCTACTTTATAGCAAATTTTTTTTTATTATTAGAACAAACAAAAATATAGGCTTGATCGAAGGGGGTCAAACGATCCTACTTCTGCTACTTCTGATGTATATCTATTATAATTTATATTAGATTTTGAGCGGAGCGATGAATCTATTGATTTGACACTGATGTGTGTTCATTTTAATTTTTTAATTTTTGTGTCTGTCATCACCGTTTGGGGCAGTAGAACTGCTTGGTTTTCTTCAACAGTATCTTGTTCGATGCGTAAGTGAATCAAGTTGGTGCATTTGGGAGGTCAAAATTTAAAATTCCCAATAGTTTTCTAAACCACAGGATAAAACAAAATAAAAATTGAGGAAAAACTGAAATTTTTAAGCAAAATCAATTTTCGACAAATTGAATTAATAAGGATGGTGAATCAGAGGTTTTTTTGTAGTGTATCGAAGGAAAACTCATAGTTATCCTCGTATTAAATTTTCTAATCTTAGGTATAAGTACTAAAATGTTTATGAGGTATAAATTATAGAATAACTTGCTAATTTTCGTGATTTCGACATACCTAATAATTATTTTGTAAAAATTTGAACTTTAAACACTTATAAAAAAAAAAAACTGTGACTAACCAATTTCGATTTTTTTTGAATTGGTACAATAAATAAGCACAACTTATGAGAAACTTTTTATTAAATTTACAGGACTTTTTGGACTAAATAATTTTTTTAATCGTCATTTAAAAAAAAAAACATAAAAAACGAAAATTTCAATTTCCATAAAAAATGTCAAAATACTTTGAAAGTTATACCATAAATATAGATATGATGCCCATATTAACACTTGGTGAAAATTTCATGTACCTACCTAGGGTTTTTACTTTTTGAGTTACGGCCAAATATAAAAATATATTTTGTCAAATAGGTATCTAAGTTTTGCGTAAAAATTCGGTTTTTTCCTTCACTTTATTTTGGATTTTCCTGACGCATGTGACAACTACCTGGAATTATTCACTTTTTGTCTCTATAAAGTACCAAGGATATTCACTTTGCTCAACCGGAAACCACCCCATTGAAGTTGAAAATTGAAGCATTATTTTGAAAAGTTATCGTGTACACAGTCATAAAAAAACAATATTGTAAAATCAATACATTTATCACTATCCGTTCAAAATCTAAAAAAGACGAGCGTAATACCCAATGGCTAAATATTCTTATGAGTAACTAAATTAAAAAAAATTTATGAAATTGAAAATTTTACTGTTAAAATACCGATTCCTACTCAAACGATTTTATAGTTTAGTTTTTTTTTTTTTTAATTCAGTCATGGAAACTTGAAACTTTCACCAATTATTTAAATTTGTATTTTCTTTAAAAAGTATATTTTTCAAAATATTTCACTTAATTTTAATCTATAATATAATGCATTTAGATATAATATTATAAGTATTAAGTAGTAGATTTTTTTTTAAATGTTGATCAACATTTTTTTCTTTCAGTCAATGTACTTGAAATGTTTACTACCTACACGAATACACGATTTCACATAAGTTGTTCTTACTGTAATTAAAAAATATATACAAATATCCAATAGATATTTAAAATATTTTTTTATACAATTTTTAAGTACAATTTTGAAGTACATATTTTAATTAAATTATTTACAATGTGATTTTCAAAATATTTTTATATTATTTTAACCTGCAGTATGCAATTGCCAATCCACCCTAATTGAAAAACAAAATACTTGTATCAAAATAAAAGATATAAAAATTTAAATATAGTATAAAATCCCCGTCAGTGCAGATTTTTAACATTTTTATGGTGGGGAGGGAAAGGGCTAAAAAATAATATGATAGTATTTCAAAGGTATTATTTTTACAGACCCCTGGAACCCCCTAAATCTGCCCGAAACTGGAATCGTTATTAGAATCGTAGAGTAGAATAGAATTATTTTAATTTATTTATTGAACGGGTAGAGCCCTAAATATAATTATTTTATTTTATTTTTCTATAAACGTTCAAGCAGACAATGAAAGTATTTACATTTCTAACATTTCTAATATATAATATAATTTATATTTGTATATACTTACTTAATTTTTTTGTTTCGTCGTAGTGAAAGGGAACTAGTGATTTTGTTTTAGATGGGCGTTTCCGTTTCTGCTTATTTTCTTTATTTGCCATTGTCAAAAAAAATGGAAAATAATAATACAAAATTCACAAAAAAAAAAAATTGAACACGACGACACAGAAATCCCGAAGAAATGATGTGATCACAACGAATTACCCAGGAGGAATGGTTGTGACGGTTGTGTAATATGCATCAAAATTGAATATTTATTTTTGTCCAATTTTAGAAAATACAGCTATTCATAGTCTCATATTGTGACTTCCGCTTACATAATTGATAATTCGTAATGAGTATAGGATTAGGGACTTCTAGGAGTTTGCATGTTTTTCAATAATCATTCAAAACATAGCTAAGTAACAGGAATTTGTTTAATAACAATACGAGTTTATAATCAAAATGTATGGTTGCATATTTTACATATTTGACCATTTTTAATTTAAAAGTGCATATTTACTTTGACATTTTATTTTTTTATTTTTGTTTAATTGTCATAATAGGCATACTTGTGTAAAAATAAAATAATAAATACTTATACCAATAGTATTTTTTACCAGCAACTTACCATAATGTATAGAATGTATTCCGTATGAAAAGACGGATATTTATTAGGTGGTGTAGGTACTTGAGTTATTATAAATTATGCATAGGACTTTGAGGTAGATACCAGGTATACCTACTATCTGAAAATATTAGAATGTCCGTAATAATAATAATTTATATAATTTATAATATTATAAAATAGTAAAGCGAATAAGAGTTGGTAGATCGTAGGTGGAATGCTATCAATCGTCAATGCCAATTTTAATATTATAATAAAAATAAAAACAATTATTATTAGATTATAGGGAAGATGCGACGTTATTAGCTTATAAAAATTGTCATTTTATAGTATTAGATAATAATGATATTGTTTATATTAGTTCGGTCTATTCCTGGAAGCTTCCGATAACCATCGACCGACCGTCACCGCGCGATAGTCGTAGCAAATATTCAGTTTTTGGAGTAGTGGGGGGAAATCGCGACCGACACATTTTGCAGCACATTACAGCAATGAAAATATTAAATCAATCTACGTAAACATGTTTACGGAAAACAAACAAAACAGCATTAAAAAGTGATTTTAGAGCGAAAATACCTATTATGAGATTTAGAGAAAACAATATTTCGGAGACAACCTCATCGGGGTTTTGTATTATTTTAAATATATAGCTCCTTATAATAGGAAAACTGCAGTAAACTGCTACTCAAAACTTGTGAAAATATTTTGAATAATGTATGCTGTAAAGGAAATGCTAATATAAACATTCAGTGACAATGCCATGAATCTAAAATTTGTTTAGATAAAAATTAAAAATAAATTAATAATAAAAAACATTGTAAAATAAATATATCCATCACTCCTCTCAAAATCTAAAAAATTTCATCTTTTTAAATAAAAATGTTGTTTTGTAACAATATAAAATTATTAAATATTTTCAAAAAAATTAGAACCTTACTAAATAATGATTATAAACACTTCAAATAATTACCTGGTATAGGTGATCAAATTTGAATATTTTTTTGTTAATAATTAAATTTTCGTAGGAATTATCGCAAAAAATTTTTAAAATACACGTCAGACAAAAGAAAAAATTTGAAACACCGGCGAGCAATTTTTAAATCTTCAGGAAAATATAAAGCAAAAACAACTTCTAATGGACCAGATGAAAATTATGGTTTAGCCCAGCCTATAACTGATTTTTTGTCCGATGATGAAATAAAAAAAAAGAAATCAGAGTTTATAAAATCACTAAATATTTCAGCAACTGATAAAAAAAATAAATAGAGTTTGACACAAGGAATCAAGCTAACAATAATAATTGGTTTATTGAAAGAAGAAACCGACTAACGGCCTCTAATTTCGGTAAAGTATGCAAAATGCGGCCTACCACATCTTGTAAAGCTATGATGCATAATATATTGTATGGTAATCCACAAACAAATGCAATGGAATATGGCAAACTATCAGAAGATTCAGCGTTAAAAAACTTAGAAAAACAAATACAAAAACCTATTCAAAAGTGTGGACTATTTATTGATGAACGTAAGCCATACCTTGGAGCAAAGCCAGGTAAAAATGTATACCTAATTAATTTAATTTAAGAGCCTAGCACATTGCACCTATATATTATTTTATTTTCATTGTATAATTTTTTTTTCTTTTAGAAAAAGATGGGTTAGTTGAAAATGACTTAACAGTTGAAATAAAATGTCCATTTTCTGTAAAAGACTATGATAGTTTAGAACAGGCTGTTCTTGAAAAAAAGGTAACATAATTATTCTTAATCATATTTTATAAAAGTTAATATTTTAAAATATCAAATTAATACATAGATATTATTTATTTTTGACTTTATTAATTTATACAACTTACAATAGTATATTTAATTTAATTAAAGGTGCCTTATATGGTGGTTAAGAACAGTGATATTGTTTTGAAAGAGGATAGTTGCTACTATTACCAAATACAGGGCCAAATGCATATAACAGGACGAAACTCATGTTACTTTTTTATTTTCACCCCAAAATGGACCAAACTGGAAATAAAATATAACGAAACCTTTTGAAAACAAAAATGGAACCATATTTAACATTGTAAGTAATAAGTATAAATAAACAATAGATAACTCATTTTATTCTAGTTTTACTCCTAACAAATATTATTATATGCAATAAATGCGGACTACCCCGTTTAAGATGGAAAGTGCAAGTTAATACCCAAGAAGAAAAAGAAGAATAATAATATGTCTACTCCCTAGTCCTTATAACCTATTCTATAACACTGAATAGTAGTTACAACTTAATACATAAACAAGTAATTATGGTATAAAATAATTATTGTTTTAGATTTTATGAAGAATATTTGCTTTTGGAAATCGTTGATCCGCGATTTAGTAAACGATTACTAAAAAGTGATATCGTCGATCCCCGCATATCAAAGATAACATGGAAAAAGCAATAGAAAAAAAACAGACAAAATTATTGAAAAAAAAATATTAAATATGTTTTTTGTTTTTTATTAATTCAAGCCTTGGCGTCTAAAGCCATTAAAAGTTAAAAAAAAAATATGTTTAATATAGATATTATGTATTCAATAAATTATTAATAACTTATAACGACTGTATAATGTATATTATCGTATCTAAAATTCTGTCTGGTAGGTATTATAATATATTTACAGTATATTTTACTAATATTCTTAGGTGCGATACAGAACTCACTTCCCACCCATTTATTTATATTTTACTTAATAATATCCAAGAAATAAATTGTGATGGAGAAGTTTTGGATAAAGACTATGGTAAAAAAACTTAACCGGTAACTATTATTTTCTTTATTATCAAATTCATAATATGTTCATCGTATTTTTGTAGAAAGGTAGCATCTTATAAATAATAATAGATAGCTTTGATAAGTAAAAATACCCAAACACTGTCATTTAAAAATTATCGCAAAAACACATAACAGCGCGTTCTCTCGGTCGTTGTATACGTTTAGATATGTCCACACTAGTGCGTTTTCGTTTTCGACAGTCGATTCCACTTGCTTTTCAACTTGCTCTTCGTCATTCGACAAACGCATGCAATTGCATTTTCTATACACGATAAAATTTTCAAAATATTTTGATTTATTTTGAACTGTTTAGGGACATTTTCATTTTTCATTTTTCTTTAGTTTTTTTCTAGAAATATCAATAAAATTTTATTTGTTGGTTAAAAAAACTTGAAAATTTAATAGACGGCTCCTAGTATATTGTTTCAAAGGTAGATGAAAAATATTAAAAATCGTTAGTCACAGTTTTTTTTTATAAGCATTTAAAGTTCAAAAATTGACAAAATATGGAAAAATCTAAAATTTAAAAATTTTTCTTTTTAAATCTAAGATTTGAAAATCTAATACGAGTTTACTCATAAGATTGTCTACCTTTATCAATAA
The DNA here is from genome assembly GCA_949089665.1 of Macrosiphum euphorbiae. Lineage (NCBI taxonomy): Eukaryota > Metazoa > Arthropoda > Insecta > Hemiptera > Aphididae > Macrosiphum > Macrosiphum euphorbiae. The sequence continues at coordinate 201,534 of CARXXK010001096.1, forward strand.
AAAATCTCTACCGGAAAGTAAAATTAAATTTTTATGAGCGTTTGAAATTCAAATGTTTACAACACTCGTTTTCTCATGTAGCGATTTCCTTATTTTGTTGTAATTCAAAAACAAATAATTATAGATACATGACAATTTCACTGAATGTTTATATTAGCATTTCCTATACACCATACAATTTTGAAAATATTTTGACTGTTTTTGAGCTGTTTACGGATATTTACAGCTTTCACTATTTTTTAGTTTTTTTTTCTATAAATATCAATAAAGTTTTATATATATTTTGGTTTAGTATTGTAACGTGCTACTTCGCGTTACTCGTAGAAATGGAAGTAATAATTGAACAAAACCTCTTTGATGATATCATTGTATTTATTTAATGTAAACAGTGTTATGGAAAATATTCTAAGTCCAAATAATTATGTTTATTGAATAAGAGAGAAGTGACTATGAGTATTTAGTGACTGTTCAATTTGAGGCTGGTTGCTCGTCTGATGAAAGCTTGTCCATCAGCTCTCCTCGATGGGTCTCTCCAGTCCCTTCCACAGATTCACATGAGTACATGACCATACATGGTCATCCTGCGGTTAGGCCTATTGTGGGATTTGTCACCCGGTCGTCGCTTCACGCGCCGGATGTCATCAGATAACATCTTGTCATTTAGTATAACAGCACAAATCCTAGTTCACAGTATTTTAGAATTATTTATATAGGTACGTAGTCAAATATCTATTGCCACGCGCCGTTCATGGTCATGCGTTCGATATTATTATCTTCGCGCTGTATATATGATGTCGTCGCTCTACTACACACGTACTGTATACATGGTGCCAGTTGATGTTTTTATTGGCTGTATATTATATGAATATATACATTATACATTATATAATTAAGTGATAACAATAATTGATAAAGAATCGTGACCCTTACGCTGCCATTTTATTTTATTTGATAACAATAATGGCTATGTGCAATAACCTTGTATATTTAAGCTATGGTGCCAGCGACATTATTATTATTATTACTATTATTGACTTTTACGCGAGCAACGCTCGCGTATTACTATTACCCAACAAAACATATATGTAAAATGATAGCCAAGTTCAATTATGTAATATATGCTTTGAATGAAATAATTGAAATATGTTATCAATTTAAAATAATTAGGATTAGGTAACTTCTAAAATAAAAATAATATATAGGTAATAAAAACAACAAATAAAATACATATTAAACAATACAATTTAGACAACTTTATTTTTTAGAATTATTATTATAACAAAATAAAGAATTGGTTAAATACTGGTTTAATTCTTTATATTTAATTATATAATAAATATAAAATTATTATATAATAAATTATATATTAAAATATTAACAATTAAATATATATTATAATAAACTTATTTGTGTGATTAATAAAGAATTTATATAATATAATATTTAGCATTATTTATAGTAACGAATAAGATTAATAGTGAAAAAAAAACCTAAATAGTAATCACTATTTGACAAAATTTTTTTAGTAAAATGCATAGTTTTTATAAATTATAATAGTCAGTTTTATAATTTTAATTAAATGGCAATTAATAAATGTACACTGTAGCTGCAGTAGTTATTCCAAGTTTTTAAACCAGAATTTATATAATATAATATATAGCATTATTTACAGTAACAAATTAGATTAATAGTGAAAAAAAAAACCTAAATAGTAATTACTAATTACTATTTGACAAAATTTTTTTAGTAAAATGCATAGTTTTTATAAATTATAATAGTCAGTTTTATAATTTTAATTAAATGGCAATTAATAATTTTACACTGTAGCTGCAGTAGTTATTCCAAGTTTTTCGTTTTTTTTTATGTTAAATGGTGCCTGAGCTAAATGGTACTTAATTCTTCCTTCTAATTCATTTTGGGAAACATTCATAAATTTTGATTGACATTTTACTGATTCTGTAAAATAACAATATATAAACTGCTATAATAGACTTATTTAAATGTGAAAATATAACATTCAATTAATATAATCTTACCCAAAATAACGGGACTAATAATCAGGTCGCAAAATTTTCTTTTTCCTTTTTTACCATTATACGAAAATAGAGAGTAAATTGTCAGTAAATAATTTCGTCAGTATTCTCTTCATAGTACAATTGATGTTGTTACCTCCCAAATATGATAAATATTGAACCTAAAATGAATGAAATAAATGCTGTAATAATAAATATTGTACAATAGTTTAATTGATTACTACAGAAAATTAATAATTGTTTTTAAAATTTAAACCATATATAATGTATCTAAAATGGGATGGAATATCAATAATAAGTTTTAGGTTCTAGCAGTATTAAGTTAAACCATTTGTTATCTAAATAATAATTTATAATTTTACAGTATTACTTAAATTAGATACAAGTGGGATTATTATTTTTATGGTTGATGTTATTATTATTATTATTAATAGTACTTCTTTTATATCACATGAAAAATGATATAAAAATGATAGACATTCCTAGTGTGTCCGATGAACCGTGATTTTGTGTGTTGACTGTCGAGTAGTTTAAGTTGTTAAAGTAATAAAAAATTCATAGTATTGATATATTATATTTGTTAATGTTTGTTAATCGCCTGCAGCCCATTAAAAGTTATACAATACTGTATTAACTCTAACTGGTATATAGTATACATACCAAATATTTTTTAAAATTGGATTTTGTATTAATTTTGTCTTCTATATTATTCAAATTATCTATGTCATCTAATGAAAAATTGCACTCTTGTAATTCATCAACATTATTATCATCTACTTGTTTTTTATTATTTCCACAATTAGATTCAAAAGCTTCCAGTTTATTTAATATTTCATTTTGCTTCATTTCAATATGTTTCATATCAGTTCCCAGCAAACACACATAATCTATTTTAATTATACTAAACGTCTATCCGTCTACGCATGCGTCTACAACGTCTACGGTCTATTGTATACACCACAATTAGATGGTTTATAACATCTTTTAATGTAATGTCTGCTAGACCTTATGAAAAATACTTTGATTAGATTATATTAAATGTCTAATGGTAGATGATTTCTAGACAGTTTGTACTAGACTGAAAAAAGACAGATTTAGACATCTATTGGTTTACGATTTGTAGAAGGTTTGTATGCATTTTATAATAGACTTTAGATATACAATTTTGGACATCTATTAGTTGATGATTTTAGATGATTTATAATAGACTGAAAATAGACAGATTTAGACATCTACCCATTGGTTGACGATTTTTGATGGATAGTTTTAAATGTCTATATGTAGATGATTTTAGACATCAGTTCCACGGGCCCCGAGTTTCACTTAAAGCTAGTAATAATATAATATTATTGTTCTATGATAATATCTATGGTCCAAGGTGTATTGATACACCTTGACATATTATGGTCTCAGCCTGCAGGCCGTAACCACGCCCATTTATTTCCGTAACTGATAGCCGCGTCGTTATTTATTATCATCAGCCAAGTTTTATCACAGAATATAAGTTTTATACTCTATAATACGATATTATAGTTTATATAAGTTTATCTTTAATAGTTTGTGCACGAACCAATTCATATTACCTATATATTATTATAATATTAAAGTCCGTGTTAATATTATTATGTTGTCCCCATCGAGATAGATAAACAATATTGTTTATCTATCTCGATGGTTTTCTCATTACTTTGCTTTTATCTGTAACTATTATCTTCAGTGCTCGTGGCTCGTCAGAAAAACCCTGTTGCGTGAAAAAATAAACTGATCTGAGCCCAGTGGACGTGTCTATTTATTTAATTGTGGACGGAATTTCAGAGACTTAAAATACTTCAACATTGCGATACATTCACGTTACTAGTCCTGCAGCGTCAACTTGTCATTGGTAAGTACTTTAATTAGTTAAATTAAAATGCCTAAAAACTCGTACAAACTAGTCAACGAGTTGAGTAGAAGTCAACGATTCCGTAGGTTTCGCAAATATAATGAAAATAATTCCAACATTATATCATGCATTACTAGTAGTAGTAACAGTGACATAACCTTTAGTAATTTGACTAATACTAGTCAGGAGACTAGTAAATCTATTCCAATAACTTCAAATTCAATAAACCAGTGCAACAAATATAATCTTAACAATTTAAATGAGGATTTAGACTTGTCTGATAATTTTGAATTTGATACTTCTTATAGTAGTTCTGGAGATGAATTAAATGATGATGAATGCATTCATAATTATGACAATCAAAATAAACTTTGTTATGAATTGCAAAAATGGGTATTAAATAAATGTATTCCTGCAAATGCAGTAACATCTCTTTTAAAAATTCTTTGTTCTTGTAATCCCTCTGATGTACTTACGCTTCCGAAAGACGTAAGAACTTTAATGAGTACTCCAAGACTAGCTTTAGTCACAAAAAAAGTAGGAGATTATGGGGAGTATACCCATTTTGGCTTGGAATCTGGGTTACGTAATAAATGGTTGAAGTACAGTAAAACTATTTTAAAAAATGTACATGATTTTCAAGTGTATATTAATTTTGATGGTTTACCAATACACAAGAGCTCTAGTGGTTCCTTGTGGCCCATTTCATGTGCAATTATTGAAGTTAAAGATGACCCGTTTGTGATAGGGTCGTATTATGGAACAAAAGAGCCAAAAGATATTGAAGCTTATCTAGAGGATTATATCAATGAAGCCGACTCATTTAACCAAGAACGGTTTATTTTTAAATGATTGTCAAATGTCATTTAGTATTGTAGGATATATATGTGATGCTCCAGCTCGAGCTTTAGTAAAAGTTATTAAACGACATAATGGATATTTTGGTTGTGAAAAATGTGAAGTTGAGGGAAACTATATAAATAACCGTATGAGTTTTGCTGAAATTTCAGCTCCACATCGATCTAACGATCGATTAGCTGCTGCTAGTTATGATGATCATTGTCAAGGAAAATCTCCTCTTGTAAAAATTCCAGGAACTAAACTAGTGACTCATTTTCCGTTAGATTGCTTACACTTAATTTATCTTGGTGCTGTAAGAAAAATATTATTATTATTAACTAAAGGTCCTCTTACTGTTAGACTTTCAGGTGCTACAGTACAAAATATTTCTCATCAGCTTGTCAAATTAAGTAAAACTATAACATCAGATTTTGCAAGAAAATGTAGATCACTATCTGAGCTATGTCATTGGAAAGGTACCGAATTCAGATTTTTTATTTTATATATTGGACCTATAGTTTTGAAAAATATTTTAAATCCCAACTTGTATGTACATTTTATGATCCTGCATGTTGCTGTTCGGATACTATCTTCCCCTGAGTATATAATTGATTTGATTGATTATGCTGAAGAGTTATTAATACACTTTGTTAGGGAATTTAGCGTATTGTATGGTGAAGAATTTGTGTCTTATAATATACATAATTTAATTCATTTAGCTGAGGATTGTAGGTCATATGGAACATTAGACACATTTAGTACTTTTCCTTTTGAGAATAGCTTTCAAATCATTAAAAGAAAATTAAAAAAATCTACACAACCATTAGCTCAATTGCGCAATAGAGAATTAGAGAACCGTAAAATATTACAATGTTTACCTAATACTCTTGACTTTCCAATGTTAGGGAAAATAAATAATGATGGCCCATTTATTTCTGGACTTGTTGGTGATTCGTTTAAATCAGTTAAAACTAAACGATTTAAACTTACTACTTATGCACCTAATAATTGTTGTATTGTTGATGATGGATCAATTGTATTGGTAGAGAATATTATTCAAACAAATGATGAAATTATTTTGGTGTGTAGACAATTTTTGAATGTTTGTGATTTATTTAATTGCCCGATGCCATCAAATGTTATTGGAATATTTTTATGTAGTGGTTTATCAGAACTTATGTTAGTAAAATTAATTAATATAAAATGTAAAGCTATAAAAATGCCAAAATCTTGTGAAGGAGTTCTAGAAAAATTTGCAATATTATCAATTTTGCACCAAAATTCATAATATTGCACATATTTAGCCTTTAATTATATGTATATTTTTATTACTGACATATTATTCAAATAATGATGGTATTTGTATATATTAACATATTAATTTATATATTATTTAGAAAGAAATTAAATCTTTATTTCCCAAAAAGAATTTTTAGTTATAATGGTGTCTAAGGAATATGTAATCTGTGAGGTACAATTTGAAGAGGGGCCCATGATTACCATTTTGTGTTCAAGTTGGCTAGTCCAGCCATATTCATCACCATCATATTGCTTATGGCCTTTAAAGAAAGGGTTATCATCCAAACTAATAAAATGTAAATGTCCCCCTGACAGCAATTGGGCTCGATATGAATGCAAAGTTTTGTATGAATGTGGTAAGTGTTGATATATTGAGAACTTTGATTATTCTGTTCATAATGTGCCCATGATTTTAGATAACTACCAAATAGCCAGAAAGAAATTAAAAAGATTTGAGGAGGAGTCAAGCTATTGTGGTGAAACAACCAATGACGAAGCCAGAGGCCGAGGTAAAAGAAAAAAATACAAAACTCAAAGCTTTTTTTCATCAGATGATAACTTATCAGATGACCAAATACCTCTCATGAAGACAATTCCAAATCCCCCAGCATGGACAAAACAAAATAGTTATAAATAAATTAATTGATTAAAACAAAGTTATACACTTTATAAATATGCATTAACATTTTAGATATCAAAAGCAATAGAAATTTATTTGATACTAACTATCATACAACTGGAAAAACATTAACCAATCCAGGTATGACATTGTAAGATGATACAAAAATAAAAAACAACCAATTATATTTAATAACTTTTTAATATATTTTATTTAAATATTTGTAGAAGTTGAATCAATACATGATAGAGAAGATGTGTTTGGCAGTAATGGTTTATCAAGTAAGCTTATACTTAGTAGTTTTGCATTGACAAAAAATATAGCAACCAAATTTATTGATTAAAAAATAGTTATACCTACAATTTTTAAATATGCATGAACATTTTAGATGACAAAATCAGTATAAATGTATTCAACCCTCATCATCATTCAACTGGAAAAACATTAACCAACCCAGGTATGATACTGCAGTATTTATAACCTAACCAAAAAAAAAAACTACCTATATTTAATCACTTTTTAATATCATCAATTTAAATATTTGTAGAAGTTGAATCAATACATAATAGTGAAGATATGTTTGGAAGTAATGGTTTGTCAAGTATGTTTATACTTACTAATTATAATACATTGACACAATCCAAGTACACCTATCATCTACTTAACCTTTCATATTGTTATTTTAGTGTCAAATGCGGAGGACAATAATGACATGTCTGGAATGGAACATTTAACCAATACTCCAACAAATACAGGTAAACTGGTAACATATTATGGCATTTCTTAGATATATAGAATATAAATTACTACAATAATAATTTACACATTTTAGAGTATAATTATCGTCTGGCATTAAATGATACACATTGTCACTCTCCTGCAGTTAGTAATAATGTTGGAATGACTACTAATGAATCAGGTATAATCTCAACAATTGTTAATAATGCCTTATTATTAAAATATTATCAATATGTATATACATATTATTATTGTTTAAGAACTAGGTATTTTATCAAAAATTGCCAATTTAATGGAAAAACAGTTGAAGTCCAGTCACTATACTAATTGTCTGCTCCAGGATATTTTAAAACAAAATAAATCAACTTTAAAAGATTGCAGTACTGGTGTCCAAGAGAAGTTCAGAAATGTATTTAATAATTTTCCTCTTCGATGCCTTTCTGATGTTGTGGAAATGGAAGAAAAGTTAAAAGATTCAGCATCATATCATTTAATGGTAATAAAATATATATAATAAATAGCTTCACTTTTATTAATCAATAACTTATCGATTATATAGAAAACCAGATTACGACAATGTGGGTGTTCTGCCAACTTAAATGATTCAGTTACATCAATGCTTCGAACCCTTTTTACTGATGAGTGTGCAACGTATTACAATTTTGATGGTAAAAATAACTCGAAAAATGCTTTTAAGGAGTTAACCATTTATCATATAATAATTGGTAAGTCATTTATTCAACATTTTCCAATTGAATTATAAAATTATAAATAATTGTGTATGTTAAAATAGATGTGACTTTGAATTTTCACAAAGATGGCACCGAACACGATATTAAAACCAGAATAAGAACATGGTTGAGATTGGCATCCACAAGAATATCAAACAGACAACTTACAAAAAATAAAAAATAAAAATAGTATTTGTAGACAATTGTCTTATATATAGGTACCTAAATATAAAATATAATGTGCTTTTTTGACTATTAAGTTTAGGTATACCTATACTTAATATAATGATAATAATACAACTTAATATATTCACTGACATTTTACTGACTGGAACTGGCTAACATTACATTATAATGTATACTGACTGATTAGAACTTATATTATAATTTGTATGTATGATATCATGCGTATTTAAAATTTATAACTAATAACTACTAGAATAAAATAATAAAATTGACTCAAATGTTTAAAGTGACGATTAATTATTATGATCTCAATATAATTTGTAGTATGTAATTATTTTTTTAATATTGAAATATTTTTACTTATAAGTACAGTATATATTACAATATATTGTTGTGTTTGTATAATTAAAATAATGCATCTTTATTATTGTCAAAATGCATGGTTATAATATTTTAATAAACATTGAAGGTAGTTTTGAATAATTATTGAACATTATTTGATTAATATTTTATGGCAACTCACAGAAATGTAATTTCAGTCAACTGTAGTCCCAAAAAAATGCTTATAGACAATTTTTCTAGAAACCTGTCAAATCTATTTAGATGTTATGTAGACGTAATTATGTCAACTCTTTAGAAGTCTCATAGATGTCAGAAGTTTACCCAAAATTGCTAAGCATATGGACCAATTCTATAGACATCTATGTTATCTCCATTTAGACATCAGGGATATGTCAAAGATCTATGTTGGTTGTAATAATATGCATCTCTTTGACGTTTTAATAGTAGATGTTATGTAGATGTCTACTCATAGATGTCTAATATCAGTTAGGTGTAGACCCAAAAAAGCGTTGCATATAGACCTATTCTAGACATCTATGTCATCTCCTTCTAGACATCAAATATACGTCACCAACATTTTAGGATGAAGTATATTAGACGTCTCATAGATGTTTCAGTGTTTACTGGGTTTGTAAGTATACAATATTTCTTAAAATAGCTTTAAGCATCTTTGGTGAACCTATATAATAATAAAAAAAAAAAGATAGTATTATTAATTAATATGCATTGTGATACAAACAAACTAAAATAATTTTTATGACATTCAAGAATATACCTAGTAGTTTATCATAATATAGAAATCTATTCACTTTTAAAATATTTATTTAATTTTTTATATACATGGAAAATACTTGTAGACAATGTTGATCAAAAGTAAATTATATCAACAATAATTAATTTAAATAAATAGTAAATAAATTGATTAATCATATTTTAATTTATCCTGCAGTTCATTAAATATGCTTCTACTTTATAAATTATAACGCATGTGCAAACAATGCTTTTCATTTCACCAAATTTTTAGACAATAATATTTATTATAGGTAAGTGTATAATGCTTATAAGAAATATAAACATACCATTATCTTGACTTTTATCAGTAACTGAAATACGGTCAACTTTCGATGAAATAGGAGTATTCATTTTTGTCAAATAACCATCATCCACAGGCATATTTTCTTCTCCAACTGATAATAATTTATCAAAAATATCCAATTGTTTTATTATCAAGTATAATAATTTACATTATTGTTAAATTATAGGTAATTATTAAATATATTTATTATTGGCTTTATTGCAGGTTGGTATCTTACCTGGTTTTTAATAGATGTTGGCTTAGAACTTTTATCATAAGATAGTTTTCTTCTTACGTCTATAAAATTAAATATAATGATAATGTTATAAGTACCTATGGATATAATTTGTCCGTTTAATGAAATATCATCACCATATATGATATATCCATTTATTTAGTTTTATTATAACGCAATTAGCAAAAATATTATAATAGATAAATTTTGAATTATAAAATATATTGGTAATGGCATTCAATTTTATAATGAAAACATTGTTCATAGAAAACTGATTTTTAAGATCACCGACATGAATAATACATAACTTTTATAACTATATATAATAGTACGTCATAATATAATTACCTGAAGCTGATGCTTTAAGAGGAGATGGAGACCATCCATTAGGTTTGCTTTCAGTTGATTTAAATTTCTTTGCAGGAGAAGGTGACAGAAATTGTGCAACATGATTAATAATTTTAGTGTTGGGTTTAATTAATGTATTATCACTTGCTGCATGATTCTCAGTAACTTCAGAATCTATAAATTTTTATAGATATAGGTATATAATATAAAAAAAAACTTATCATTGATTAGGAAGATATATAAATATAGCACTAAATATATTACCTAAATAAACTGGACATGAACTGAAAGATTCTGTAGAATATGGGGTTTTCTTATACTTGAACTTTTGATTAGCTTTATCATCATCATCAGAGAGGTCAGAAACAAATGTTGCTTTTTTTGCTTTCTCTCTGGCTTTTATCAACGACTCTAAATAATGAAGAATATTCAAAATTATATTAAAAAATGTATAAAAATTTCCATTATTTATTAACCTAAATTACCTATATCTGAACACATCTCTCTAGCTTCTAAGAAATCATATTCAATTTCATTTGGTATACAGTTTTTTTCAACAAGTTTATGAAATTTAGCTGTTTTTTTTGGCCATGCACATGTCCCATTGTTTTTGCGAAACCAAAATTTAGGTACAGCCTCGACTGAGTTATCAGCAAAAAAATGCACAACTGAATATTTTGTTGCATTCATCATATTATATATTTATTAAAAGTATCTAAATCAAAATACACAACACAATGTTAAATTGTATAAGTACAAATAATAACTTTATACTTACAAATAATTTATTAAACAATACCTATACTTCAGCCTATATACATAGCAATATTAATATACAGATGTACCTATATTGTATACCTATACAAGGGAGCATAATACTATTATAATATTATACGACCTATTATCAGGCACGTAGCCAGGGGGGGGCCTGGGTGGGCCGGGCCCACCCTAAATATACTCTGGCCCAAGGCCGGCCCCCCCAAATTCAAAATATAATTATTTTTACCAATTATCAAAAATGTGATTATGCACATTGAGAGAAATCTATTGTGATTACTATTAGGTAATACAATTATTATTGTAATAATTTAATTTTTATATTCGGGGAACCGTGGATAACTTTATCTGAAAAAAATACAATATAATAGGGTCTTGATACCCTTTTTAAAAACAATAATATATTAGCCGCAGTTATAAGTCTATGCTAAGTTAGCTTGCGAAAGAACTTTTCTCATGTCTCATGTCTGAGACGACTGAAAACCTTTCTGAGGAATCGCATGACAAATGATCGTTTAAATAATTTAGCTTCAATGAGCATAAAAAAAAAAATTTCTAAAAACTTAGATCTAGATATTTTTGTACAATTGTTTCGGAAAATCATAAAAACAGAAAAATTATTTTATATTGCACTGTTTAATATTTATATAAGTATAAGTGTATTATTAATATTTTCTACTAGTATGTGTTTTTTTTTTTTTTAATAAATTTGAGTTTCTTTAAAAATTATATTAATTTAAAAATCGATGATCATTTATCTCTATTATTTTTGATAAGTATTCAAATATGAATTAATTTTTGAAGTTAAACAATTGAAGCAGCTTATTATTTTAAATATGTATGTAGATTTATTTTTCATAGCATGAAAAATGTATCCCATAAGTGAAGATGTAGGTAATTCTATATTTATTTTTTTTTTTTTGTTACAGGTACTTTCTATTTTTGTAATTCTTAAATAAGTAAGTATTAGGTATAACTTGTTGTGAAAAAAATAATTTTAACCAATTACCAACTAAAGGTAAATTATTTAAATTAATAAGATTCTTTGTATTGCATACCCCTTACAAGAATTTCATAAAGAAAAATTTTGGAAAGTAATAAAAGGGCCAAACATTATTGGCCCCCCTAGTAGAAATTTTCTGGCTACGTGCCTGCCTATTATTATAATTTGTAGTGAATTAATTTATAGTTTATACGTATGTTTGGTATACAAACTATAATAATTAAATATATTAATTAGGTAATTTAATTTTAATTTGAAAAAATACACTATGAGCTACTCAATCATTATTTTTTTTTTAAGTACCTATCAAGAGGACGCTACACCCGCATGATGTGTTGTCTCCGTCTCACAAACGTACAACATAACAAAAACTGTTTTGCACGGGAAAGAACCGAGAAGGCTATAGTTATAACTAAGAAACAACATTTTCACACAGTAAAGATGAGAACATGTACTGCTGTGCAACATCATTTTATATTTTTCCGATATCACAAATACAAAAAAAGTTATTGTTAAAAAATGCATTATTTCAACTTTGAATAACTTTTTTTGTATTTGTGATATCGGAAAAATAAAAACGATGTTGTACAGTAAATGCTCTCATCTTTACTGTGTGAAAATTTCGTTTTTTAGTTAAAACTGTAACCTTCTCGGTTCTTTCCCGCGCAAAACAGTTTTTGTTATGTTGTATGTTTGTAAGACGGAGACAACACATGCGGGTTGTAATAGCGTCCTCTTAAAAAGTATTTCTTTATAATCTTAACATTAGAATTTACTTAATAAACTTGTACATACCTACATATGATTACAACTACATCACATACCTAAGTATATAATATATGTATAACAGTTAAAATTAATGAATATTAGAAAGTAAAATTGGAAAAGCAACATTACCCACCAGAGTATCATGTAAAATTATATATTTTGAATACTCTATATTTTCTATATCAAGAGTAATAAGTTGTTCATAGAATTCATTCACAGTACCTATACCTAACTTTAAACTATTTATTGGTGTTCTATAAAATGGTTGAATATTGTTAAACTGTTTAGCAATAAATACTTTAGACTTATCACTTTTTTTTATACACACATTGACAATTTTAAAAATACTAAGATTACCATTATAAATACATCCAATGTAACAATCTGATTGGGATTTAATATTTATTTTAATATTATTCTTAATAACAATTTTAAATTGAGGTCCAGTACATTCTTCAAGCAATGGACCACCATTATTGTTGCTTTAAGTATTCAATAGGTTTCAAAGAAACATTAAGATTATTAGATCTACAGAAAGTCTGATATTCATTATAACGATTCATGACCTGATCCAGAGGTTTTTCATGTTTCCGTATCATTTTTTTTAAAGTTTTCATGTAATTTTCGAACGGAAAACATGAACAATTATCTAAAGCCCCATATTTGTTATAATCTTCAACAACATGTAATAAACCGTGTATATTAAGTGACACAAATTGCCAGCCATATAATTCTTCAAATTCATTAACAAAATATTTAAGTAATTTTTCTACAAAATTAATAAGGTCTGTACTGCTATTTTGAGTTAAAAGAACCCGGAAACCAACATGTAAACAAACAAAATGTAAGTAACAATTATCATTGATAGTATTTTTTAAAACTACTGGACCTGTATATAATAGAAACTGACGGAATTCTGTTGCCTTCCATCTGAGAACTTCATTTAACCCCCTTGGAAGGCGAGAAAAATCAGAGCATATTGAACGTTTTAAAGATAACATTTGTTCATTAACATCTATAACCTTTTTACTTTGAAGTCTTACAGAAGTAGGAGAATTTTTTATGATACCAAGCCATAGTAAAATTAATTTTTTTGTTACTCCCAAGCAAACAAGATGCATGTAATCAAGGCTGAAACTGTCAACAAGGTTTATTTCAGGTATTTCAGTAATAATGGGAATGTTATCCGTCATATGAAATTCTTCATCTGTTCTGTTAATAAAATCTAAGTGAGTTCTTTTAGTAAAATCAACACCAGGGAAACAAACTCTACGTTCATAATAAACACCCTCAATTGTACATCTGGTACATGAAAAAAAACCTGTATGACCTTTTGTCTTCAGAATAAAACTTTTAGCCGATAAATCACAACAGAAAGTATCTACAACCACACGTTTTAAACCGTTTTTTGTTTGAAAACCATTTTTGTATAAATATTTTAGTTCATTAACCAAATCTAATAAGAAATCATTGCAATTAAGAGGTTTATCCTTGCCCCAATACAACCCTATAAGAAAAACATACGGTTTATAATAAGGGTTACGAATATATCCAAGAATCGGCCAGAAACAACTTGAGGAACTTTTACTTAGAGGGAGACCATCCACTCCTATCACTATTTTAATGATATCATCCAAAAAGTATTGATGATTATAAATTATATTTAAGCTATTTTTAATTTTGAAATAATGAAAAATTCCGGGTGATACAGTTTGTACATGCAAATTATTAGATGATTTAGTTTTTAAAATAGTTCTAGCATCAATAGGGAAATAACTATAACAGTTGTGAGTTTTCAACATTTGTAATAAGGCACTCAAAGCAACATTAGTAATATTATATAATACAGCCCACTCACTTAGTTTATTTAAAATTGATGAATTATTATTAATAAAACTATTTTCATGGCTAAATTCATTGTTATAAAATTCTTCAATATCTGAATCAGATGTTAAACTAAAATCATCACTTTTATCACTCCATGCATCATTGGTGTAATCAAAATCAAATGACAAATTTTGTCCTGCATGGGGTCCTGCAGGGCGATTCTCTATACCATGACTAAAACTAAAATTTATTCAGTCATGGCATTTTTAAGTCACCCAACATTTGGCGTCTTTTTATTTTTCCGATTCCGTAAGCTGATAACTTAGACGACTTAATATTCAAAGACTAAAAGTGTACAAGTGACTAAAATATTAAATGACTTAATTAGAATACGGTATTATTGTATATTTTACAATGTGGCCAATATAATTAACCGTAATTATTATAACAGATAATAAATTGTAAGCATAATTATCTTGAAAATTGAAATGCCGAGTGCTGATAATGCCGTATTGCATTTCTATATAGTAGGACAGTAGGTACTATATGATTATGATATTTTATATTTATAATTAATATAATATTTATATTTTATACAGTATTTGATTTTAATTATTAAAGGCTTAGAGTTGTTGAAGCCATTTGTGTTGTTGTTTTAGTTTTGTTTTGTTTTGTGAGGATATTCAAAAATAAAGTATGTCTTCAAAAAAGTAAGTTTATTATGATATAATATAGTAGTTTTCACAGTTAATGTTCAGAAATTAGTAACTATACCAATATAACTTTCTATAATTTGAATTTGTTTTCATTTGTAAGCGTGGACAAAAAGAAAAAAAGAGGGTCCGATCAGATAGCTGCACTCATTAATTACATGAGTAATGAACCAAAATTTGCCGCAGGAAAATTCAAAGATCCTCATAATGGAAAAAGGCAAATGGACGTCGAGTGGGCAGAATTAGCGGACAATCTCAATGAAATGGGACCTCCTAAGACAGTAGAGCAGTGGAAAAAAGTAATATTAAATTCCTATACTATATCCTGTTTTTTATAATATCTAAGTAGGTATAGTATGTTTAGTATTTATCATTAGTCATTACCAATTGGCAATTGCTAACAACTATTTATTTTCTTGATTAGTTTTTTAATATAGTTAGCTAAAAATAATAATATTATATTATAATATTCACCTATTTTTGGCCACCCAACTTCACCCATGTTTATATTCAACAATAAAATAATCATGTTTTTATTTTTACATTATTTATTATGACTACAATATTACAAGTAGATATTAGTATAATTAAAATATTTTACCATATACTAGCATTACTTAATGTAAAGTAATTACCTATCTTGAATGTTTTTCTTTATTATGTGTCTATCACACTTATATGCTGAACGTGTAGCGAGACCTATGAAGCATTAGAATATTTGAAGTTCAAAAATAATAGAAAATAGTAAATACCTGTACATTTTATTATTTCCAGTGTTGGCGTAATGAAAAATGTATGGCTCGTAAAGTTAATAGTGCTTGGAATAAGTATTTGAGCCAGACTGGGAATTCATCTTCTAATAAACCCCCTGAACCCAATGACCGTCATCAACTAATTTTATCAATAATTGGTACTGAAACTTCAGTTGGTATTGGGGTAGGAGAGGCTGGATTTGGTGAGGTATGCAAATATTCTTTAATTAATGCTTCATTTATTACCTGCTAAATGTCTTTAATAATGCAATTTAAATATTGTTGATTAAGTTCAGCTATGTTCAAATGAATGTTAATTATTAACATATTTGTTCTGTATTTATTACCTACCTAAAAGTTTAACCTATCTTAAAAAGTGCTAAGTCAGACCTATACATTTCTTGCAAATGTCATAAATTATTGTTAGAAATATAATTTTTATTTAATAATGCTTTAAAAATAAAAGGATATTATTTTAAGTAACTTCTGAATAGAATTTATATAAAATATTTGATACCTACTATATTTTTAGTGTTCAAATACTGTGGATGAAGGAGAAGGAGATTTTGGTGAAGTTGTTATGGCTGAAGAAATTTATGTAAATGAAGGGATAGAGGATTTAGAAGTAACTATATTTTATTTTATCTTATATAAATATTTATTATTCATATTATATATATTTTTTTAGGAAATAGCTGCTGACACAGTTATTTTAAATTATAAAGGTAATACGTTTGACAATAGAGATGAAAATATCACCCTTTCACAATTAACCACTCCACTGACACCGAAAGTAAAACCATCCAAAGGTGATACCTATAAAAATCTTGTGGAAGAAACAAATAGTACTCTAAAAGTAAGTTTAAGTTTATCGATGGTAAGTTATTCATTCAATGTATGGTAAGTTATTCAATATTCATTCAATGTATGGTAAGTTATTCATTCAATGTATGTTAAATTATTTTTTAAGTGTAAAATAATTTTATTTTATATTGGTAGCCAGTGGGTAGTAAGGCTTATTTGCAGTCTTCATATTAATGATTTATTGAATTCAAATTCAACACATAATATCTTACAATGATCGATCTAGAAGTATCTCATTTGAAGAGTAAAATGCCTTCATACCACTTCTAACAGGGCCCTTTTTAAAATATAATTTTGAAACAAATTATCAAATCATAATAGTACTTCAATAGTAAATTTAAATTTTACTTACTGGTTGCTGCTTGTTATCCTACCTAATTTACAAGCTAAACATAATTAATAGCAAGAATAATATACTATGTTGTATTAAACATTTAATTTTTTTTTTCAAGACTATGACTGAAGCTATTCGTGAAAATACAGAGCAGATGGGGTCTGTTGTGCATGTAATCACCAGCATGAGTGATAACATTGCAAAGTTAACTAACGCGCTTACAGTAATATCTGCACAATTGGCTAATAATGCTATTAATAAAGGCTTAAAAGATTATTTTGTGTTTTATTGGCTAACTGTTTAATAAGTTTTTGGTTGCTTGACTTATTGTTTATTCGTACTTGTGCTTTTTTTTTTTTTGCTTAAGATTAATGCATGGATTATATATGTATGGTGTTGGGACATATAATTTTAATGTATCACTTCTGGATGACTTATGAGTTATAATTGTAAGTTATATTTAAACATTGCACTTAGAGTTATAAAAATCTATTCCACCATTAATTACAATAGTTACAGCCTTTAGGTAAGTACCGAGGTAAGTACATATTTATTTTGTTTTTTATTTTTTCTCATGTTTTTGCTGTTTAATTATTAATGCACGAAAACTGTGTTCACTATTTAAAAATGTATGGTGTTAAGACATATCATTTTAATGTATCACTTCCTAACCTAACCTACTTACCTTACTTATAAGTTATAACTGTACGGTAGGTAGTATGAAATAATTAATGAAAATTGATGTTCAGGTAGGTAACCGTGTATTGCAATATTTACATATTGCACTTACAGTTTTAGAAATCTATTCCACAATGAATTACAATAATTATAGCCTTTTGGTAAGTATATATTTATTTTGTAATTTATTTTATTGATTAAAGAAACATATAATTTTAAGAAAAAATAATTAATAATAATTATAATTTATAAAGAGATAGCAAAAATGTATACCAACAAAATTAAAGAAATATTGATATTCGATATAGGAAAAAAAGTGTAATGTATTATAATTTAATTAAAATATTGTTGCACAATTTGTTGTCTTACAACTCTTCCACCCTGTCTATCTTGAATATCTTGAATATTTTGTCCGTCATGCCCTGCCAGTTGATTTTCATTATATATATTGTCATCCACATTGTAATGTAAATACTCTTCGCGTATTCTGAAAAGTAAAAATTAACCATGTCAAATTCCAAATTAAACAAAAAAATATAATTTAAGTATACTCCTGTATTGCCATATTATGTAAAATTGCACAACAATTTATAATAACTCCCGCTTTTTGAGGTTTATAGTGTAATACACAATCTTTTTTTAGACACCGCCACCTGTTCAGAAAAATGGAGGTACCTACTCACAATATTATGATATTTTTAATATTAATAAATACAAATATTTACATACCTTCCTTTTAGAACTCCAAATACCCTTTCTATGCTATTTCTGACCAAACAGTGGTTCTTTGTATACCTGTATTCAGGACTCCCTTCATTTGCGTGTAATATTGGAATCAACATATTATACGGCTCAGAGGCATAACCAGAATCACCTAGACAATTATGAGTATAATATCATGCCTATAGTATATAGGTAGGCTATAACAGAGGCGTGCTGAATAGTAATTTTTTGAGGCAATTGCCTCAGGGAAAATTCTGGTAGGTGGGAGGGTGTGCTAGTATAGATGTGCAACTTATACCTAAAAAAACTTAATAATATTTATTATTTTAAATAATAAAAAAAAATAGTGAAAAAACTGTTGGTGGTGGGGAGGGGGATCAAATTGTATAGTTTGCCTCAGGTCTGCTTGTCAGTTCGGCACGCCACTGGGCTATAAATATTAATTTGATAATAATTCTAATTATTCGTCATAAGATACCTACCTAAAAGATAAAACTGTCCAATTCTATTGGTGTGTAATCTCTCCATTTCTGTACTTAAAGCACTAGATGTAAATAAAAACTGATCGTGCACACTACCAGGGAATGCAAGAACGTTTAAAATTCGCATCTCAGAATCACACACCTTTAAAATATAAAAAATGAATGTAAACAAATATAAAATATTAAGTAATTTAATATTTTATAATACCATTTGAACATTCAAAGAATGAAACCCTTTAAAGTTTTTGTACGCTTCCTCGCGTTCATTAGGAGGGAATATGGCTATGTGTGTACAGTCAATGCAGCCTAATACGCCCGGATAAGTGGTTGTCTGTGCAAATCTAAACATATTTAATTAGGTATTTTGTATTTATAATTTATATACCTACCTAGAATACAGAGTATAATATCAGGACAGTATCGGATTTATGGGGGGGGGGATGTGGCAATAACCCAGCCCCCCCTTGGGATTTCTTTACAAAAATTGTTTTAATTAGTTAATTTCACGATGTAGATAATACGGTGTAGACATTTTGATTTCACCAACACATTGAGCATAACAATACTAACATTTCCAAAATAAAATATTCCTAAAAAATCACTTGGGAAGTAAGCTACATTCGTTCCTAAATTTGAATGCGTATACCGCTACACATAATTATTTAAAGTATCGGCATTCTTAGCGCTCTTGGCGGCCATTGCCCGCATTAAATGCTGTAAAAATAATACTCAAATTGCTTAATCAAAGATAGGAAATTACCACACCACGTCTACCTCGTGAAATTAACTAAACATTACAATTTTAAAAAACAGATTTTTTGACCATAACTTACAAATTAAGTTTGAGCGTTTTTAATTGAAAGTACCATCAATTTAAGCATGCAAAACAAGCATTTTGAAGAAATAAATATGCAGTTGAATACAGTAATAAATAATATCAAATATAAAAAGCGGGTAAGTGGATGTCGCTTTGCTGTACAGTAGGTTAAAAGTGGGTCAATGTATAATGGATTGTATTAAACTTGAATTCAATGATATAATATCATTGTATAAGAAAAACGATTCTAAGCGGAGACGGTTTATCAGTCTAGATTTTTTTTAATTTTTATTATTTATTATAGCCTTTAAGTTGAATAAATATTATAATATTAAAAATTGTTATTTGTTGCTACAGCTACGGTGATAAACATATGGTTAGAAATTAAAATCCCATTTTAAGCGGTTTTCCATAATTTGTCAGTAGATTTTCCCGTGGCATTAAATAACTATTGAGAAAATCGAATAATGACCTCCCTAAAGTACCTACCATATTGATCCAATTTGTAAAAAGATAAGGTACTATATTATGTGGAAATCGAAAAAAAATAAAAATAAACACCATTGTAAAACCACTAGCTTCCTCAGAATCTAAAATTAATATTTTAATTATTTAAAGTTAAGATTAGCGGAGTGGAATGGCACAGTGGAAGTACCTACCCTGTAAAATGTTAGTACACACTCCACTGTATGCCCTGCTCATATCAGCTTTAAATACTAAAAGGTAGGTTGCTAATTAACTTAGGTAACTACTCTACTCGTCCGAATTTTTATTTTTATAAATAGAAATAATTAATATATTTCTTATAATTATTTTTTAATCAGGTTGACAAAATAAGACAATTGCAGTTTCTTCTTATACCTACAGCTATAGGTATCTTATATTATTTTTTTACTTACCGATCAGAAATATTTGACCTTTCTGCTCGAGTTTTGGGGAAACTTATCCATCGACCGGCATACATCGTTAAAAAACTTTGAGTGACCCGTTGTATACAACGACTTACACTGGGCTGACTTATGGGAATTAAACAGTCGTGCCCAATACCTCGTTGATAAGAGCCGGAAGCCAAAAACTGAATTGTAGTTAGAACCTTTATTATAAAATACCTAACTAATATTTATTATATTTTACTATTTTGTCATTTACCTTTAAGAAGACATCACACAAATACGTATTTTCCAATGTTAAAAATGTGCCTATGTAAAGTATCAGAACAATCACTTAATTTTGGTTTAAGATTCAAAAATCACATTATAAAACTGAAAAAGTCAACCTTTTAAAGTTAACACTTAACCTTGTAGGGATTTTGCGTAATATTTCGTAAATAAGTTATAGTGACTGTAAATTATTTAAATTATTTAATTTTGATGTAGGTAGGATATTACCTATATATAAATATAATGAATATCCTAGTAGGTTGGTAATTAAAACCGCTAATAAAGTTCACTCAAAAATGTTGTTTAATCGATGTCTTCTTAAAAGGATGACTCGACCTCTTGGTTGTATTACTATACAATTGTTTTTGGTCAAAATGTATTTACGTTTAAAAAATAGTAATATGTTATATATACTTACTTGTATTTCTACACTTAAACTATTTTTTCGAGTTTTAGTTAAGACAGGCCGCAAATTTTCTATAATATCAAAAATCACATTCTTAGGTAAGCGATATAATTTTTTGAAATTAAAATCGCTCAAATCAAATGGATTATAACTGTCACGCAAAATTCTTTTGTGCAAAGTAAATCGTTGATGAGCCATTTGATTTACATATTCCTCAGCAATTAAAATGTGACCTAATAATGCCATAACCAATTTAAACGCAAAACGGAAAAAAATTAATAAACTAAAGCTTAACAAACGAAGAAAAGTGTTAACTGTATCAAATATGCAATGACAATCAAAACGAGAAAATAATTAATAAATAAACATATGATTTACAATTTTAGTCGACTAAATCACAATTGGCGCCCTCCAATAGGGGCCAAATGATTAGTGACTTTTAGTCACCACTTTCAGTCGGGCTAAAATATCATTTTTAGTCATAGATTCATAGAGAATCGCTAATTGTTCGTCATGACTAAATGTTTGACTGAATGATGAGTTTTAGTCACGGTAGTGACTAAATCGTATGACTAAAACTTTAGAGAATCGCCCTACTGGAGGAGTTACATTTAATTCAGTAAGAGTATAATTATTAGTACTAGTACTATTACAAGGAGTATTTTGAGGTGATATGGTTGTATTAGGTTCAATTAATTGGTCTGTTTCAATAAAATCTACAATTTTTAATTCCTCTAAAAATCGTCTACGTTTAGTTGATTTACTTTTATGAAGTGCCATTCCAAAAGGTACCTGCCTTAATTAAGTGAAATTAAGTGTTTGTAAATTAATTATACCTATATATATATATATATATAAGTATTAAAGTTTAAATATACCAAATCAATACTAATGTCCTATTATGTTAGAGACAAAAACCAAAATAATACTACATAAATCACCCTAGGATTTATCTATACAGGTACCTAATATATTAATCCTAGCATGTATATAGGTAGCATTATATTATCATCTAATGGTCAGTTATATGGATCTATGTGGATCTGGTAACTGTAAATAATATACTTGCAATAACTGGTCACTGGCACAACATGTACCAAGCGTGTGGCAAAAGGATTATGGCTGCAACACGTTTGATGCCAAAAGACGACGCACACTTTTACGACGTGTTCGTATATACCTATACTGAACGGCAGAAACGATGGCAACTAATAAAACGATTTGCAAACGACGGCGTGCTTGTTTGTTTGCCAAAACTGGTGAACCTATAAGTACTCGTACCAAACTACAAACAGCGGTAACGTAACACACGCCTTGTCCACGCACGTGGTGATGCAGATGGCGACGCGTAAAACAAAACCGAATACTGTCCGAACTACACTACGTGTTCCTTATTGTGGGTTAAAAAGAATGCATGAATATTAAGGCAAACATTTAAGGTTAAAATAACTGAAAAGCGCCGCGATAACTTGATTATATAAGAAATAAACAGGAAAATGGCGATTTTCTTAGTAGAGAAATTACTAATTAGCAAATAATAACGTGAATAACGTCACAAACGAAAAAGCGACCAACAAAGTAATAAAAAAAAAAAACGGTAAACGAACCAACGGCGAATAACGGACGAACACGAACCGCCGCGAGTCGCGAATAACCGAACCACGCGCATGCGTCAGGTGGCAATACAAATTTCGCACAATCGGGAATCGGGATGATGTACAACTATATACCACGGTTAGGTTAACATATTATACCACTTTCATAGTATCATGACTGGTTTGAATGTGACTTGTGATTTGTGAACCATTTATATTTTATATTATACAGCCGTGGCATGAAGCTATCGCTATTATACTAATGCTATGGTGAACGTGTTAACTCTCACGATAATCGTTGAACCTATTAATATTCTTGTATTCAATTTATTTGAAATCGGTGTATATATCGGTGCGGTGCCCGTATTTGATAAGATTTTTTTCTCGATAATACACCTATTTGATAATAATATAATATACCAAGTATACTGAAGTCTGAAGTACCAACTATATTTATATGATGATGGAAGAAATGCCTATTTGATTTTAATTTAATATAAATTCTTTTTCTTTCTTCTTAATTTTGTAGGTGAGGCACGTGCCCGTGTGCCCCTATTATTAGCACGAGCCGCCACTTGATAGGTGGTAGTCGGTAGTAATAAGTAAATTATAAACGTAATATAGGTCAGAAAAGATAATAATCAACAGTGGTGCAACCAGAAATTTTTCATAGGGAGGGCCAGACAAAATAAACCATTATAATTTGTATAAACAATAAGTATATTATGTTTTTACTGACAATACTATTATTCGTGCCAAGGGGGGGGGGAGGGGGTTCGGAGCTGGTTGCGCCACTGATAATCAATAATAAACTTATAAACATGGACGTAGAGGGTTATCCTGCATAAGTATTCAAAACACCAATCCACTGATTTTTCAACTCCAGTGCAGAAAGCGTGCTATACCTTATATTATCTCTGAGTTATATAATTTTATAATATAAAAAAATTATAATTTTTATAATACATAATTAATATATTATTATGTACTGCTACTAGCTATATATATTATATTATACTATACGCGGGCATTATTATTATATAATATATATAATTATATATTATTATATAATCATAATTCATAAACAATTATTTAATATTTAATATATTTTATTTAAAAATATTTGATTTGATAAATTTAATAAATATTAATATATTTTTAAAAATATATATCAAACATTATACATTGATTAAATATTTATATATTCTAAAAAATATATATATACTATTATATATTTATTAAGTGTATTAAAAATATTTTAATTTAAATATTTTCAACTAAACGAAAAACCAATATTTATTTAATGAGTTACATTGAAAAATGTTGTGTGGGTTGCGTTTCAACTTGCTCTTCGTCATTCGACAAACGCATGCGATTGTTGAGTGCTTTAAACGCATGCTTTTTACTGTCCACAACTGTGCGTACACGATCAGTCGTTTTTCAACGTGGGGACGTGCGGTTAGATTAAAACTTGGAGTAATGTCAGATTCTAATTTACTTCTCGGTATTTCTGCAGCGTACTACATTACACTTTGTTCGATTGGAAAGTGAATATCGTTGGTGCATTGGGGAGGTCAAAATTTAAAATTCCCAGTACTTTTCAAAAGCGCCAAGAAAAACAAAAGAAAAATTAAGGAAAACCGGGAATTTTTACGCAAAATCGATTTTCCAGAAAATTGAATTTGGTTTTTGGTGTAACTTTAAAACAAATGACCGTAGATACATGAAATTTTCACTAGTTGCTTATATTTGCATTTTCTATACACGATAAAATTTTCAAAATATTTTGATTTATTTTGAACTGTTTAGGGACATTTTCATTTTAGATTCTGAGTGAAACGATGAATGTATTGATTTTACAATGATGTGTGTTTTTTTTATTTTTTTATTTTTTTGTATCTGTGTACACGATAAGTAGTCGAAATAATGCTTCGATTTTCGACTTCAGTAACTTGTTCGATTGGAAAGTGAATATCGTTGGTGCATTGGGGAGGTCAAAATTTAAATTTCACAGTAGTTTTCACAAGCGCCGGGAAAAACAACATAAAAATTAAGGAAAAACGGGAATTTTTACGCAAAATTGATTTTCCAAAAAATCGATTTTGGTTATTGGTGTAACTCTAAAACAAAAGAACGTATATACATGAAATTTTCACTGGTTGTTTATATTTGCATTTTCTATACACGATAACATTTTCAAAATATTTTGATTTATTTTGAACTGTTTAGGGACATTTTCATTTTCCATTTTTTTTTAGTTTTTTTTCTAAAAATGTCAATAAAATTTTATTTGTTGGTTGCGAAAGTTTGAAAATTTAATAGAAGGCTCCTAATATGTTGTTTCAAAGGCAGATGAAAAATATTAAAAATCCTTAGTCACA
This sequence comes from Macrosiphum euphorbiae, assembly GCA_949089665.1. Taxonomy (NCBI): domain Eukaryota; kingdom Metazoa; phylum Arthropoda; class Insecta; order Hemiptera; family Aphididae; genus Macrosiphum; species Macrosiphum euphorbiae. Next base: position 227,142 of record CARXXK010001096.1, read on the forward strand.
ATTTTTTTTTATAAGCATTTAAAGTTCAAAAATTGACAAAATATGGAAAAATCACGAAAATTAGCAAATTATTTTGAGTTAAGAATTCGTAAAAATTTTTCTTTTTAAATCTAAGATTTGAAAATCTAATACAAGATTACTCATAAGATTGTCTACCTTTATCAATAAAAAAATTTCTACCGGAAAGTCAAATTAAATTTTTATGAGCGTTTGAAATTCAAATGTTTACAACATTGGATATTCACTCGATTTCTCATGTGGCAATTTCCTTATTTTGTTGTAATTAAAAAACGAATTACTGTAGATACATGAAAATTTCACTGAATGTTTATATTAGCATTTCCTATACACCCTACAATTTTGAAAATATTTTGACACTTTTTGAGCCGTTTACGGACATTTTCAGTTTTCAATTTTTTTAGTTTTTTTTTTCTATAAATATCAATTTAGTTTTATCTGTTGGGCCAAAAAGTGTAAAAATTTAATACAAGGCTCCTGATATATTGTTACAATATCAGTTGAAAAATATTAAAAATACATAGGCACAATTTTTTTTTATAAGCATTTTAACATCGAATTTTGATAGAATTTTTCAAAATCTCGAAAATTATTAATCATCGTAATTAATAAATTATAAAATGTTCAGTTTTTATAGCTAAGGATTGAAAATTTAAAACAAGATTCCACGTAAGTAGTTAATTCTCTTACCGAAAAATCTAAAAAATATACAATCACAGTTTATTTTTATAGTCATTTTATGTTCAAATTTGGACGAAATTACATATTAAAAAACCTAGTTATTTTGTTGTGATTATATAATATTATTCGTGGGTACCTACTTGAAACTTCTAAAGTGTACTATTATATATATATGATAGTATCAGGGTTTGTTGTTGGTGTATAACGTGTTATAAGTACCTAATGGATATTGTGATATGATTAATTTGGAATTTACTTTAGGTCAATTTTTTTTTTAATACCATAGATATGTATATAATTTGTCTTAAACCTAGACTAACATACCGTCTTCGCTCAGAATCGTTTTTCTTATACAATGATATTGTATCATTGAATTCAAATTTAAAAGCATCCATTATACAGTGACCCACTTGTAACCTACTGTACAGCAGAGCGACATCCACTTACCCACCTTTTTCATTTTTCTTTAGTTTTTTTTCTAGAAATATCAATAAAATTTTATTTGTTGGTTAAAAAAACTTGAAAATTTAATAGACGGCTCCTAGTATATTGTTTCAAATGTAGATGAAAAATATTAAAAATCGTTAGTCACAGTTTTTTTTGTAAGCATTTAAAGTTCAAAAATTGACAAAATATGGAAAAATCACGAAAATTAGCAAATTATTTTGAGTTAAGAATTCGTAAAAATTTTTCTTTTTAAATCTAAGATTTGTAATAGCAAGCCAAATTTTTAGAAGAATAAAAAAGAACTCCCAACTTTTTAGAACTTGCGAAGGCTATAACATAATTCGTATATGGAAACTAGCCAAGTCAGATGTTAGGCTTCAAAACATTATCCTAAGTGATAAGAAGAAATTATATTTCATGTTGTTATAAATAAATTTCAGGACTGACCATTGAACTTGGCATCCATTTAGATCTCACTTCTTTTGTCGTCGAAGTCAACAATCAAAGCATATATTACATAATTGAACTTGGCTATCATTTTACATATATGTTTTGTTGGGATATCATACTTTTTGTATGTAAATTTTTAATAGCTAAATATATAGCTATATATTTCCAAATGGTTTTTATTAAACTATTGTATTTTCCTACGTTTTATTGACTGTAGTTTCTACTGTTGGCTGGATAATTCATAATTTGTAAGAATAATTATTTAATTATTTTAATTGTAATATTTAAAAAAAATAATATTAATTACATACATAGATAGAAAAAAAAGTATGTTGCTGCGCGCGGGTCGACAATATCGACACATATTCGGCTAGTCGTATTTTTGGAGCGGCGATACGGGAAAGGTTATTTAAGTCAACATTACATTAAATTACATTAAATTAGAGGCAATTCATTAATTAATTGAAAAATTAAACATAATAGATAAAATAATTACAAAATTATAATAAAATCAATTGATTAAAAAATTAAAAATTAAAAAATTTTCAAGTTTCTCATTTTTTCCTTTGTATTTACCTAACTACCTATCTGTGTGCCAAATTTGAACTTTCTAGGTCATCTGGAACTGGGTTAGAATTTTGATCTATAGGTCAGTCAGTGATAAAAATGACGATTTTCGGACGTTAATATCTAAATAACGGTTTGAAGTGTGTTTATGAAATTTAGAGCACATATGTATCTCGTTAGTCTCAATATATGAGCCAAATTTGACATGTTTATGTGGAATAGTTTTTGAGTTATGAGGGGGTCAAAAGTGGCTCCAAATGGTTCGTGTAATATTACACAAGGTGCTGCTCGCCAGTTCTGTTAGCTAGAACTTGGCTTGACACGCTACCGCGTGTCAAGATATTGTATTTACGCGGCGCGTCTATTATATGATTATGTACATAATATTAGAATGAGATTTAAATAGTTATTTAAGAAATAGTAACAGCTCGCTACACCTCACCGCCCTTTCAAAGGTTTTTGTAGGGCTACAATTTGTAGGGCTACAAAAAGCTTTAAAATTTTACATAGATAAACGTTTACAATTGGTTTACATAAATTGCATAGTTCATAAGTTTACAGATACAATATAAAAATAATTAATCATTGCCTTATCATGACAATTTACATGATAATATTTAGTTACATTTTTTTTTTTAATTTACTCGACTAGAGTATTACACATGAATAGATTGATACAATAATGTTACATACGTATATAAAATTAAATACAAATAAAAATATTTGTTAGTCATTTGATTAAGTTAATTGATTAAAATACAATAATTTTCAATACAATATTTGATATAATAATTAAATTATGTTAGTTTACAATAAAATGATGGTTATTAGTGATATTTGATTAATAACAATTATAATAGTACTTAATAATTAAAATCCCCAATGGTATATTGACCAGTATATATTAATTTCCGTTATATTAGCTATCATAAAACAGTATGTCTGTTGCTTGGGGTATAATTGAGATGTACCTTTTTTTTTTTTTTTTTTTTGTTGAATCGCGGCGCTACAGGGAGGCACTTCATCCTGGATAGTCCTCCCTGTATCCGCATCATTTATTTATAAACATTACTGTGCAAATTACAACATTTCGTTTATATTCTAAGGCCCTAGCCTTTACATGGGTTAGAGGGCTCTTTCCCTCCTAATTTCACCTTCCATGCACATATTATTTTTCTTAACTAAATTTAAATTATTACAGCAGCTCATCCTCTTTGGACCCGCCTCTCCTCCTCTTCTTTTGTCGAGATCACCATTCCTGTGTACCCCTTGACCGCCTTCCAATTCTCCGCATTCTAAAGCATTGCCGTCACGACCGTGTCTGGTTCCATTTCCGTTCCGATTTTTACCTCCAGCTCCCTTCTTTGCCTCCACCACCTGTCGCACTTGAAAATAGTATGTTTGACGTCGTCGACCGGTGATCCGCAGTCCACGCATGCCGGGTCATCATGCTTCTTAAATTTGGGGAGATAGTAGCCAAAACATCCATGCCCTGTGAGCATTTGAGTCATTTGGAAGTCCGTCTCCCCAAATCTCCTGTCCGTCCATTTTCTGATGTCTTGGTTGAAATCCCGTATCGGTTGAAATCCACTGTGTCTGCCATTTTCTGAAAGTCATGTCTCAGCGCTCTGAATTTGAATTGTTGCTCCTGCGCTTTTAAATTAGCAGGAACCATACCAGCAACGACTAAGATGGCGTTTGCCGATACCGTGCGATACGCCTTGGCTACCCTTACCGCCATTCTTCGCTGCGGTCCAACGAGCGTTTTAACGTTGCACTCAAACTCCGGAGCATCGGCCCAGACCGGGGCTGCGTAAAGTAATTGGCTCTGGACTGCCATCGCTACTACTTTCCGCTTCCACTGTCTGGCCCCTCCCACGTTGGGAAGGATTATCCGTAGAGATTCTGCAGTTGCTCCTGCCTTTTTAGCCGCCGTCTCGATGTGTATTTTAAAGCCCAACTTCCGTGAAAGTTGGACTCCCAGGTACCTCAGGTCTTCCTGCAGCTCCACGGCTACCCCCTTCACGGAGAAGACGGGCTTTTCATAGCCTCTTTTTGTAGTCAACATCACTGCCTCAGTCTTGTCGGCTGCAAGCGTTAGCCCTGTTCTATCCATCCATTCAGCTTTTTTCGCCAGCGCGTTGTTGGTGACCTCTTCAAGTATGCTGGTTGTGCGTCCAGTCGTCCAGTCCCCGCAAACGCTACCAGCTACGTAGATGACATGCAAGGTTTATAGATTATACAGGTTGCCTCATAGTCATGTAAACAAACTCGAACCCCCCGCACCATTCCCAGCCATGTGACGTCATCGTCGTACAAAATCGGCGGCCTGCCATATTCTATACGTATTAGCCATACAATTATTTACTCTTTTTCTTTCTGAAAATATATAGAAAGTTTATTTTTTCGAAATGTACCTTTTAGAATATAACTAAAATTATTAATATTATAATATGATATAATATTATACGCTTTTTTATTTTTATACCTGATGAATTTTTTTCGAAACCTGTCATTAATATTATATGCACTTTTTTACAATAATAGTCGAGTAAAGAAGTTAGTCTAACTTATTTTTATTTTTATATTATCATTGTCAATAATATTTCATAATTTTTAGTTACCTATTTTATATATTTAATGATATTTTGTATAATATTATAAAGAATAAATTAATAAATAATTTCCAATATGATGATGAGTCTTATTTTAAAAGGAATTATATTCCTATAAATGTATTAAATGAATTAATAAACAAAATAAATTATAGAAAAATCTTTATATATTTTTAACAATAATAAAGAAAATAATCACTTGCGAGTTGTGGTAATACATTTAATGTATAAAATATGTATATAATAATAAAAACATTATTTTTAGAATAATAATTCATATTTTTTACTAACCAAAATAAGAAAAATCAGTCTTGGTATGGTAGGTACATTTTAATAAATTAATATAACAATGCACAAAATACCCATATTACTATAAATTGATATTTTTTTACAGGCTATGATTATAAAAAATGCAGTCAAAGTATAATATATTTAAATTTGTATTACATAAAAATGCTAATTTCAAAATGCTAATAATAACACAAATTATTTTAAGGGAGGATGTTAAACATAAACATAATTATAATGAGTTAACATATTTTTCAAGACTCTAAATTTTATTACTTTTGAAGTATTTTGCTCAAGATTGGCTAGGTCTACACAAAAATTTATTTAAGGTATACATTGAAATTAATTATAATATATAATTTAGACAACTAATTGTACACCGTGTACACTAAAATAGTTAAATATTTATATATTTTGGTAATAGGGGTTTCTACTGAAGCTGTATTAAAATAAACACTAAACAGCCATTAAAAATTACCTCAAAACAAATGTATTATGAGCAAAAAAGTGAATAAACATTTAATATAAGTTATAATATTATATATTCAACTATGATATTATAAACTTTAAATTTATAAAATTGATAAATACCTATTGATTTCATAATACACTCAAAAAATGTATTAATTTCATTGTATTTGCCAAGTTTTTTTTAAATTAATCAAAGTTGGTGAACTTTGATTGACTGTAATTATGTTATTATTGTTATAATAGCTAGATTGAATAAAGTAATAATATAAAAATCAAATGTATTTACCTGTGGAATGAAATATCAGTTCTCCCTTCATTTTTCGATTTTGCAGAATAATTAACGCAAGTAGATACCGCGCAAACAGAACCACCTTTAGGTTTATTTATTTCATTCGTAGCCATAATTATTCAAATTAAAACACTATTTATTTAAATAAATAAACGAAACGAAAGTACAAAACTACATAAAAACATAATATGAAACACTTGTCATTGTTTATAGTTTGTACGACGATGACGTCACAGCGTCATTTTCTCCCACTCCTGTTTTTTCGATATTTTCAAAATGAGGCAACCTGTATAATCTATAAACCTTGGATGACATGCACTCGACGTTGCCACCCGTGTCGATCCTGAGTAGCCCATCGTACATCAGGTTCCACAATAGCGGGCCTAGCACTGAACCCTGTGGAACGCCGCATGTGGTGGGCCATGTCTTTACTTCGTACCTAATTTCCCTGCTGCTGAGGTAGCTCTGCAGTGTGTCTACCAGGTATTGGGGAAACTGTTTTTCGCGTACGGCTGTTATTATGCTGCCCCATCTCGCCGAGTTGAAAGCGTTAGCCACATCTAAGGCCACCACGACGCACAGCTTCCTGTTGTACAATGGCCCTGTTCCGGCTTTGGTCACTGTGTCCATGACTCTTTGAATGGCGTCCACCGTGGAGCGCCCTTTCCTAAAACCGAACTGCCTGTCGCTGAGATCATCGCTGTCGCTAAGATGTCTCTCCATGAGCCCCTTTTTTATCCTCTCGAGCAGCTTGCCGATGGTGTTCAGCAGACAGATCGGTCTGTAGGAAGACGGGTTCTCCAGCAGTTTGTTGCCTTTCCCCAGCAGCACCAGGTTTGCCACCTTCCACGGAACGGGGGAGAGGCCGTTTTTGATCAGACTGTTGACTGTACTCCTCAAGATCTCCGGTTTTCTGCTTGCGACTTCCCTCACTATCACATCGGGCACCCCATCCGGACCTGGTGCTTTCCCCGAAGGAATCTTTCTGCATAGTTCCCGGATCTCCTGGCACGTCACTTCTGAAAATGGGTCATGGCTCTCTCCAGGTGACCAAGTTATCTCTGGTTCCCTTGGGAACAAACCGTAAATGATTTTTTCTATCCTTCCGGGCAGCGAAAGTCCTGGGATAGGCCTTCTCCCGACCAATTTCTTAGTGACCAATTTGAATGGAAGACTTCAGGGGTGTTTCTCTACTTGATAGCACAACTTGCTCTAGCAGGACTCCTTGCTGTATTTGATGGCCTTTCTGAGTGCATTTTTTGCGTTTTTAAAGTCGCTAAGACACTGTTTATGCACTTCGGCGGCTTTGTGGCGCATTCTCTTGCTTCTCCGCCTTGCCTTCTTGCAGTCATTCCTTAGATTTTCAATATCGCTATTCCACCAATAGACAGGCTTCTTGCCTCGCCTATTCTGGCCTTTGGGCATGCAGCTGTCGCACGCCCCCACAAGGTAGCTGTCCAACGCAGTATAGGCAGTTACCGGATCTGTTCAATCTTCTATGTTGCTAGTGTTTATGTACTGTATAAGTTTATCCTTATTGTATTTCCTCCAGGACCACCTTGGTTCCGTCGGATGTTCCTCTGTACGTCTCGTGTTCGAGAAATTATAAACGATGTACTTGTGCAAGGACCCTGTGAAATCCTCGAGGACCTCCCAGTCTCGAACATTGAGGTGTTCGTTGCCTGAGACGAAGGTGATGTCTATGTGCGACCTTGAGATTCCTCCTTTGTATATTCAGCAGAATGTAGGACTGTCGCCTTTGTTGCATGCCACCATGTCCATGCTTGCCATCATGTCTGCTAGTGCTTGGCCTTTGAGATCTTCTCTGTGGTCCCCCCAAACTGGGGATTTGGCATTGAAGTCGCCGGCAACTATAACTGCACCTTGGGCATTTCAAACGCTCCCCTCGAGCCTGTCTAAGAAGTCGACGAATAACGTATAGTCTGTGTTTGGTGACCAGTAGCACGAATAAATTGTGATTTCATCCAAGGCAACCCACCGGAATCCATCGGTGTCTCTTCGGCCAATTTCTCGCACTTGTATCGTAGGGTTAGCAATGAATACGGCCGCTCTGCTTGAAGTGTCAGGAAACCAACCTTCTTCCTCTGTCCCGCAGCGATAAGCTTCGCTGACGATCAGAACATCCGCACCACGCTCGCTAGCTGTAGCCATTAGCGGATCTTGCGCATTTCTCCCGCCATCCATGTTTATCTGCATAATGTTAATCATTGCAGATCACTACCAGATGACGACGCCTCGCTTTCCCCGATTCCTGTCTCGGCCTCCATCGACTCCTTCTCCAGTATAGACCTGAAAGCCGCAGGCCTGGGCCGCCTCCGCTTTGCAGTCTTTAGCCAAGTGCCCTATTATCCCCCATCGCCTGCAATTTTTTCCGCGGTCTGTTCCCTGGCATGTCTTGGTGTCGTGCCCGTAAGCAAGGCACCTAAAACATCTCGCACTTCTTCTTTCTGCCTGTCGTACTCTGCAGCTGACGACGCTGATCTTTAGCCGACCCTTCTCAACAACGTCGCGTGCTTGTCTCGTGGGCAGGAGTACCAATGCTGTCTGCGTGCCTCCATAGGAAGGTCTTAGGTTGAAAACGTTTATGTTCTCCTTGGTAATTGGAGTCTCTCTTGCCATGCAATCAGCGATATCCTCTTTGTCGGTACACGCATCAATGTCCCGGATTTCGAGCATCGTTTTTTGACCTAGAAGCCTAACGCTGACATCTTTCCCCGCTGATTTGACCACCTCGGATCTTATGGCCTCTAACGCTGCTTCATCACCGCGAACCTCCATAAGTTTTCCGCCGTTCTTGACTTTCTTCATGGTGGTTATTCCGTTAACAATGATCTTGCCGCCCATGCCATCTTTGATGCGTTTGGCCAATGCAGGAAAGTCGTTGCAGCTAGCAACATCTATCATACTTGCGGGTGGCCGCGTCCTGATTCGTTGTTGCCTAGTAGCCAGCGGCGGGCTGGTATCCGTCCCTGGTGTTGGTATTGCGTCAACAGCATTCTTCTTGTTCTTGCGTCTGACCACATCCGTCCAACTGGCCTCCTGCCCCATCTCTGCCATTTTGCTCATCTTCACATCCTGCGCCACCAGCATCGTCTGTAGTTTCGCGATTCCTGCATGCTCCTCCGGCTTCTTGTCGGCTAGTTTCCTTACAGCTTTGCTAAGCTCCCCCAACTCCATTCTCAGCGAGCTGAATTCCTTGGCCAGGTTGTTAGCTAATGATGGGGCGCTATAGCCGTCGCTGGTGGTTGCCTCGTGTGGCTTTTGTAGCGCCTTCATTCTGTGTTCTATGATAACTTCCGCGTTTTGGACTGCTGAAGCCGCGTCGTAGTATGCCCTAGACACATCGTCCCTGCTACCTTTTAGGGCCGAGATCACCGACAAAAGGTCTTTATATATGCATATCTTTATGCACAAATGGATCAAAAATATTTAACAGCTAAAATTAAATTAGTTGCGGTATCATATGATACCTACATGCACGAAGAGGCTAACCAGTGGATACGCTGGTTCCCACCTTGTCGGGGCCTCACCGATCGTACCATCTGCAATGGGGCCCATGACAAAGGACTCTGTTACCACTTCCCTTGTGTCGCCTAGTTGTTGCCTCAGCAATGAAACAGCGCAGGGACCAAATCTACGTCCATGAACTTGGCCCACCGTCATATTAATATCAATCTGAAAATACTGAAAACATTGTTATTCAAAGGGGAAGGAAGAAGGTCACCGTACATTAGAATGATGCGAAGAAGTATTATGAAAATCCCAGTTAAAAAAAAAAGAATATATATAATTTATAGTAGTACGTATTAGGCAGATATATTGATTTAACCAAAATTTTAAATATAGGACTAAAAATCAACTGTTCTGTATCAATCTGGACAGTGCAATTTTGCTTGAAACTCATGACACAAGCACAGTAGGAGGCGGTAATTTACCAAAGTGTCTACCAAGACACATAGAAAGAGCGAACGAGTGGTTAGGCGAACCGTTTTCGGAAAGCGAAATCAGAAGGATAACCCAAAGTATTGTAACCTTTTTATATGATGTATCGAAAAGGAAAGGGAGATTGGGAAAACAATGTTGCATGGACCTGGTCGATTACAAAATGTATATACCAGAGCCAGAAATTTTAATGGAATATGTAGATCAATATATGAAATAAAAAAAATTTTAAATTAAATATAATGGAAAAAAATTAAATTAAAAATTATTGACATTATAGTTAGATACCTTGTTATATAATATAATATATTAAGAACGATTATTTACGTCAACAGACCACCTGTAGGACCACCTGTAGGCACGGCGACCATTTTTTACCGTGAACTAAGGCCTCCACCATTAACAGGGGAAGAAAGTAAAGCGGAGCTATTTTCTGGTGCAAGACTGACTTTTCGACGTCCATGAACTTGGCTAAGATACGAGCTTTCAAAGTTCTGAAGTTGGCCCACCCACTTCAACCGATTTTCACCAAAAGCTTTGTTTTGATTTGCGAGAATTTGCAAGGGCGGTCCCCGAATTTGCGAGTGGAACAAAGTGGTACAATCCCGAAATTTGCAAGTCAAAATTATAACCCTTACGATTTTTCAGTTTTCAACCCCAGCCCTGACTTGTTGTCAGAAACTTTCAAAACTAGTGTCAAAACCCTCGTTTTAATAAGCAAGAATTTGCAAGTCCACTCCCGAAATTTGCAAGTCAAAATTCCTATTTAAATTCCAAAACCTATTATGAAGCTGTGTGCTAATTAATTACACATTTATACTTCAGTTTCTATTAACAAAGATAAGTTTTTTTTGTTTTTATTTTAGTTATTAGTTATTATTTCAAAGGTATTTATTTATTTTAAATATTTGAATTACATTTTTTTTTCTGAACATATAATATGTAAGTGTAATTATTCAATGCCTTAATTCAACATTATACAATTTAATAAAAACAGTCGTATTGGGTGAGCCAACTTAAGAGTTCGAAAGGTATATTTCATTTTTATCTTAAAGTAACGATTTTGGATTAACTGTTAACGAATAAAACAAATGTTAATATTACACTTAGTAGTTGATACAATATAATCTAACTGTCGACCACACATTGGATTTTATAAAATTGGCTTCATTGAGGCATACAATAAACGACTACAATATGTAGGTACAATGTACATTGTACATACATACAATATAGTATAATATGGTAGTAGAGAAGTTAGACCAACCAATTTGTCCGATCGGAAACAAACCAGTGTTAATATTTTGCAACTTAATTGCGATTAATTGCAAATTGATTTTTAGAATTTGCAAATCAAAATTGTAATTTTGGCGAGTTTTTCGTGAAATTTAGATAGCCACACCAACTTGTCCGTTAGCAATACCAAACTTACCCTGGAAAATATGATTTCATAATGTGGGCGTCAACTTTACACCTTACCTTTTTTTACAGCTGTTGAATTGACCATTCCTAATATTTTGTAACAAATTGCATACCACATTTTAAAATTTTCTCCTCAACCTCTATAAAGTGAAAACTAATTTTCTCATACTATAAATTTCTTTTGAATATTCTAAAAATCAATTTGCAATTGTTTGCAGTCAATTTTATAAATATTTAACCCTAGTTTTAATAATTTTTATTTTTACTTCATGACGATTTATATTCGAATTATTACCTCATATCAAAGCAAAACAAAAAAAAAATACATGAAAAGGTTTTAGTAGGTTATATGCAGTCAGCATGGTCCCAGTGAATTCAAACTGGCATTTTTTTTGACATACAAAATAGATTTTTTTATCAAATAGATTTTTATTAATTTTACATTTTGATACAAACATAGATTTTTAAATTTTTATTTAGATTGGTTTTTGAATCCAGCTTTAGTTTAATTTGTTTTAATGTATATTCAATAAAAAAACAATCGATAGATTGAAAAACAAACCAAAATAAAACTAAAAAAATACAAATAAGAAATCAGCTATTTGATAAAAAATGTATATTTAATAAAAAATCAATAATTAATAAAAAATAATGCATGGGCAATCTGCGGTATGGTTAGGTCATCTTATAATAGTAATATCTATTTTTTAACCACTTATAGAATAACATTTTTTTTGGGCTTTAACCTACTAAAATCTATTTATGTATTTTTTTTTGTTTTGCTTTGATATGAGGTAATAATAATTTGATTTTAAATACGAATACTTTGAGAACATTTAAAGCTCATTTCAAACATATTTACCAGAACGTACATGCAAGTGTCATTATTTAAAGAACCAACTTTATTTATTCAAATAAATTGAAAAATTTATAATAAAACATAGTTAAACGAAATAAAAATAAATATTTGAAAATAAGTAATTGACTTTAAATACGAATACTTTGAGAACTTTGAATGCTCGTATCTGACTCATTTACCAGAACTAACATGTAAGTGTCACTTTTTAAAGAACTCGCAAATTCGGAGACCACCCTCGCAAATTCTCGCAAATCAAAACGAAGCTTTGGGCACCGGTTTGGATAAAATCGGGTGAAGTTGGTGGGCCAACTTCAGAACTTTGAAAGCTCGTATCTCAGCTTTGGGCCACTCGCGAATTCGGGGACCGCCCTCGCAAATCAAAACGAAGCTTTGGACACCGGTTATTAGAATAGGTTTGTAGTATATCGGGTTAAGTCGGTTTGCCAACTTTCAAACACCCCGAAAACTTCAAAAGTAAGCGGGCACTTCATAGCGACCACCTGAATGACTTGCAAACTTTAATTTTGGACTCACAAATACTTGCAAATTAAAATCTATAGTTTGGTACGATTTTCAATGTTTTAGGGCAACTTGGGTGGGCCAACTTTGTAACTTTGACAACTCTTACTGGCCGTTCAAATTACTTGCAAAATTTAAAAATGAACTTGCTAATCATTAGCTTTTGTTTGATACCTATTTTGAAGTTCTGGGACAACCTTGGTGGGCTAACTTCCAAACTTTAAAAAGCTCTTACTGGCTTTCTGAGTAAATTGCAAATTCTATAACTGGACTTGCAAATGCTTGCTAATTATAACGAGTGTTTTGACACCAGTTTTGAAAGTTTCTGACAACAAGTCAGGGCTGGGGTTGAAAACTTTTAAAAATCGTAAGGGTTGGAATTTTGACTGGCAAATTTCGGTATTGTACCACTTTGTTCCACTCGCAAATTCGGTTACCGCCCTTGCAAATTCTCGCAAATCAAAACAAATCTTTGCACACCGGTTTGGTGAAAATCGGTTGAAGTGGGTGGGCCAACTTCAGAACTTTGAAAGCTCGTATCTTAGCTTTGGGTCACTCGCAAATGCGGGGACCACCCTAGCAAATTCTCGCAAATCAAAACAAAGCTTTGGATGCCGGTTTGGTAAAAATCGGGTGAAGTGGGTGGGCTACATGAAGTTTGCCCACTCGCCATTGAGATGTATAAAAGTGACACTCAAATTCTAGGAGTATACTCACAAATTCTCGCAAATTACTCGCAAAATTTTAATACCATTTTCAGATTGATATTAATATGACGGTGGGCCAAGTTCATAAACGTCGAAAAGCCAGTCTTGCACCAGAAAATAGCTCCGCTTTACTTTCTTCCCCTGTTAATGGTGGAGGCCTTAGTTCACGGTAAAAAATGGTCACCGTGCCAACAGGTGGTCTGTTGACGTAAATAATCGTTCTTAATATATTATATTATATAACAAGGTATCTAACTATAATATCAATAATTTTTAATTTAATTTTTTTCCATTATATTTAATTTAAAATTGTTTTTATTTTATATATTGATCTACATATTCCATTAAAATTTCTGGCTCTGGTATATACATTTTGTAATCGACCAGGTCCATGCAACATTGTTTTCCCAATCTCCCTTTCCTTTTCTATACATCATATAAAAAGGTTACAATACTTTGGGTTATCCTTCTGATTTCGCTTTCCGAAAACGGTTCGTCTAACCACTCGTTCGCTCTTTCTATGTGTCTTGGTAGACACTTTGGTAAATTACCGCCTCCTACTGTGCTTGTGTCATGAGTTTCAAGCAAAATTGCACTGTCCAGATTGATACAGAACAGTTGATTTTTAGTCCTATATTTAAAATTTTGGTTAAATCAATATATCTGCCTAATACGTACTACTATAAATTATATATATTCTTTTTTTTTTAACTGGGATTTTCATAATACTTCTTCGCATCATTCTTATGTACGGTGACCTTCTTCCTTCCCCTTTGAATAACAATGTTTTCAGTATTTACTATTTCTAAAACTTCGAAAGGTCCCTTCCATTGAGGTGTTAACTTATTTCTCTGAGTGTTATCTCGTAATAATATAGAATCCTTTACATGCAACTCTTCACTATGTGCATTGCTATCGTAATTTGTTTTTGATTTAATCTTTTTCTTTATTAACCATTCCCTTGCTATCTTATGAGACTCCTGCATTCTTTGTTTCAGGTCATACAAATAATCATCGTAATTGTATCTAGGTTCTGGTTTACTTTTCAAATTTACCGGAATGTTTATTTCCTTCCCATACAACAGTGTATAGGGTTGATAATTCGTGGACGAATAATCTTCCTATTCGTAACTTTATTCTTTTGGCAGGACTCACATTTCTTAATATAATTTTTAACATCTAACTTGAGTCCTGGCCAATTAAACTGGCGTTTAATCTTTTTAATGGTTTTGTTTACTCCTGCATGTCCTCCTAACACTGAATCATGAAATTGTTTAAATATGGTAATTTTCTCTGAATCCTTATATTCTAATTTTGAACAGATTAAAATTTCTATTCCTGTGTTTCGGAATATATATCTTATCATAGCTCTAACCTTATCCCATTCTAAAACATCCTTTCGGCCTAGCTGTTTCATTACGAGTTTATTTAAAGAATGCTTTTCACTAAAATATTTTAAATTTAATAGAGCATTATATAGATTTGCATACGTAGTGATCTGTTTAGTTTTACTTTTGGTTATTAAGAATATTATATACCTATCTTCATGTTTAACTTTTGTTACTTCTCCTACCTGTTTGTTGGATTTCGAGATAACGGTATCCCCAAATTTCTGTTTTATCTCATAATTAATTCCTGTCCTGAAGTTATAATACTTTTCTATTTCAGTAACTATATGATATTCAGGAGGTGACTCCAAAAATTCCCCGTGTACTTCCTTAACGTTTCCATTGGTTATCAATATGGTTTCGAATTTTACAAGAAAATTGTTATGGCTTTCCTCCTTTATATCCTGTATAGTGAACATCCTAGATAAAGCATCTACGTTACCGTTTTGAACTCCCGGTTTATATTTAATAACACAATCATACTGCTCTAACTGTATTCTCCATGTAGCTAATTTTGATAAGGGATCCTTTAAATTGAATAACCAAGCTAATGGTCTATGGTCACTTAAGATTGTAAATTTCCTTCCATATAGATAAGGTCTAAATTGCTTAATTCCATAAACAATGTTTAAACATTCTAACTCTGTTGTGGAATAGTTGTGTTCGCTGGGACTCAAAGTTCTTGAAGCGTAAGCTATAGGCAAATCTTTTCCTATTTATAAAATTGATAATTGTAGTATATTAAATATTATTAATACTTTAGTTAAAAAATCATTTAAGATATGTTAGGATTCAATAAATTCATAAACAGGAATACGATTTATTTTAAAAATATTAACTCATTTGTAATATAATATAATATTATTTAATGTCAGTATAATATTTGTCAAATTGAGATTCAACTTACTATACTTTAATTTTTATTACCTAATTACATGGACACATGGTATACCTATACGTTTATAAATAAATGAATAACAGCAATATCATATTATAATATAATATGTACCTATTTATCAATACTATAGAAATATAATAATAAGTATCATTCAAATTGTACCTATATATTTTATTACTATTAATTATTATTTTTGACAACAGTACGGTTAGGTATAGTTGTGGGGATTTTTTTTCCTAGATTCAGATTTAGAATATTATAGTAATATATTATAATATAATATATTATGTTTGTTAATGTAATATTATTACATGTACCGCATGCCCACATACTATTACCTGTTGGCTTATATTTATCTATAGACTATTGCGGGTATTAGGTACGTAGTTTGTTATAGGTGGTATATTATTTAGTATTGACTTTTAATTATAATATAACATAATACAGGTATAATAGCTGATATTTGTTTAGGTGGGTATATATTATGTACAATCATTGTCATGTTCGTCATGCCAAGTCTTATATTATGCTTACTGTGTATTAAATAAGACATATTAAGACATTAAGTACTCTTTTGACATTTAGTTTTTCTTATTTGCAATTGTTATCATAAGTAATTGCCGACACGTCGTGCAACTGGTGATTGAAATTTGAAAGTGATAAGATGTAACGGGGACGCCACAGACTATATGAAAAGCAGGGGTACGACACTCCGTGCGTTGGCCAAATCAGGCGATTTCGGCCTTGAACACGGTCTCCAGGGGGGCGTGGCATACGTGAAATAGGGAATGGTAAACAAGCCGACCCCTCGTCGCGTATCCCCCCCCAGCAAACATACATAGTCTACGTGATGTCTATGATAAATCTATACGTCTATGTATACGTCTATAACGTCTACGATCTCTTGTATACTAATTATAGACGCATATAGAATGTATATATTAATATGCAATTTTTGCATCTTTGGTTAGATCTATGTATATTTGATAAATATTTATAGATACACGTAGATGTATCATAGATATTATCAGTAATTGAATCATTTTATACGCTTGTTTAAATATATATAATATATATTTATATATACAAGTAAATTTATTTTATACGTCTTTTATTATTAGTTCGTGTCAAAAATTATACTTGCAAACATATAGTTTAAACATATTATATACTGTATATACTATATATATAGTTGTAAATATAAATTATATAATTTCCGAGTTTTTTATTTTACTAATTAATTTTAATTTTAATGTCAGGTATATCTATATTCAAACTGAACACTACTAATAATATAAACATTAAACAATATAAAAGGCATGAAACTATAGTTTATATATATATATATAATATAATATATAAAAAAAAATGAAATTAATATTAATATGATGTATATCGTGATAGTTATCAGTATTATCACTTTTCAGTTTATTATATAATATTTTAAATAATATATGAGGTACATTTTTTTGTATGAATAATATTTTATCTATTTTAAGCACGGACTACTACAGTAAGTTGTAGTAGTCCGTGATTTTAAGTAAATTATTATAGTTTGCTGCGGTTCCATACTAACATGATAAACGATATTCTACCAGACATAGATAATAGATTATCTATGCAACCAGAGGCCGCCGTAGTAAGCGCGCACCGTATGCCAAAATGACATTATCAATTGCATTGTAGTGAACCGTGGTTTCACCCATAGATATCTTTCAATTTTTGTTATCTATGGGTTTCACCTCAACATAATATAAGTAGGTAATAACATATAATAAATTGTAACTTAATATTTTATTATAGGTAGTTATTATTTTTAAAATAATCTAAATGACGCGTACCAAACTTTCCAAACACCTTGCATATTATTTTTAGTGTGCATTTCAATTTTCAGCATTTGTCGACTAGTGGTCAGTGGTTGAGGACGTGAATATTTTGTTTGTAAATTTTTTTCAATTGAAAATTTCAACAGTACGTTCAGTGGTATGTAGATTTTATGAAATTATAAAACATTTACATTTACAACCTTATTTTTTTTTATCTAAAATGCCGAAAAATCCATACAAACAAATAACTAATTTGAGTAAATCTCAAAAGAACCGCAGATTACGTGTACTACAACAAGCTTCTTTAGCTAGTGATACTTGTGCAGTACCTACCTATTAGTGTGGTTTCAAATACTGTAGCTCCCGATCCTGATATTGAGATTAATCACGCCAATGCCGAATTATTTAACGAATTCAATATTTATTGTCCTAGTATTAGTACTAGTAGTAGCAGTACTAGTAGCTGCAATAGTAGTAGTTCAAATGATTATTTTGAGGATGAATATTTTAATGAATGTAGTAACACCGATAGTAATCTTTCTACTAAATTAAGGGAATGGGCTTCAGAGAAATATATTTCTGCTAATGCTTTGACTTCGCTTTTGCACATTCTCACTTCCAGTAATCCATTAGATCTAATAACTCTTCCAAAAGATGCAAGAACATTGATGAAAACTCCTAAGCAACCTTTAATTTCCAAAAAAATTGGAGATTCCGGAGAATATGCTCATTTTGGTCTAGAAATAGGTTTGCGCAAAACATTTTTGAAATATAGCAACAGTATTTTAAAAAATATCAGTTCTTTTAAAGTGTTTATCAACTTTGACGGGGTACCAATATATAAAAGTTCTGGTGGTTCTTTGTGGCCAATTTCTTGTTCTATATTTGAAATCAAACATGATCCATTCATTATAGGGTCATATTTCGGAACAAAAGAATCAACAAATGTTGAAGCTTATCTTGAAGACTTTGTCAAAGAAGCTTCTTATTTAACTATTAATGGTTTATTTATTAATGATCGTCATATGACTTTTAATATTGAGGGTTATACAGGGTGATTTTTTTATCGAAGAACACTCATTATTTCAAAAAGTATTGACTTTTTCAAATTTTTTTTTTTTTAATTTTTAGATTCATGCTTTTCTACAATTGTATTACATTTTAATTTTTTTCACCCTTATATTTATTAGGTAAACCACTATCAACTTTTGGTTTTCAAATGGTGACCCATACAAAAATTGTTATAAACTAACAAGGCTATTTTTTTTATGAATTATCACGTTCAAATTTTCATTTTTCGTTAATCCGTTGACGAGATAATATAGCTCCTCAAAGTTGGGTGGTTTTGTGAGGTTTGTGTGTAAATGTGTAATACCTAGTCAGTACCTAGGTACCGCAGCAATTGTGATTTTTATGCCCCAGGGTAAAAAATGTTACACTTTTTAAATCATTTCAATTACAGTAAGCTTAAGTTGTGCCCCTAAATGTATTGTAAAACGCCCATTTGGCGGGGTATCGCGCAGTTCACCCCACTGATTGCACTGGTCATAATAAAGTTTATCAATTTTAAAGACCAGAAGTTAAAAGAAATAAACTTGATATCGTTTGACCCAAGGTATAATAGCGATAATCATTGTACCTACTCGCTACAATAAATTATTGTCATAATCTCATATTATTATAAGTAATTGGACCATTACTGTCAAATGTTGCATACTCGCGTAGTCGCGTGTGTAATCCCCACTACACACCTAGCACGATGTAGATAATATTACTATAGATATAATATTATTATCTACATCATGACACGTCCTATAACCTAACGTCCTAACCTATAGTAATACGAACACAAAACAAAACAGTAATGTAACAGTGATGTCTGATTAACTGATTTGAGATTACTATCGTACCTACTTTGTGCTGATATCATAGTTTCATGACCAGGTACATGATATTATGGAAGTATACCAAATACCAGGTTGTTGTGGATCGAGTAGATAATTATAGATATTATTATCCGTGATAACTGATAAATATTAAACGGTTAGATTATAAGATAATACGAATAAAATGCTGCATCGTGACTCGTGAGTCGTTGACACGATTAAGATAATATACGTCGTATATCTTTAATCGTGGTCGACGGTCGTTAATTAAGTATTTATTTTTTAATAAGTTACAATCAGTTTACAATCAGTTTACAATTTTAACTTTTAAGTATTTAAATTATTATGATACATTTAGTGTTCTTGAATATATTATTGTCATATTTACCACATATTGTATTTTATGTATTTTATGTATTTTATTTAATAATTTAATCAAACATAAAAGTACCTACGTAAATTGGTTAATCACACGTGAATTGAATACTAATTGGCGAGTAAATTTGTAGCTACAATTATTTATTGGTAAGTTCTACTATAGTTGGTAGTTGAAAAAACTAAAATAATACAATGTGTCATTAACTCAAAAAATTTTGATTTCAGTTTAATCATTAAGGTATAACTTACCCATGCGATTTTTGTTCAAATGTATACCTAAGTATGGATAACTGGTACCTTCTGGATAATATATGGCTTATTATACAATCAAGTGGCATATGACAACACAGTAATATTACAAACAACTAAGAATTTCTGTGAGTTAGATTAGTTTGTTTTGCTTTGGCATTTAAATTAGGAAAACTAACCTATGAAAAAAAAAAAACAATTCAAAATATCGTAATACGTATATTCTAGAAAAGGTAGATTTAATTGGTAACTTTTAGATTTCAAATGAGAATCTACATTTTTGAAATATAATTCATGTATGGTTTAATTTTCAATGAATTTTGATTGGGCATTTACATTTATGTGTCAAACTTAATAATTATTAAAGGATCAATCGACATTGGTCAACACTTAATGATTATAATTATAATTAATAGCCATGTGCCTAGTTATTTATTTTCAATAAAACATGTTTAATTACCCTAAAATTAACTTTACCTAAGGGCTAAGACTGCAAATATAACATCACTTGTTAGTTTTTTCATTAAATTTATATTTTCCTTATTGATATTGTTATGTTTGATAAAACATTTGTATTTTTATGGATTTGACCAAGTTTACACAAATGTGGTTCATTTGTGCCACTAAGGATCTAAATTTGCTACTGATTAGTGATTACATAATTTAATTTAACTCCTGACTTGTAAATACAATTTTCATAAAATGTTGACTGAATATTACCTTGCTCATACTTAATAGATACTAACGTACATCCATAGTTTTTTGGATGAAATGTTTCATATTATAACATTTATAACCTTATAAAGTCTTGAAGTTATATTACAAGGTTATAAAATATTTTTAAGTGTAATATTATTTAATTATGCATTGTATTGACAAACTATATTTTAGATAGGTAATCAAGAAAATTGAAAAAAAAAAGAACTAACTGCATATTAGGACCAATGATATGTATTGAAAACTAAAAATGTTGCTAATGTTCATAAGTTGATACATTATACATTAGCTAATATTGGATTTTAATATTTCAACAGGCAACAAAATTAAAAATATGGTTAGTATACTTTGTACTTACTTATTTTAAGTGAAATATGATTCAATTTGGTATTAAAACTAATAGTTTTTATTGTACTTTTTTCAGATACCTATCAAGTAATTTTGAAAGAAGTGTAAAAAAAAAGATTCGGACCAACAATCAAGAGGAAAACTATTACCAATCATGAACTCTACTATAACATACCATTTGGATGATCCTGTATGGCTGTATGTATATTAAAATTATATTCATATTGCTATCTTCAATTACATTTTCAAATGATAACAGTAATAAATAACAATATTGCGTCACATATTGGATTTTAATATTTCAACAAACTACAAAATAAATTAAGTATGTTGGTATAAATCTTTAACTATAATGTTATTTAATTGTATTGAAAAACTGTTTTTTTAGATGATCAAGTTAATTTGAAAGAAGTGGACAACAATTTAGATGGCCTAACAGCATATAACCAATAATATGTATTGAATACTAATAATTGTATAATGTTTGTTTTATAATTTCATAATATTTTTTAATAATGTATCTAAACGAGGTGACAACATCAATCATTAAGACTCAAAAGATATGTATGTACATAATAATATACTGTATATTTGTATGCTGTGTACTTACGTTTGATACATCATACATAATATACATAATATGTAGATTGTGTAATTCAAATAAAGTATATTTAAATTAATACAAATTACTAATAAATAATATACTTTTCAATATTAAATAATAAAAGAAATATGTTTTTACTTTAAATTATATTTTATTGCTTAGTAAAATGTAAATAACTTATATTATTTCTGTAGATGATTGGTGTTGTTGCCTATTTATAGCTATTACAACTGAAGTAATAAATTCACGTTTGAATAATATTATAAGGGCCACTTTTAAATTTTACTATTGTTTTAAGTCTGGGGGTTATGGAGATTTTTTCTCATTTTTTGAATACATGTTAATCTTTACTCATATTTTGCATAATTGCACTACGAATATTTAGATTTAACTGTATCATCAAATTTGAAATAGATTTTTCATGGTCCAGGACTTTAAAATGATGGTTAAAATTATATAGTGGTTAATTATAATAATAATTTAAAGGTACATTCATGACTATAGTACAGCCTGCGAAAAATGAGCCACGACGGCAACATTACTAGTAGTGTATTTTAGCGTAATTAGGGGTTTTCCGTTTGAAACTATTGGTGTCCCTACATTTTATTTTACGATTTTTCAAACCCCTTTAGGCCTTGAATAAAATTTACTACAACACGTTTTTTAAATATTTTCATAGTAGCACTGACTATATGATAAGGATCCATGACCAAATCAGTATGACTACTATTTGAAATTAATTTACGTGGCAAATAGTTGTAGAAGCCCTGACGAAATTGGGCACCAGGAGCATTGGTATAGCTGCTGATTTTTCGCTGGCCGTACTATAGTGCCTGATTTTGTCAAAAAATTATTCTAGAATATGAACATATTTATGTATCAAAAATGTATTGTATGCCAATATTTTCATGCATAAAAATACTTTGAAAATTGTATAAAGTATTTATTATGTACAAATGGAAATGTCATTAATGTAGAGAATTATAAATTTATGATTGTGTTAATTGTACTGAGCAAAATTTAAATTATTTTATTTGATGTTTATAAAATATGCTACTTGTAAATTGTAATCAATATTGTAACTATCTGCAAAATGTGGAACTTAAATTGAATTTTACTCAAATATGCAAAAAAAAAAATATATTAGCTACAGAAATAGATTTATGCATTAAGAAACATTGATTTTAACCAGAATTATTTTAAGTGTAGAAAATTATACATGTATCAATTATGTAAAAACTGGGCCACTATGACAGTAAATTGTTTGAAATAAATTATGGCCACGGATTATTTCCATAAATAATAATACCTACTCATTAGTTATTACTTGTTAGTACTTATTCCTTATTTTCCAATAGTACAATAATGATTGGAATAGTAATAATATACCTATGACTATTAATTACAATTTTATTCAAGTGACTAACACTTATCACTATTAACTCAATTTTTAATTTAATTGAAAAAAAATAATTAAGTAACTTAGTTAACTACAGTTAATAACTGAATAACCATTGACAATGACAATTATAGTCAATAACCAATATCATACCTACCACGAAGACACGTAAATGATAATAAGTAATAACTTAATAACGTAAATATTTTAATTTCAAATTTGTAATAATCATAGACCATCTTATCACGTATCCAGGGGGCGTGGCATACGTTATCAATTAAATATATCATATCATATTAAAGTATTAAACAATGGAAATAACCCGACCCCGCGCCGAATACCCTGCCAATTAGGCGGAAACAGTTTTTAAATACGGGTATAACATCAAGTTGGTGTACGGAAACAGTTTCAATGTTCGGACTTCAGATCATAGGTAAACACTCATTGATATATTTAACTAAAATAATGTTTAATATTTATGTAAACACTTCACCCATCAGCTGATCGAGTTTCGCTTCAATACATATAATTATTGTTCTATGATCTTATACAACTCATATTACCACTCTTATACCATCTTATACCACTGACGAATTAAGATAAAGGACAGGTATATGGGATAACTAGATAACGCTGTAATCGTATGGATACCCCCACCATAATATGTACATGACATTTTTGGTCACCATTTCCAGTCCATAATTTTGTATTAGATAATAGCAGGTATAAAAACCCTGGGTTGAACTTTGAACGATATCGTATTTATTAGTTATAACTTCTGGTCTTTACGAACGAAAAATACTATGTACTTATAAACAGTAGCACAGTTACTTATGAGAAACCACCAAACTTTGAGGCACTGTATCTCGCTAATGGATCAACATAAAATAAAAATGTTAACGTTATAATTCATAAAAAAAATAGTTTTATTGTTTTATAAGATTTTTATTATGGGTTGCCATTTGAAAATCAAAAGTTGATAATAGTTTCACCAATAAATATAAGGGTGAAAAAAATTAAAGTGTTATACAAATGTAGAAAAGTATGCAACTAAAATTTTAAGAAAAAAAATTTTGGTAAAATGTCTATACTTTCAGAAATAATGAGTGTTCTTCGATAAAAAAATCACCCTGTATATGTGATGCACCAGCTCGAGCCTTAGTAAAATGTATTAAAAGGCATAATGCATATTTTGCATATGAAAAATGCCAAGTTGAGGGTGATCATATAAATAATCGCATGTGTTTTGCTGACGTTTCAGCACCACGTCGTACTGATATTGATTTTGCAGCTGGTGTCTATGATGATCACTGTCGTGAAAAGTCACCTCTTCTTTTGATTCCAAGAGCAAAATTAGTGACACAATTTCCACTAGATTATTTACACTTAATTTGTCTTGGCACTGTACGAAAAATGTTATACTTGTGGATAAACACAACACCCCTTAATGTCAGGCTTTCAGGAGTAGTGGTAAAAAATATTTCTTATCAACTAATTGAATTACAGAAACATATTTCATCTGACTTTGCTCGAAAACCAAGAGCATTGTCTGAGCTTTGTCATTGGAAGGGCACAGAATTTAGACTGTTTGTTTTATATATTGGCCCATTAGTGTTAAAAAATATGTTAAATCCAAATTTGTATGCCCATTTTATGACACTTCATACTGCTATAAGAATATTATCTTCATCTAAATATGTAAATTATATGATTCATTATGCCAATGATTTACTACTACATTTTGTCACTCAATTTGGAGGGTTATATAATAATAATAATAATAATAATAATAAGTTTATTACCATCAAATAAGATTACAAATAGTATTAGCCTAAGCTGAAATTTAAAAATTGATGGATCTCCTCAAAAGCCAATGGCTGTGCTAGAGGAGAGAGTTCACAAACGTAATTAATGTTAGATATAGATTTTAACGTAAGAGAAAAAGAAAAAAGAAAAAACAGATATTAGATAGACTAAATAAAACTAAAACAAGAAAAATTACAAAAACAGAGTATTAACATAATTTTTATAACTTAAGTAACTTTTAAAATTATTGACGTTTAAATTATGATCACAACAAAATTTTACAAACTTGAATTGAGGACATTGCTGTCCAAAAACAGTTCTAATTTTTGGTATAATGACATTTGATTTCAATTTTAGTCGGGTAGAATAATCATGGCTTGGAACAGCTATGTCCTCCTTAAAACTATACATTAATAAACAAATATTTTTAAAATATAAAGACTTAAGGTTTAATATATTTAACTCTTTATATAAACTCGAAGTTTGATGCATGCAAGGTATATTGAAAATGAATTTGAGCAGTGAATTAAGTGTTACCTCAAGGTTAGAAAGATGTGTATGGTAAGTACCTCCCCAAAAAGAAATACCATAATGAGATGATTGACTGCACAAGTGCAATGTAAGTTAGCTTTTTAAGTTTATAATTTAATATGTGTTTGAGCGATTTGAATATATAAAAAAATTTTTTAATCGTGTTATTAATATGGTTAATATGAATGTTCCATTTAAGGTTTTCATCAAAATAAACACCCAGATATTTTAATGAAGTTACCCGATTTAGTGAAACACAGTTGCATAAGATTGTTGGGTCGATGTTTTTACGGCAGCTATGCGAATGGACCTTAATTATTTGATCATCAGAAAAAGAAGTGTTTTTTATTCTAAAGTGAATATATTTAGTTTTTTCCATGTTAATTGCTAGAGAATTATTGTCAAACCAGTTTTTAACCATTGAAAAACAATTCTCAGCTGTTTTAAATAAATCATTAATGTTACGATTATTTACTAAAATAACTGTGTCATCAGCAAAGCAGATCAGTTTAGCCTGTGTGGACAGATTGAGAAGGCCATTAATATAAATTATGAACAGTAACGGTCCAAGTACAGTACCCTGCGGTACTGAGTAATTTATGTTAGCACTATCACTCAATTTATTATCAATTTTAACTCTTTGTGTCCTTCCTTTTAGGTAGGATTTAATTAATTTATAAGTAACACCTCGAATACCGCATAAAAATAATTTTTTTAGTAATATTTCATGGTCAACCGAATCAAATGCTTTTTTTATATCCAGAAAAATACCAATTACATTCTGTTTATCATCAATATTATCATAAATAAATTTAGTAGTGTAATATAAAGCATTGCTAGTTGACATATTGCTCCTAAAGCCAAATTGGTTCTTATGAAAAAAATTATGCTTATCCAAAAATTCAACAATCCTAATCTTTAGACATTTTTCAAATAATTTACATATAGTAAGAGTTAGACTTATAGGTCGATAGTTAGAACATTTATTTCTTTCACCTTTTTTATAAATTGGGATAACAATTGTTTCTTTAAATGGACTAGGAAATTCACCCTTATTAATGCAAATGTTGAATAAAAAAGATAGAGGGAGAGAGATAGACTTGGCCGTCATTTTTAAAACAGTATTTGTTAAAGTGTTATTACAAAAGGAGTTAAAATTTTTGCATTTTTTAATTAAATTGACAATTTCAGATGGTTCAATTGATCTTAAAAAAATTGAGTTAGGGATGAAACAGTTTTTATTTAGTTCATGAAAAGGAACTTTATTAAAATTACCATTTTTAATATTCATAGATATATCAGCCCCAACATTAGAGAAGAACGTATTAAACTGTTGCACAATATCTTTTTTATCAGTTAATTTATTACCATCACTGTCTAAATTATTAGAAACTATTATTTTGTTATTTGTTTTAATACCAGCTGCATCTTTGATTAGATTCCACACTTTTTTAGAGTTATTACCAGCAAGATTAATGCGATATTCATAATAGAGATTCCTAGCCAATTTGATTAAATTATTTAATAAATTTCTATAATTTGTATATTTTTGTTTAAGATTAGCATTAAATGGTTGTTTACGTAATTTATTATATAGTTTTTCTCTATTTCTAATTGAAGTGATAAGCCCTTTTGTAATCCATTGCTTGATTTTTTTATTTTTGTTTTTATATTCATTGTTTAATAAAGTACTAGAGGAAGATATAATAAGTCTATTAATTGTTAAATTAAATTCCTCAATGGCAGCATCAGCGTTATTAGTTTCATATAATCTACTCCAATTTTCACTGGTAATTAAGAAGTTAAGACGTTTCCAATTTATGCGTCTTCGTTCTATTAATTGGTGATCATTGGTATTAGATTTACAGTTTGGTTTTTCAAGAGTGATAATTGTACTAAAATGATCGGTAATACTAGTTTCAAGAATATACGCTTTTAATGCGTCCGAATCAGTATTTTGACTATCATTAAGTTTAAAATAATTATTTATGAAAATGTGATCAATACATGTTTTAGAGTTATCTGTAATTCTAGTGAAATCATTTATAGCAGAGGTATAACCAAATTTTGCTAGAGTGTTCACATATGAATTAGATTCAATCGAATCATCAAATAAATTGATATTAATATCATCACATAAAATATGATCACCTATAAAGTTCTCATTTAGCAGATATTCACCTAATGAGGTAATAAATTGATCTTTATTATGGCATTGTGACCTATAAATCCCAGTAACAGTAAAATTATAATCATTTTTATTGACAGTTAGTTTAATCGAATTACAATTATTTATAGATTGTATCTCAACACTATCTAATCTACAATTATTGCTCACTAGGACGGATACCCCGTCACAATGGTTGATTATACCTAACGAGTGAAAAACTTGATAGTTTTTGATTGGTATATTATATTCTTCTTTCAACCAAGTCTCACCAAGTACAATAACATCAAATTCATTTTCAATACTTTCAAGTAACATTATTAATTCATGAATGTGTGCTTTATAACTTCTAATATTCATAGAGAAGATATTTATAGAATTATTACTTAAACTAATATCATTTATACATTCAACTGATACTGTTTTTATACAGTTAATACTATTTACACTATCAAATAAATTGTTTAAATTAAACCTATCCATAGTATTATAGGTTGATATGTTTTAACAACAACTTAATAAAGTTAAAATATAATTAAAGAAAAGACAAATAAAATAATATAGAATAAAAATAATATGTTTTAGTTTATAGTCGACCATAAACATTCAACTTTTTTTTAGTATCGATATTCTGTAATTGTGATAACGAACTTACTCTAACGCCAGTATCACCATCGGATTTTTTTAAGAATACACCACTTTGATTTGTCCAAACATATTTGAAATGATAGATAGCTGCAAGTTGTTTTGTCATCCAAAGCAATTTTCTATTGTCAGTTGATAGTTGATGATTTAGGAAAATTTTACGGTCTGGAAACGAAGTGTGAATTTGATTGGCAGTAATTGGACTTGTCTTCAACTTTGATTTAAATGCAGATAATATTGCTTCCTTTTTATTTTTGTCATTGAAACCAATAATAATTCTATCAGTATCATTACTTTTGGACTTAATGCGGTATAATTTACTAATATCTACTTCCTTTATTTCGATATCTAATAATTTAGTTAACTTTGAAGTAATATCAAATAAAGATTCATTAGCCGTTTTAGGTATATTCATAATATCTAGGTTATTTATTAGTTTAAACTGCTCAGCAGTATTATAGCTAGATTTTAAATAATCAATTTCATTTTGCATTTTAGTAAATTTATTTTCAATTTCTTGAATTTTAATAGTATTTTGCTTAACATTAGTAACTATACCATCAATCTTTAAAGAGAAATCGTCAATTTTATTAGAACAAAAGGTCATAGATTCTTGTAATCCATTAAATGAAATAATCAATTTATCAAGATTTTCGAGTTTAGTTAAAATTGTTTTAATTGACGACTGAATACTGGAAAGATCTGTTATTGTTTCAGGTTCTATATTAGTATCTGACTTATCTGTTTTCTTACGTATAGTTAAGTTTTGAGATCGAAGGCAGCTGTCACATTTCCAAAACCTTTTATCAGTTCCCAAACTATTATAATTGGAAATAGAAACAAGTTTAGTGCATTGCGGATGGAAGTAAGATTTACACTCAGCGCACGATATATTTTTGCTCGGCGAAACAACTTTATCGCACTGAACGCACGACATAACGATAACGAACAGACAACCTTTCTGTATGACCGTTGGAATCGAACTGATATATGGTGATGAATATATATCATATAATATACATAACCTTATTTATTTGGCTGAGGACTGTCGGCGGTATGGGCATTTAGATTTATTCAGTACTTTCCATTTTGAAAACAGTTTCCAAGTTATAAAAAAAAAAATAAGAAAAAGTACCAATCCCTTAGCTCAACTTCGAAACAGAGAAGAAGAGCGTTGTAACACACCTTTAATAAACACTAAAAATTACCCAATATTAAAAAAAAGAAATGTGAATGGCACTTTTATTGTTGGAGTTGAAGGTGTGTCGTATAAACAAGTTCATACCGAATTATTTTTACTAACTATAAAGAAACCGAATAATTGTTGCATTGATAATGATGGGTCAATACTTTTAATTGAAAATATCACTCAGAGTGATAATGAAATATTTTTGGTTTGTAGACAATTTTTAAATGTAAATGATTTATTTGAATTTCCTTTGCCTTCAGGTAATATTGGAATATTTTTATGTAATAATTTATCAGAACTTAATCCAATAAAATTAATTAATATCAAATCTAAAGCATTCATAATACCCATGCATAATGATGAAAATGTAGATACATTTTCTATGTTAACAATATTACATTAAATATTGCACATTTTACTATTAGGTAGATTTGTGTATTTTTAAAACTTAGAATTTAATTTTTATAATTTTTATTTAAACTAAAAAAACATGTTAGCAAACTATTTTCAGAAATCAAAATGGAAGATTGTAAATTTGTTATCAGTGAAGTACATTTTAAAGAAGGACCAATGCTAACAATTTTACATTATAGTTGGTTAGTGAGTACAGATAACGTAACGCAATATTGCCTATGGCCGAATAAAAAAGGTTCATCCATTAAATTAGCCAAGTCAGAGTGCTACCCAGAAGACAGTTGGATTCAATATAGATGTAGGATTATATATAAATGTGGTTAGTAATAAATGGGTAAACTTAAGTTATTAACTCAATTTTTTTTAACTGTGTATAAATGGTTTTAGAATCATTCACTCAAGCCCAAAAAAAATTGAACAGATTTGCAAATGATAACAATTATAAAGGTGAAACAACAAATGATGAAGATAAAGGTCGTGGGAAGAGGCAGAAATTTAAAAATTTAAAATTATTCACTGATGAATCAAGTTCACAAGAATCTCATAGTTTTATTAAAAGTCTTCCAAAACCTCCTTCATGGGCTAAACGCCTGAGTAATTACAATTTATATTTGGTTATCTAAATATAGGTTTTAAAAACTTCATTATTTGCTTATGTTGTACAGATGATAATGACAATATATTGGTGCAGCCATACCACTCCACAGAAAAACCCAAAAAAACAAATCAATTTGGTAAAAACATTAGTCTTAGTTAATATAATTCTTATTTGGTAATTTATATAGTTTTTTAAAAATTTCTATCTTTGCTAATGTTGTACAGATGGTAATGAGGATGATATAATGTTTGATCCGGCATACCACTCAACGGAAAAAAGAAATAAAACAAATCAAATTGGTAAAAATATTAGTCTTAGTTAATATAATTCTTATTTGGTAAGTTACATAGTTTTTTTAAAAATGTCTATCTTTGCTAATGTTGTACAGATGATAGTGAGGATGATATGTTTGAGCCGGCATACCACTCAACGGAAAAAAAAAATAAAACAAATCATATTGGTAACAATTAGTTTTAGTTAATACAATTCTTATTTAGTAAGTTACATAGTTTTTTAAAAATGTCTATCTTTGCTAATGTTGTACAGATGATAGTGAGGATGATATGTTTGAGCCGGCATACCACTCAACGGAAAAAAAAAATAAAACAAATCATATTGGTAACAATTAGTTTTAGTTAATACAATTCTTATTTTGTAAGTTACCTACATAGTTTTTTTTTAATTTCTATATTTGCTTAGGTTGTACAGATAATAGTGACAAAGATATAGTTGAGCTGAATATTTCAGCAAGAGAAATATCTCAAGATGAAAGATCCCAAGACGAAACGACTTCTAATAATACAGGTAAATTAATTTTTATGGTAAATCTGGGTATTGTAAAATTATATGTACCTAATAACTTAAAATCAATATTTTTAGTAAATTTATCAACTATTGCAAACCTACTGCAAAAACAGTTCAAAGCAACACTATACACTAATTGTTTACTTGAACAATTATTACAATCCAATAATCAAACTGTCCAACCAGCTAGCTTAAGTATTCAGGAAAAATTTCGAAGCAGGTTCCATAATTTGCCACTTAATTCCTTAGAAGATGTTGTTGAAATGGAAAATAAGTTGAAAGATCCAGCATCACAGCATTTAATGGTAATTTTTTATTTATAATTATTAATTCAAACTTAATCTTTTCATTAATTGCTTTTATAATTTTGGAAAAATCGCTTAAGACAATGTGGGTGCCGAAATAGTATACAAGAAACTGTCACTACTATATTAAGAACAGTAATGAGTGATACATGTGCTCAATATTATAACTTTGATGGAAAGAACAATGCAAAGAATCCATTTAAAGAATTGACTCTTAATTCTATAATAATAGGTATAATCACTGAGTGATAATAATCTATACATATTAGGTATTATACTTATACAAAAATTATTTTTTATATATTATTCTTTTTTGTTTTGTTAACTATTAGATGTTGTTTTAAATTTCCACACCGATGCAACTGAGCATGATGTCAAAACAAAAATTCGGAATTGGTTAAGATTAGCTTCGACAGGACTTTCAAATAAAATAATTCGCCAGACTCTTAAACAAAAAAATAATACGTAAACTTTAACCATACCACTTTATCCTTAAATTTAACCATAGCCATAATATTATTTTCATTATTTTTACATTATTATTATATTTTTTTTTCTTATTTTTTAATGCTGATATGTCTACTGCTGTATTATATATAGTAACATAATACATTTAAAGACAAATATTTATATTTTTAAATTGCAATTTAACCATAGACAAATAATTGTCATTATTTTTGAATTATTATTATTATTATTATTATTTAATAACGGTATGACTACTGCTGAACTATATATAGTAACAGAATAAATTGATATAAATAAAATGAATATTCTTATAGGACGATCACCCATTAAAGCTGTAATACCAAATTATTTTACTAAGTTCCTAATTTTGTGATTGATTATTAAATTATTTATATTCTAAGCTTTTTGCAAAGAATTTTTAATTGTTTGATAGAGATGATTGTTATTATTGTATTTATAAAATATATGTTAACAAATTGACTAAAATGTATGTTATATTTAAATTATAAGTATTATTTTAAGTAGTATGTTTACATATTTTTTTAGATTATAATGAATGTTTTAATTTATTATTTTTTGTTCTATGTAATATAACTAAAAACAATAATATATAATATGTAATGGAGTATTTTTTACCTACCAATTATGTTATGTCTACTTAAAATGTTAATTAATGTATATGGATAGATGTTATAAAAGAGTTAAATTTGATCTACTACATGATATATGATAGATACTTTAATTGGATCTTCGAATAGACTAAAAAAGTGGCGCATATAGAGTATAGACTAATCTAGAGACTTATCATAGACATCTACATTTACATCACATGTATGTCTTACGTCTATGATGGATTGGTATATTAGACGTCTAATATACATTACAGTGTTTGCTGGGCCGCCATAGTCTTGGAACCGTTTTCATAATATTGGTAACCACGGGTCTAACATCATGTTGGTGCGTGGAACCAATTCCATGTTTTTCGTAGGTTCAGACTTCAGAACATAGGTAACCAATACCCCAATCAGCTGATAGAGTGTCGCTTCTATATTGTTCTATGATGAAAACAGACAGCTCACTCGGCCGAAAACATTGAGAAAAAATAATAAGATTCTCTGATTGGTGCGATCAAATCAGTGTAGCTGCATGCGTTTAAATAAATTATTGTATACTTGTATGTACCGATTGTAATTATAGTCGCGGCGACGAAAAATGAGCGCTGACCGTCATGCGCCAAGCGGCAGTTTATTAGTAGTGGTTATCAATCTTTGAAACAAAAAGCCCTACAGCGCGTAGCAGCATGACAGCTGCACTATGTTGAGAATCACTGGCCATAAGAGAGGATAAAAGCAACGGGTCGCGGTACCAACGCTCATTTTTCGTTGTCGCGACTATAGTAAGTTAATGACATATGAAACTGAGAAAGACGATAGTTAATTATTTTTATTATTTATTACGTATAAGTTAACACAAGCTTTTAACACAGATAGTCAGATAGTCTGTATTTTGAACTTTAATTTATAAATTTAAATTTACATTAAGGCGGCTCTAAACGATTGGATTTTTCATTCATTTAGACTAATAAGCTGGCGAAAAATACACATACTTCTAGTAGTCAAATTTTAATTTTGAATACTTATTTGAATTCGTTAGCCTCTTTTCTATGATCTGTAGGAAAAACTTTTTCATCTTTTTGTCTTGTTAGCACTTAAAAGTGCAAGTTAAATTTGAGAAATCAAGCAATCATTTAGAACCGTAATATATGTAAATTATCCAAAATATCCAAAATCGGTTTCCTACAAATCATAGAAAAGAGGCTGATGAATTCAAATAATTTTTCAAAATTTAAATTGGACTTCTAGAAGTATGTATATTTTTCGCCAGCTTATTAGCATTTTTCACTGTTGTGGGTATACAAAAATATTTTTCGAGAGTGATTACGTTGACTTCTGCATGCGGGTACGTGTGCTATTGAACCGTGTGCCCGCAGCCGGGCGATATAAAATCTATTGTTATCGAGTTCGAATTTCTTCGAAATTAAAATGATATTGTTGGAGTTATATACAAAACACCCTATATAATGTAGTGTATAAGTAATATATTCACACTGTAGTTCAGCAGACGCTGACTATACATTTTTATAATACTACAGCATAAATGTCTTGTGAAGTGTAGCCGGGTATATATATTACATACCTAGTCGTTGATTTATATTACGCATCGTAACACTATTGTACATCGTATCATTATACTTATTATTATAATATTATATATATCCGATTTTATTATTATTTACCTTTAACTTCTGTATATCTGTGTACTTCAACAGGTTATGGGCCCAGTAGTAAGGTCTTTATAATAAAGTTGTGAATAGTTATTAAAATAATAATTGATTAACGAATTGCGTTTTCTTGTGTACAGACAGTGTACATCAATAATAATTCGAGAAGTAAGTGCAGTGTAGTGTGAGTGCGTTTCTTATTGTGCAGATAGTGTACATTTACGTTTTTTAAATATGGAGAACGAACAATATTAAATCAACAAACTCAAAGATGCATCAAATTGGGACATGTGGAAATTTCAAATTAAGGTTATCATGAATGCAGCTGAAATATTTGATGTAGTAACAGGAAAATCAAAGAAACCAATTTTAGCAAAAATCGGTAATGAAACTGAAGATGAAGCGAGAAAAAGGCATAGCGTTGATTTTTCAATATGGAAAAGAGCAGATAAGGCTCAAAAATGGATCGTCACATCGTTAGATGAACAACCTCTACAATACATTATGAACTGTGTCACAGCAAGTGGTATGTGGAACAAATTACTTAGTGTGTACGAACAGATGTCGGACACAAACATAACAATAGTACAACAAAAGTTCTATCGTTATACAATGGATCCAAAAGACAATATAGCAGGTCATATTTCAAAATTAGAAAATCTAAGTAGACAACTAAAACAATTGGGAGAACCTATCTCAGAATCAATGCTGGTTAAAAAAATTTTGATGACATTACCTTATAGCTATAGGCACTTCTACAGTGCATGTTACTCAATGAATAGTGCAAATAGAACGCTAGAACAGTTAACCACTTGATTGATAGTGGAAGAAACACGACAAGTGCAAGGACAGGAGGTCCGTGACGATGGTGCTGAAAGTAGTGCTATGACTGCAACCAAAGGCAAGTATAATAAAAGTCAAAAATACGTGAACAAAAATGATAATACAAAACCAGGAAAATGCAATCACTGTCAAAAACCAGGACATTGGAAAAGGGACTGCAGGATATTCAAAAAGGAACAAGAAGAAAAGAAATCAACTTCCGGTTTGGCACTTATTGGTGTACAAAGAAAAAATGAAGAAATCGACGACTCAGACAAATGGTATGTAGACTCAGGTGCGAGCGACCACATGAAAAATCGAAAAGAGTGGTTCGGCGATTAGAAACATTTTGATGTGCATTCGCTTGTACGTATTGGAGATGATAAGCACATTATGGCAGTCGGAAAAGGTAACATAAATATTCATACTTATGTTGACAATAAGTGGATAAAAGGCTACTTAGAAAATGTTTTATATGTACCTGATCTAAAGATAAATTTATTTTCTTGTGGGGCATGCCTTGATAAAGGAATTACAATGGTGACAGACAGTAAAGGTTGCTCATTTAAAATTAATAATCGTGTAATTGCAGTCGGTGTTCGTGAGAATAAATTGTTTACAATGCTAATCAAAACAGATATTTCACAGAAAATTGGACACTGTGCTAACGTTGCAGTTAAGAAATTAACATTAGAACACTGGCACAAAATACTGTCATCAGAATGTCAAACATGTTCGTGAGTATTTAAAACACAATTAAATACAATATACAGGTATACAAGGACAGTTATTCTGTGAACCATGCATCTATGGCAAACAGCATAAGGAGACGTTCTCTCAGAGCGAAACAATAACTACTGAACCAGGGCAAATAATACACAGCGACGTATGTGGACCCATGGAAGAGAATTCACTAGGAGGTAAAAGATATTTCATTATATTTAAAGATGATTATTCTAAATATACTTATGTCTATTTTATGAAACATAAATCTGAGGTTAAAGAAAAACTTAATTGTTTTCTGAGTATGGTTAAAACTCAAACAAAATACCTTATTAAAACTATTAGAAGTAACTGAGGATTACAGTATAAGAATTTCGAAGTTCAATTAATTTCTAAATCTTCTAGGTATAAAGCATGAAACAAGTGTACCTTATACTCCTGAACAAAATGGAAAAGCTGAACGTTTAATGAGGACTATTTGTGATACAGCCAGAACAATGATATATGCCCAGAATTTTCCAAAACCACTGTGGGCAGAAGCAGTCAATACAGTAGTGTTCTCATTAAATTATACTGGTAATTCAGGGAAAGTATGTAAAACTCCATAAGATTTATGGTTTGATAAACTTCCTAAAATAGAAAAGTTCGTAGAATTTGGAATAAATGCATATAGTTTAGTTCCAAAACAACGACGAAGGAAGTGGGATGCAAAAAGTCGAAAAGGATTCTTTGTTGGGTATTCAGAAACTTCAAAAGGGTATCGTATTTGGTATAAAGAAAATAATGAGGTGTCACTTAGTAGAGACGTCATTTTCAAGGATGAAAATGTTGTAAATTACCAACTTGTAGAATGTTCTAATAACTTAAATGATAGTAATAACATTGATGTTCTTAGCTTACACAAAGACGGCTCATTAGAACACAGCAATAAACCAGAAGGAGATGAAGTAGTAGAAAATGAATATGGACCAATAAGTTTAGATGACAATGAAAATCAAGAACATGAACAATTAAATGGGTCAAATGTCAACGTGTACAACTTGCGGGACAGAAGTAATATTAAGAAACCATTACGTTATGATAATTCAGCATTTTTCGCAGTCGAATCCGATCCAGGGAATTTCAAGGAAGCTGTGGAGTCACAAAATTCAGAAAAATGGGTGGAAGCCATGAACAATAAAATGGAATCTCTTGAACAAAACGGAACATGGTCTCTCGTAAAGTTACCTAAGGACAGAACTATTGTAAATTGTGGTTGGGTGTATAAAACAAAATACAATGTTCATGGACATTCAACGCAGTTTATAAGGTCTAAAGCATCACCACGATGTTGGAACATAAAGTTCAAAACATTTCTTTTTAACTTTAATCTATAAGAAACAAAAGCAGATCCCTGTGTTTTTGTTAATAGAGAAAATAACAAAGTATTAATCGTCACTATATTTGTTGATGATGGTCTAGTTGCAGCTACATCGAGTGAGAATATAAATGCATTAATGGAATATTTGAGACGACATTTCAATATTACCGAAGGAGAATTGAATCAATTTTTAGGTACAGAAATTGAGCAAAAATCTGATGGATCAATTGTAATGCACCAAGGGTTGTATTGTAAAAGAATATTGGAGAAGTTCAATATGACTGAAGCAAATCCAGTTCAAATAACAGCAGACCCTCAATATTCATTCGATGACAAGCAACAAAACACCAATCTAACTAGTAAAGTCCCATATCGTGAAGCAGTCGGAAGCTTATTATATCTCAGTCAGATTACAAGACCGGACATAACTTTTTCAGTAAATCTAGTTAGTAGATACATCGAGGATCCAAAGGAACAACACTGAACAGCAGTGATTAAATTTTAAAATATTTAAAGGGAACTATTAATTTTGGATTGATATTTAGTTCTAGACAAAAACTCATGTTAAAGGGATACAGTGATGCTGACTATGCAGGTGACTTGGATACAAGAAGGTCGACATCAGGGTGAGTATTTACATTAGGATCTGGAAGTATAGCATGGAGTTCACGTCGTCAACAGTGTGTTAGCCTTAGCACAACTGAATCAGAGGAGGTACATAGCTTTAAGTCAAGCAGTACAAGAATTAACTTGGTTAAAATTGTTTTTAGGTGAATTGCTGGACCAGCCAAAAATGGTGCCAACAATGTATGGAGACAATCAAAGTGCGATTAAACTCGTAAAAAATCCAGAGTTTCATAGAAGAACAAAGCACATAGATGTTCGCTACCACTATATAAGAGAAAAGTTCAATGAGGGATTGTTTTCATTGGAGTACATATCCAGCAAGGAGCAGATTGCGGACATTATGACTAAGCCAACTCCACGAACGCGGTTCAATGAGCTAAGGGAGATGTTAGGAGTTATAAGTATTGATGTATAAGGGTATATTGTTTAAGGGAAAGTGTTGGAATTATAAACAAAACACCATATATAATGTAGTGTTTTATATTTAACTTCTGTATATCTGTGTACTTCAACAGATATATTTAACTATTATTAAATTATTATTAATACTGTAGAGGTTCCGCCGTTATCACGGGCGTCCTCCAACGTTCGCACGGGTACGTCGGTACTCGGGCGGAGTTTGTTCAAGAAAAAGGAACAGTTTGTTGTACAAAGGCGTGTTTATTAAGTAATGCAATTCGGATGAATGTATATACAATAAGGTCGATCGATGATCGAAAGTGAGCGGTCGGTCACGTGGGTTTCGTGGTGTAGTAGCGCGTTTCGTAAACGGCAAAATATGGCGTCGGTACTCGGAGTAGACGGTGTACGTGTCGGTTGACGGTTATGGAAAAAGAGAACGAGCGCCGGCCGCCGCGGCGGCGTGGAGGCCGGCTCTGGGCGCGAAAACAATGTGACCAACCGCTTTACAATGTCGCCGACGACGGAAGGAGGTCATGTGGCGACGGTTCGCCACATTACTCCCCCCCAACAAAGGAGAAAATACTGTGGGAATTTTCGCTGCCGGGTGGCTGTCGATGGACTGCATGGTATATGAGTGATCCGCAACCGGGTCGTCGCGTAGGACGAAAGCTGGCTTGAGCCGATCTATGGACACCCACGATGTTCGATTGCCCAACTGCAGTCTGAAGTCCTTCTCTCGTCCGTCCAGTACAGCGTAGGGTCCCTCGTAGCGTGGTTGCAAGGGGGCACGTTGCGCGTCGATGCGGATGAAAACATGGCTAACGGTGTTGAGCTGCGTGGGTACGAAAATGCGGCGGGTCGGGTCGTGGTTGGATCCCGGCGACGGCCGAAGCTCAGCCATGGACGTCTTAAGTGCCGTGACGAATTCCGGAGACCTTACCTCTGCGGGCGCGGCGTGAAAAAGCTCACCGGGGAGCCGTAGGGTCGTCCCGTAAACAAGTTCGGCGGGTGTAGAGCCGGTGTCTGGCTTGATGGTGTTGCGAAGTGCCAGGAGGACGATGGGCAGACGCTACGACCATTGTGGCGATTCTTGCGCAGTAAGCGCCGCCTTGAGTGTCCTGTGTAAACGTTCCACTAACCCGTTAGCCTGCGCGTGATACGGGGAGGTGCGGACGTGTTGAATCCCGAAGGTAGAATGGAGCGCGCGCATCAAGTCGGACTCGAACTGCCGCCCTTGGTCCGTGGTGATGATGTCCGGCACTCCGAAGCGCGCGACCCAATTGGTTACCAGCGTAGACGCGACGGTGTGAGCACACATGTTATCGACGGGCCAGGCCTCGGGCCAACGAGTGAATCGGTCGACGCAGGTGAGTAGGTACTTGGCGTTGTCCGACACGGGTAGCGGTCCGACGAGGTCCAGGTGTATGTGACCGAAACGTCGGTCCGGTGCCGCGAAAGTGGCGAGGGGCGTCAAGGTGTGCCTGTGGACCTTGGCTTTTTGGCATTGTTCGCACGTTTTGACCCCCCGCCGTATTTCCCGGTTCATTCCGGGCCAAACAAAACGTTTCACGATTAGTGCGGTTGTGGCCGCGCCGCCGCCGTGCGCCTGACGATGTAAGGTGTTGAACACGGCGCGTCGACGTCGAAGCGGGACGAAAAGCCTCGAGCTATCGTAAGCTACGTCGAAGTAGACCGGCCCGTTTGCTGTCTGCCGTGCGTCCAATTCAAGCGACGACTCCGTCCTGCCGGCGAGGATGTCCTGTAGCTCGGTATCGCTAGCCTGGTCCGTTGCCCATTGCTCCAGGTCGGGGAGCCCGTCGTCGCACGCCGCTAACTCTAGTCGCGACAGTGCGTCGGGAATAACGTTGAACTCGCCGCTGATATGCTCGATCTCGTGGAAGTACTGCGACAAAAAGGCAACATGTCGGGCCTGGCGGTCGATAAGCTTCTAGGCCTTCTGTGAGAACATGAACAGCAGGGGGCGGTGGTCGGTGCGGAGTGTAACACGTCTGCCCTCGATAGCGTGTACGAAATGCCGTGCAGCGAGATATGCGGCTAGTAGCTCGCGGTCGTACGCACTGTACCGTGTCTGTGCGCCGGAGAGTTTGCGCGAAAAAAATCCGAGCGGTTGCCATTCCTTACCAACGAACTGCTCGAGGACTGCTCCGACCGCGACGTTCGATGCGTCAGTGGATAGGCGTAATGGTACGTCGTGCTGCGGGTGTACCAAAAGTGCGGAGGAAGCGAGCGCCTCCCTACAAGCTGAGAATGCCTCCCGGGCGGCATCAGTCCACGCGAGCGGGCCGTCGTTTTTTTTTAATCGCCGTTGAAATGTCATACAGCAGCGCTTGTAAATTGGCCGCACCCTGGACGAATCGGTGGTAAAAGTTCACTGACCCGAGAAAACGTTGGAATTCTTTTTTAGTGTTCGGCTGAGGCCATCGTCGTATTGCGTCGACGCTGTCCGGGTTAGGGCGCAGACCTTGCGCGTCGACTACGTGCCCTAGAAACGTGAGGGTGTTCGCGGCGAAAACGCACTTCGCTGGGTTGACGGCTATACCGAATTCTTCGAACCGGCCGAGTACCAAGCGGACGTGCTCGGTGTGTTGTTCGGTGTTCGTGGACGCGATGAGGACGTCGTCGACGTACGCGAAAACGAAATCGAGACCAGCGAGAACGGTGTTTACTAACCTTTGGAAAGTCTGTGCCGCGTTACGTAGACCAAAACACATTACCGGAAATTCGAATAGGCCGAACGGTGTTGTCACGGCGGTTTTGTGGATGTCGCCGGCGGCGATCGGAACCTGGTTATATGCGCGGACTAGGTCGAGTTTAGTAAAAACTGTTTTCGCCACAATATCATTGATTAAAATACTTTAGTAGCAATAATAATAGGTACTACTAATAATAATACTATAATATGTATAATCAATGAAAATAGTAAGTTGTTACCACCAGCTTGTATTTAGTCACGTGTTTCACTACGTTTAACGTTTGTGTTCATTTTATGCATTTGCAAATAATAATACATTTATAAAAATGAGTGATTGGCGATTCAGTAAAAAACTCTTCCAAAATTATCTGCGCCACGGAAAAAATCAATGCATAATTTGAAAAATCTGCATTCCAAAATTACTAAAACCTTAGAGAATAACGATATTCAGGTATCTATGTGGTTATTTTGTATAATAAATTAAAATAATACTTTATAATGTTATAGATATAAATAACTAGAGGCAGATTTTTTTTACCGTTATATGGCATAGGCATTTATTACAATTTTCAACATATTTTAAAATAGGCCATACGCTGTAAAAAATAAGTGTTATAATAAATTTGCCGCCCTAGGTAGCTTCCTACAATGCCTTATGCCTAATGGTAAATCCGTCTATGATTATATTATAATTAATCAAATTATATTTTACATTACATACCTTATAATAATTATGGTGTATTATTCATTGATTTTTGTAATAGATTTTGGATCATTCTAATAATTCAAATGAAAATAATGATGAAAACATTGATTTGTCTAATAGCAGGTAATTTGTATTTTATTGTTCTATTATAATTATTAATTTTTAATTTTCTATTAGTTTTTAAAAGAAATACAAACGATGCCACAGTGACACATGCTATAAATTATGACATATTTCAACCCACATACAGATTAGTAGTACCAGACAGACATAAAATAAACGCAGAAGAGTAAGTGATTATGTTTATTAGGCTAGTCGCTGACTGGCAATTTTCAGTTGTGCAATAGTTGGATCATGACCGCGCTCACAATTGCAACTAAACTATCGTGACATACTAGAAGCGCGCACAAGGCACAACAATTGTTTAGTCGCATCATGGATTTTGTCGAGATAGCTGCAGTATGTGCTCTCGAGTTAAAAAGAAGGAAGACAATAAAAAAGAAGAAGAAATATTGGGTACATCCTATAACTTCACAGCGATTATTGAAAGGACAGTTTTATAAACTTCACAATGAATTACGGTCTTACCCGGTGAAATTTTTTAATTTTTATCGTATGAGTGTTAAAAGTTTTGATGATCTTCTAAATTTTATACGACCTTCCATCACTTATCAAGATTCAAAGTGGAGAAAGGCGATCCCTCCTGAAGAAAGGCTTTCTGTTACCTTAAGGTAAGGAAATAATGTTTATTAACAAAAAATTTGTACTTTAAAAAAACTTAATAGTTATTTAACTAAAACTTAATACTTTCAACAAAAAATTTGTACTTAAAAAAAAACTTAATAGTTATTTAACAAAAACTTAATACTTTTAACAAAACATTTGTACTTAAAAAAAACTTAATAGTTATTTAACTAAAACTTAATATTTTTAACAAAAAATTTGTACTTTTTAACTAAATACTAAATTCATAGACTGCTAAAATTATAATGTATGCATATCTTCAAAATCAAACTGCAGGGGCGTAGTGGATTCATAGCCGCTACAACTTGGAACTGTGTTAGGAGTCGACGATCCAGAAGAGTAGTTTCCTGTGTTGAAATTTTGAAAATTACGTTGTTGATTTTGATGTGAAAATTGATTTCCAGTTAATCCATGAAATCCGTAGTTTGAACTGGTACCGTGGCCAAGAGGCCCATTGTGAGACGCTTCTGGTCTTGAAAGAGTAATACGTTTTAATGTGGAAAGAAACTCCATTTTTGCATCCATTTTTTGAGTATCCGTCAATTTCTTAAATGCTGGCACTAATGATAAAAGAAAAGATTTATCTTCATCAATAACTTCTTCCTTCTTTTCCTTTAAAATGTTTAACAGAGATTCCTCATAACTCAGATTTTTTTTTGCTACTGATTTGCCATGGCTTGCTGATTTTTGAGCTTGAAGTGTGTTTACAGAGGAGTCATCAACAGATATATTTGTTTCTTTTACAACTTCAGAATCGTCTTCACTTCCTATTTGGTCTTCATTTATATCACTTGGGCTACAATCCGAGACGGTTGGTCGATCTTCCATTGTCGGAAGGAGGAATAATAACTGGTCAAAAAACACGTATTTTCGACGTTTAGTAGCAGCTTGACCGGATTTTCCATGTTTTTGTTTGCTTAGTTCTCTTCTAAAACATGTTCTCAAGTTTCTCCATTTATTTTGCAGTTCTTTTCCTGTGAACGAAATAAAAAAAACAATAATACCTTGAGTGGTTTTATAAATAACAATATATTTGTTTTCAATGTTGTTTTTATCAATGTATTATTCCATACATATATTTACTATTTTCGAATTTTCCATAGGTACCTTGCAACAGGAAACAGTTTTAGAACTTTATACTTCGAGTTTTTAATTGGGGAGACAACAATTAGAACAATTGTTAAAGACACATGTGAAAAGATATGGATGTGTCTTAAAGAAAAATACATGCCTGAAAGAACCGAAAGGATGTGGCACCAAATTGCAGAAAAATTTGCGGCAACAACACATTTTCCAAACTGCCTGGGGGCAATAGATGGCAAACACATTCGCATTCAAAAACCATGTAGTACAGGTTCAGAGTTCATGAATTATAAAAATTTTTTTCTGTGGTTCTTATGGCTGTTGTAGATGCGGAATATTGTTTTACGTCAGTTGACATTGGATCATATGGTAGTGCTAGTGATTCACATGTGTTTGAAAGATCAAATTTTGGTAAAAAACTAAACCAAGATAAACTTAACATACCACCTAATCAGCCACTACCAAACGATGACACAGGTGTTCCAATGCCCTTTATTTTTGTTGCGGATGAAGCATTTGCATTATCAGATCATGTACAACGGCCATTTGGGCGACGGATTTTAACTATAGAAAAAAAAATTTATAACTATCGGCTCACTAGGGCCAGAAGAATGGTCGAGTGCGCATTTGGCACCATGTCCAACAAATGGCGAATACTTCATAGAGCATTAGATGTGAACCTTTCATTTTGTGACGCAATTATTCAGGCTTGCTGCATTCTTCATAACTATGTACACCAAAGAGACGGTGTAAGATTTGAAGATACACTGTATGAATGCCTCCTGATAGAAATGAACCCAACGAATGTGCGTGGCAATCACATTGGTACAACGACAAGAGAATATTTCGTGAAATATTTCACTTCACCCGGGGGATCAATTCCTTGGCAGTATGAAAAAATTTGAACAGTTCAAGTTTCAATAGATCATTAAGTATTAATAATAATTTTATATGTAATATTAATTAATTTTTTTGGAAAATATAACTATAATAATACAATAAAATTCTCAAAATTTTAATTATTAATAGTTACTTTGTTTTGTTACATTACCTTTTAACGATTTTTCACTTGAAGTCATTGCTTGCCACGTAGGAATCATTGTTTCAAATATTTCACTCCAAAGTCGCAAAATTAAGTTCCGGTCTGAATGCTCTGGAAGTTTTGTGTTATATATTGGAGGTCTACTTTGAACTGCTTGAATAAATCTTTCTACCCAATCACCATCATTAACAAATTCTAGAATATAAAAATTCAAAATGCATTTTGTTAACTGTAATGACTATCACATGATATCTGCTATTTATAGAAATTATCATGTTTTGACACATAATAATATTTGTGGCAAAATCTGATAAATGGTTTATCATAATCTGCCACAATCAAATTCTGTGTTCCGTATAGATAGTTAATTTGTATAATGCTTATAAAAGTAAAACTAACCGTTCCAATGATATCATATTTTATCACAACAATATATATTGACCTATTACTTTCATATACCATAAAAACCCCAAAATCGATAGTTTGGCAGATATCAGCTTCTGCCTCTTCAGTT
This sequence comes from Macrosiphum euphorbiae, assembly GCA_949089665.1. Lineage (NCBI taxonomy): Eukaryota > Metazoa > Arthropoda > Insecta > Hemiptera > Aphididae > Macrosiphum > Macrosiphum euphorbiae. Next base: position 272,075 of record CARXXK010001096.1, read on the forward strand.
CAAATATAATAATACATAATATATTACATAAATGTAAAATTATAATATACCTCATTAGTGATGGGCAGTGGCGTGGTGAACATTTATAAACCTTGATGCCCAGCATATATTTCAGTACCTACCCCTTCTTTATCCCCTTAATATAATATATAATACATATAATTATTATGGAACTGTAAATATTTTAATTTTTGTTGAATGTTATTGGTTACCATAATGTACCCAACCACCCCACCCCAAAAAAAAAAATTCACCATGACGCCTAGGCGTCATAAAACCCCATTCACCACGCCACTGGTGATGGGTCAAACCCTGATTTTTTAAATCTAACCAAACCAACCGAACCGAACCTAGAATCATTTTAACTCAAACTCAACATTTTTAGCATGTGAAAATGAAATCAACCATAATCCCAATTATATTTTGAGTTTTTGTATTACCTATTGTAGAAATATAGAATGTATATCGAAATTAGGTTTTTATCAACAATACAGCCGCGGTATCGGAATATTACCATGGGCTTACCCAAAATAGATTTTTCCCGTTACAATAAATATGATAAAAACAAAAATAGCAATTATTGGTAATTAATTATTTTAATTAAATAATTTACGGCCTCTAAATAGTATTATTATATTATTATTTCTAAATAGTAAATACTAAATAGTCATTATACATTTTTTTAAAATAACTTTTGAAGAATTTTACAAAATATTATGTTTGGTCTTTGAACAATCGAGGCATTTTTGCAAGCCGAGTTCGAATTTCATACCGAACTGTTCAACCCATCACTAATAATAATGTATAATAATAATAAAACACACAGTATTAATATTAATATTTATATTCTAACTAAGCATTATGACAAAATAATATCGATTATTAATTGTTAACATTATTATAAATAAGTATTTTTATGCAAAGCAGACAATTTCTATTTTTTTTTACCATGTAATAGATTAGATAGATAGGTAGTAATTAGTAAAATATTTTTAATAATTACCTTGCTGGACTTCACTTTCGTTCATGTTTGCACTTTGCAGTGTTAATTTTTTTTTTTAAAAAAGCGGAAACGTGAACCTCGCAACTGTTTGATGACAAGTGAGCTGAGACCCGTTAAAAGATAATGACACAAAACAATTACATGTAATCACGCAATCGAACGATTTGTGGCAAAACACAAACTAATTAGTTGGTCAAACTGATTAGTTGCATGTGAGCTGATTGTCATATATCACTGTGGAAGTCACCCATGCAATTAAACTATTGCGCAACTATCGCGCAACTGAAAATTGCCAGTCAGCGACTAGCCTTAGTATAACTACAATATACATTATAGGTGCAATGTGTTTAGTTTTTATAAATTGGTTTCTTTATATTATTGTTATAATTAAAAAATAAACAACCTCAGAAAATTCAATTTTTACCAAGTGTTTATTATATCATTCGTTATACATAGTATAATTTTCAAAATATCTTGACTTTTTTGAGCGATTTTTTTGCAGTTAAAATTTTCAATTTTTTTTTATTATTTACAATTTGTATATCTTAAAATCTGTAACCTTTGATGATCTTATTGTGATTTGTGAATAAAGTACTACTCTACTCAACATAAATTAGATCATTTCTAGAATATGGATCAACCATTTGTAGTCCTTAGTCCTTACAATAAATCTAATATTCAGTAGGTAGGTATATTGAAAGAGTTCAAAATCGTTTTTTAAAGTTAATAGCTTCCAAATTCAATATAACTATGCCAGCTATTACCAGCATGAATTTACACCGGCCAATAACCTTATATATATATTAAGCCATGACACCGGTAAGATCCTTTCTAAACCTCACAACTCAAGCTACTATAGACATGAACTAGCAGATTTTACTTTTATTTATTAATTAATCAATAACAAAATTGATGCTCCATAGGCGCAATTTCAACTTTTGAATTGGGGGGGCTGAATATATTAAAAGCTAGCAGACCCTTACAATATAGCATTTTAAAATGTCCTAGATTTTGGGGGCTAAGCACTCCCCCAAGCCCCCCTCAATTTGCGCCTATGATGCTCCTTATCTATTATAATGCGTCCAGCATTAACATTCAACATTTAACAGCGTTCAACATTCCAGCTTATAATAACCGTTCCACCTCCATGGGCTCCATGTTCTATTTACAATCACACAACACAAACTATTTAAAGTATTCTCCAATCCCAAGAGCCATGCCCATGTGTAACAAACTTTCTGCAGATGTCGATTTCTTCTTTTCTCCATTAAGCATGATTCATACAATATATTATTTTAATATTACTATGTATTATGTAATATCAGATCTTATTTAATTTAATCTTGGTTTATATTCTTATTCCAATTAATTTTATGTTTACCTTAATATATGTATTTTGTTTAACATTTAACGTATTATTATAATCTAAATTCTAAGTACCTACCTGTACTATTGGGCAGTTGCCCGTTTTATATGCCCCTATCTTTCTGATGTTATACGTGGTTCTAGTAATCTGGTCTTTCTATTTTCTAAAATATTATTTTCAGGTAAATTATTTTATGTAAAATACCGTTCTATAAAATCGTGTTCTATTATATTACATTCTGGAATTATACACCCAGCGGAATTTCTGCAATATTATTTTCTGGATTTTTACGTTCTACTGATACAAATTTCTTATCATTTTACATTTTTTACCATTTATTTTTGTTCATTTTATTTTCTGTGATTTTAATATTCTGGTAGTTTTAAATTCTGTATTTTTATTTTCTGTATTTAAACACTCTGTCAATTTATATTGTGGCTGTTTTTTTTCTGGAAAGTTATATGCACCCTGCAATAACCGGTATATTTCAACCATGGATATAAGGGACGCATATAATGTTCCAGAAAAAAAACGGCTAGAATGTAGATTTGTAGAATGTTTATTTACAGAAAATAATATTACAGAATTGAAAACAACCAGAATATAAAAAGCCCAGAAAATAATATGAACGAAAATAAATACTACAGAATGTAAACTGATAAGAATATATATCAGTAGAATGTAAATATACAGAAACTAATATTGCAGAAATTCTGCTGAGTGTATTATTCCAGAATGGAATATAACAGAACACAACTTTACAGAACGTTATGATGCATAACAAATGTTTGCATAAAATATTTTCCAAGGAAATATTTTAACTGAAAATTATATATTAGAAAATATATTTCCAGAAGTATACCTGTTAACATATTTTAGTTGTTAATTAAAATGCGTGGGTACAAAATATAATTTTTTTACGTATTTCTGTTTTTAAATTAATGACAGCTGCTAATATAGTTATAGTAACTAGTACTCAGATACTAAAAAATAATATTATTCTAAAAAAAAAAAACAATTAAGGGGAAAAATATCAACGATTATTTACCTTTAACTTCTGTATATATGTGTACTTCAACAGTTATAATTACTCAATGCACACGCATTAATGATATACGATAATGATTACGGAGTGGGGAAATGACGATAGTTACATTGCGCGCCGCATGCCACGCTCAGCGTTCTACTAGAAAATAATTGTATTTACATTTTTAAATATAACGAAAACTGTTTTGCGCGAACTCACAATATGAGGACAGTATTCATAGTAAAGTTACAACAATTTTATAGAGCATAAAGGAGAACTTTATCTATGCAGTAGCGTTCTTATTTTGTTTTTAGCGTAATTCAATATTTTTTTTATAAGAAAATCAAAAATTAAAAAAAAGAAGTCAAGTACCTACTTCTAAACTAATAAATCTAATCGTATTTTAAGTATCAAAAAAATTGAAACGCTACGACACAGATAATGTTCTACTTAATATGTTGTAAAATTTTGGCACTTCAAACATAAAATCTGTTTGAGTTAACTTGGTTCCCGCAGAATGATTTTTGCTGCCGAATTACGGGTGCGCTGACATCCTCTTAAAGGGTTAACGAGCAATTTAAATTTAAACGTGATAATTCTTAAAAAAAATTAGGTAATTAATTCATGAGATTGTTGGTATTTGCTGTCATTTGAACATCAAAGTTGATAGTGTATTGCCTAAGTATAACAAATTATAAGTAAACATTTCTAGAAAAGCATGGATTTGAAATTTTGAAAAAAAAAGGAATCTTGCAAAAAGAAAATACTTTTTGATACCTATAATGACTGTTTTATGTTAATTTATTAACCCTGTAAATATTATTTTTTTCTAGAAATTTGCATACTTTTCTAAGCAATGTAGTTTTTTGATTAATAACATACAAATAAAATTTCGTTGCATAAATAATTATTAAATCTTGTTTTCTTTTGATACATGTCGAACAAGGTGCAACCCGGTAGAAATTTGGTTATTTCTAACAAAAGTCCAAAATTAGACAATCTTACTTAAAATAAATAAATATACATATTTTTTCTTAAAGACTTATTTATAATAAAATGTTAATTTATAACTTTCGGTGTATGCCATTAAATAGGTTCAGACAAAAATAAGTTATTTTTTGTTCTTCTATTTTAACTGTATAATTTTACCATAGAATATAATATGATATTGATTTAGTGACAAGCCGGTACACTCCAAAATATACATGTATGTATTGTTTGGAAATACATATGTTAATTGCCAAGCATCAAATGTATTGAAAGATTGTTTACTCAGTTACTATGTTATACAAAAATAAATATAAACTTTAAATTGAAAAATTAATTTCTGGTTTTACATATAAATATATTATATTTGAAATTTATTAATACAATATTACTGATCACTCTACTATATGTAAGTATTACAAAACAATTTGAACTATTTTAAATGTTTTATAATTAATTTGAGGATTTTAGTAGAATGTATTTAATATTATATACCTGTTTTAGCCTGTTGAATAATGGATCATTCAAATCATAATGATACAAACTGCAATACAAATAATGGACGTAATAACGTGGATAATTTTACATTGAAAACTTGTTTAAGACTAACAGAAGGACGTAAAGGTATGTTGGAGAGGAATGTTTCCAAACATAACCGACTAAAAGCTGAGATGAAGGATATGAATATAGAATTGGAAGATCTCCAGCAAACGACAGTTGACACAAAGCAATGTTATGATCAGTCTTATAATAATGCTAAACGAGACTTAGAAGCGAAATCATTGAAGTATAATGAAATATTGAATACAATAGATGAATTAGAACGAACTAACCAAGAATTGCAGTGCAGTATACGATCTAACACGGATAAAGAAATACAGATAATTGAAAAAATCAAGAAATTGGAATGTTTCTGTGCTGAAACATTAGAAGACAATAATAAACATCAACATACAATTCATAACGAAAAGGTAATATGCACAACATTATTAAAACATAATATTACGTTTTTAAGTACATAATATTATTAATTGGCCCCGCAACTGCCTTCAATTTTAGCTGAAATGACCAAAAGTATTGACAAAATTAAAGTTAGTTAACGTTGTCCGATTTTGATTCTAAAAAAAAAAATTGAACTCACCAGAAAATTATCTATAGGTCCTACAAAGCACTTTGTAAAAACAAAATTTTATATTATTGTGAACTGTAATTTAAAACTTGAATATATGAACTTTTTTGAATTATAATTAAATAAATTAATATTAATATTAAAAACGGAAAATATTTCGTACGGTCTACAGACATTTGTCTGCTAAATTCAAATATTTTTTCAGTATCAAAATCAGACGGCGTTAATTAACTTTAATTTTGTCAAAACAAATGTATGTTTTTGTAAAATTGGTATATCTAAATTGATATGGTTATCGAGTTATTGACATGTGTAAGCGCATGTATACCACAATACCCGCATTTAATTTCACTCACACTAATAATCATTTACAACAAACGCATAGATCCCGGGTGGCTATTACAAAATTAGAAATTGCCTAAATATTGCCCCTTAAATAATGATTGTAGCGAGGCCCCTTAAGCATATTATAGCATAGGTATTGTACAATATCCCTATGAAGAATATGTGAAACACCGTTACACCAGTGATTTAACTTTTAATTTTAAATACAAAATCCTACATTTGTTTTAAGTTACATCAAACATATTAATTGTACCTATTACATAATCAAGAATCTAGATTTCAGATTTTAAAGTACTTATGTGTTCATTATTCCACACATCATAATTATATTTAAAATTTAAAAATAAGACACTGATGTAGTACTGTGGTTTAAGAGATAAACTCGTCAACTATAAAATGTTCATAGAGTTAGTATAATTTAAATTTGTTTTTACGATATTGGCAAATAAAATAGGTACCTACTATAAAATTCATAGTTCTACAGTATAGTAAATTATAATAACTCATTAGGGAAAATAAAAATCAATATTTTTTTTAAACCATGGGTGGAATAAAAAAACAGCAACGAACTGGTTACGCAACCTTAGTTTTTAAATTAACATATTGTCCAAAGCGTGAAATAAAAACTACAATGTGGTTTCTGCGACTCAGGAAACTGCAAAGTGTTTGAAACGACAACTATGTGACTTGGAGGACATGATAGTTTGTAAGACAGCAGAAGCAAACAAGTTGCGTTGCGTCTTGACCGACAAAGAGGCGGCGTTGTGTTTTGAGAACGAACGGCTAATTGAGACGCAGCAGCAGAATTGTACCAGCAATCGAAACGTCAAGGCACTGACGGCTGAGTGCCAGGACAGGGAAGTGGAACTGGTGGCGTTGAGAAAAGCGGCCCCGGAGCGACTGGCTCGGGCAGAAAAGTGCTCGGATGTTGTTTGCCAGGATCTGGCCACCGTGAGTGCTAAAGCGGCCAATTGGAAGAACAAAGTCGAACAATCTATCAAGATGCTCGATGAACTTAAAGTGTCCAGTGAAGCGGAAATGTGTTGTGCACGGTCCGTTCTAGGAGAAACCATTAGAAATCGTGACCTATTGATCGAGCAGCAGTGTAACACATCATGCCAACTTGAAGAAACAATAGCCAACAACCGTCGGTTGGTGGCAGATGTTAAAACTGTGGTCGACCGGAAAGCCGGACTAGTGGCCGAAGTTGAACGGCTAGAACAGAAACTTGGCTGTGACCGACTCGCGCTTGTGGTACAGCGGACAAAGTGCGATGCCGATGCTGTCTTGCACGAGGACGATATGACAGTTAAGTGGCACACACTCGCGTCGGTCGAGAATGAGGTGGTGGCGCTGAGGCAGGCATGCCAGGACCGTGATTCAGCGATCAGTGATGTCAAGCGAAAACTCGATGCCAATTGTTCGATCGGGTGATAGTTAGCTTAGGTACACGATGTGAACGACCCACAGTTAAGCAAAAATGATTTCAGAAAGTCATCCACCACTCAAAAACATTTATTTATCCAGGTAACCTAATGTCCCCAGGAGCCAGCTCAGACAGCCAGAGTTTCACTACACTGTTCCTCTTTGATGGTATTATAGACGTAGGCAGCACAATTTTATTAATAAAATAAAACAAATTAAAACTAATTGTTATTAAATTTAACTAATTACCTTACTGTTACCTCTATAATCTATATATATTATATCTATATATCACAATAAAAACCCTTCGTAAACTACGTGTAAAAATGGCTAAGTAAAAAAAATATAAAATATTTAAGCACTATAAAGATGTGATATCATGAGTAAATGCTAAGTATATTGAAATTAATTTCTATTTCTATTTCTATTTCTACTTATTTATTTACTTCGTGAGGAATCATTTCTTAAGAGAAACAAAGTGTGATGAACAAAATAATTAAATGACGAAGGAGTGAAGGACTATTAAAATATAACTTATTATTATTTTAAAATTAATATTATTATTAATATTTATTAATATACTATTCTAAATAATTCTTTGCCAAGTAAATGAATTATTGAAACAAAATAAGTTTACTTAAATTCAATATAACTAGCATTTATTCATGGTATCACATCTTTATAATGCTTAAAGATCTTATATTTTTTTTACTTAGCCATTTTTACACATAGTTTACGAAGGGTTTTTGTTGTAATATCAAACATTTTTATCATTATTAAATATTGAGTATTTACAAAATTATATAAGAACTGCAATATTGTTGGTAACATTGGCAACGCTGATGTGACGACGACGACGGCCACAGTGATTCTGAATTTAATATAAATTTCCATTAAAAAGTTCACACTTTTTCATTTATAACTTAATTTTTCATCGTACTATTCTGATGATTTTACAAAAGCACGTTCTACACAATATTTCTGATGTTTTGGAAAACTAGGAGTTAATTGATGCATTAGAAAATTAGTTATGTCGTATAACAAATTTACCTGTATTTTACACAGTTTAAATAGACCACTTCTGCTTCGAACCTATACTATACACTGTCCTGCAGTATTATTTTTTTTTTACTTAGCTCACGCCACAACCGTGGCACTGGATAAAAGGACTAACTGTCGGGTAGCGTTGTCGGGTGAAGATTTGTATTACTTTTTAAAATGTATATGCAATATTTATAAGGCGGATTGAATGATTTTTGTGACATCGCATATTCGGTGATTTATTGTATGTGTAAAATGAGTGTAAAATATGTAAAATTAAAGTGTAAAATTAAAAACCTGGTCTGGCTAGACAGCTAGTCACCTAAATTGAAAATCGATTTAAGTGCAAGTTTATCATTTAAGTAGTCAATCCATGGACAATTTACAAGAAGTATATCAGGTAGGCAATTCCGTTCCGGTGAATACTACGACGATGAGTAACAGTAAGTTAAACCTATGTAGGAAATATATGCCAACTGTAAAATCTGTATACATTACACAATCGGTTACGACCTATATAGTTATCTACTCTTATTCGAAAGTCTCGATGATTTTATATCGTGCCAAATAAAGCATAAGCCAAGGAATGAAATAAGAAATATCTTATCTAACTGCCTAAGGCATCTTTACTTAAACGACCATAAGTCTTTATAAATATAATACATTGTGGGTGAATACATTATAATAACAGTAATACATAAGTAGTATTATACAATAATAATTACTTATATATACATATATTATATATTATACAAGAACATGTTTGGGGTAGTACCTCCACTGAGATGGCCACTTTTCTTAGCCTAAGTTAATTAAACTAAGTCATATGGCTTCAGACGTTTGAGGCGCCTAATGTCTTGCGAATTGTGAAGAAGTTGTTTAGCAGTTGCATTTGGGTGCAACTCAAGTTTTTTCGCATGTTTATGGGCAATCTTTTTAATTTCGTCCTCGATGGATAGTATATTCAAGTCTCGATGGATGATTTCATTCCTGTCGAACCGGTATGATGCGACAATGGTACGAAGGGAAATATTCTGACAGCGTTGAATGACTTCGATGTTGGATTTGCTGGCACAGCCCCACAGTTGTATGCCATAAGTCTAGATCGGTTTGATAATAGCTACATATAGAAGCCGTTTGTTTGCCAGGTCTAGTGTGGAATGTCTACCAACTAGCCAGTACAGCTTGCGCATTTTTTTCTTTTATTTGCAATTTCTTCTGGCGGGCATGATGTTTCCAATTAAGGCGAGAATCAAGGTGCATACCCAAGTATTTGGCTGAATCTTTTTGTGGGATTGTCATGTGATCCAGCGACACTTGGAGATTTTCGGTTTTACGTAGAGTATAATTCACATGTACTGACTTATCACTATTGATCTTGATTTTCCATCGCTTTGTCCAGTTAGATATACGATCGATTGAGGTTTGTACGTTTTCAGTAGCAGTCTCTTGATCAATACTTGTTGCTAAAATTGCTGTATCGTCAGCAAACATAGCGGTCATTGAGTCATTATTGGTTGGGATGTCAGCTGTATATAGCAGATAAAGAGTAGGTCCTAGTAAACTACCTACTCCGGCAGATATGTTTTTCCAGTTTGTTATTGCTTCTGCATGCATAACTCGAAACTGTCTTTCAGTCAGATAAGATTCTAAAAGTGCGCACCAGGTGTGTGGTAGTTGTTCTCGTAGTTTTATTAGTAGTCCTTTATGCCAAACCTTATCAAAGGCTTGGGCTACGTCTAGAAATACTCCGCAGCAATATTTTTTCTCTTCCAACGCCTTGCTTATTACGTTTGTGACACGATGAGCTTGATCAATAGTAGAATGTTTGTTCCGAAACCCATACTGATGATCTGGTATGAGGTGTCTTTCTTCTATAAGTGGTTTTAAACGTTTAAGAAGAAGCTTTTCAAAGAGTTTCGACATACTTGGGAGAAGTGATATTGGTATGTATGAGGTAGCTCGTTCTGGTGGCTTGCCGGGTTTCAGTAGCATAATCACTTGTGCCTTTTTCCATTGCTTAGGAAAATATTCCAGTCGTAGGATTACATTGTATATATGTGTTAAAAGGATTATCGCTTTCTTCGGTAGCCTAATTCAGAACTTCAGAAGGTATATTTTTCCTTAAATAAGCTCAGTAGTCAGTATAATATTTTACCAAAAAAATATTATGTATTTAATATCTATCCACAATTATTTAGAGTCATATAATGATATTATAATACATAAATTAAAACAAACTTCATTATTTAATTTTTAATGAATAGCTGACATTACATGCAATTATTTTAGAATAAGGAATATAATATAATGGATAATTGATAGAATAACCACTTTGAAAATATTATAAATTTACATGTTTTTACTTAAAAAAATTAAGGTATCCAAATTGTCTGGTAATAATCTGTTGCGTCGTGCACATAAAATCTGACCAGCCTTTGAAAAAAATCGTTCAGATGGTACTGATGTTGCTGGAATAATTGCATATTTTTCAGCAATGTTACTAAGTGGATATAACACAGACTTGTGTTGATTCCAGTATGTAAAAATATTTGATTTTAAGTCTTGATGGGGAATATTTAAGTATTGCCTCATCAAGGCAGTAGCACTGCTTGTTACCGTACTTTGGGATTGTATACTAGTAACCTTAGATTGTAGGAATTCCCAAACATTATTCACTTGTTCTTGAATTGCTTCATTAACAACTGCTTGTTCTGAACAAAAAAAAAAATATTTTATAGAGAGACCTTAAATCCAAAAATGTAGTATATTCAACACTACTTTTACATTTGTCAGATAGTTATTTTTCAATACAAGGAAAGTGTATTTAGTATTTACCATTAACAGCATTTGGTGTATCTAATAGATCAGCTATTTCTGAAATTACAAACTTTTCAGCCTCATTAGCATTTTCATCTATTCCAAGTGCAATTTTTTTGAACCTTGGATCTAACAGGGTAGCTCTTGAAAAACTCAGTGTTATTGTTTGTTTTTCAAAATCATCAAAACGTTTTGTTATATTGCCAATTAAATTTGTTTTTAAAGCTTGTCCAATTAGCGTTCTTGGCATTTTTGTAACCAACGAACCTTGTAAACCTATAAATAATTATTTACTTTTAAGTTATGTACTTATAATATATGGTGCACTGTATTGAAATAATTACCGCTTATCAATGGTATCACTTTGGAAATTGCTGAGTATTGCTCTGCAGAAAGCTCTACCTTTAAACAATTAAAGGGTCCCAACAAAGGTATTATGTTATCAACTATATTCCATTCATCGTGGTCAAGGAAAATTGGAGCTTCTGTTAAGGAAATTATTGCAATTGTTAGAGGTTCTTTCAGTTGTACAAGTCTCTCCAACATAAATAAAGTACTGTTCCAACATGTACGTACGTACTTTTAATACTTTATTTATACCCAGCTGTTTCTGTTTTTCTACTAATATCCTATTACCAACTTCACTTCGTTTGAAGAAAGCTACAATGTTGCGACATTTCTTCAAAATATTTTTTAATCCTCCTGTTTCATCTCTATCAGCTTCATCCACCTCTGACATTTCTAGTGACTGCTGCACAATTAAATTTAACTTGTGAGCTGTACATGGAATCTGAGGAATGTCCATTAACCTTACGGCTAATTTGATATTCGCAGCATCGTCCGTTACAATTGCAACTACTTTATTTAAAATATTCCACTCCATCAGTTCTTCAGTCATTACTTGGGAAAGATAAGCACCTGTATGATTAGATTCCAACTTTTTGGTACACAGAACAACAGTACTTAGCTCTCTTAAATTTGTGTCAACAAAGTCGGTATTCATAGAAGTCCAAATATCTGTCGTAATTGCAATATGACTTGCTGCATTTAATAAAATTTGCACATTTCCTTTTACCTTCTCCATTATTTGATGTATAATTGTCCTACCGAGGGTTTTTCTGCTGGGTATTTCATATCTAAAATAAGTTATAATATGCATATAGTTAAATATTTTCATAATAAACAACTGTTAAAGCATAAGAAGTTATTTGATTTTAGATGTAGTATTATTATAATATATTTTATAATGTGTAAAATCTATAATCATCACCTAGAATCTAAGAGCTTTATCATACGACGAAATCCTGAGTTTTCTACAATCGACAATGGTTGTAGATCCTCTGCAATCATCCGAACAATCGCTTCATGAAATTCATTGATTTGATGTTCTGACACAGTTCCAAATCTAAAAACATATTTGAAATGTTTAATTTGAGGATTAAGACTATAAATTTAAATAATTAAGTAAATATTAAAATGTAGTATCATACTATTGATACTGTTATCCTTTTAACTTCCTGATTAAAAGTTTCCTTCTAGAGGCATCACTAAAAGTTACAACATGTCCAAACCAGTTGGATAACAAATTTATCTAAAAATTAAAAAATAATGAATCAAATAACTTTTTCTAAATACAAGCCTTGAAAATACTCAATAAAATACTAAAAAGAAAAGTAAAACTGTTTTTAATAGACAATTTTCAAGACTTATAGATTAATAAAATAATAATTAAAAACATATTAAAATATATGATACTTATAACTAATATCCTTTTAATTAAAAGTTTCCTTCCAGAGGCATAACTTAAAATGTTTCCAAACCAGTTGGATAATGATTAAATCTGAAAATTAAAATTAAAATTAAAAAGAATCAAATATTTTTCAATACACCAATTAAATGTGTATTATATTAAGAATTAAGATGTGTTGATTTATGCAAATAATTATCAATAAGCAAACAATAAAAAAAAATACCTATTGGACAAGACCATTTGTTTTTGTCTTGTCACAATAGGCCCAGTGGTTACTATCTCTGCCCTAGGAATCACAGCACTTGTATTTACTTCCTATGTTCCTATTCAAAATTCAGTTTATAACTTGTTTATTAAAATATTTTTTATACAAAAACTATCATCTATTTTATTATCTGATAAAATTCAATGAACTTTTAGTTACCTGGTGTATTTTCATCTTCTTCACGTTCTTCATGTACACGCATGCGATCCCGGTTTAAAACGGTAAAATGTTTTCTATTTAAATGGTCTAATAAATTTGAAGTACTATTAGATCGTTTGTAGGAGGTTTTGCACAATGTGCAAACCGCTACATTCGGCTTATTGACGTCTTTATTAAAGTATTTCCAAACGATGGATGCATTTTTTTTTGGAAACGGCATTTTTAATGATCACTAATCGCACGACTATAAACGTGGTTTATGAAAGAGTGAGTACTCAGTAAAGCGCATGAATTTGAAATTTGAGAAACGAGTAAACGACACTACAATTTGACAAATATTAATAAAATAATTAATAGTTAATACCAGATAACAATAAGTGTGATAAGCGCGTACTAAGACGTTGTGAATTGTGATCCTATCACGATTAAAGATATACAGGTTGCACATCGCCCTATAGTAAACCGCTTCCAGACTGATTTACAAAGTGACTATAAAAACAGCTGTTAATAATTAACTAGTGGCGCTTAATGTCAACACTCAACCATATGTGTCGACATTTAGAACTAATTTTACACCTATATATCTATAATTGGTTAATTGTAATACTGCCGCTTGGAGCGCCACTGGTTAATTATTGGTAGTCATTTCGTATTTCACCTTATCAGTAGTCGATGTGCAACCTGTATATCTTTAATCGTGGATCCTATAGAACTATAGATTTTTTATTTGAATGAAAATGTCGATAGTTTTTATTCGAATGAAAATGTCGATAGTTTTCAATCGAATGAAAACTATTCGGTAGTATTGTAAAACAATCGATTAACTAGATAGTTACAAACAATCGAATATGTCGATAGTTTTCATTCGATAGTGTCCAACACAACAAAATAGGTGTTATCATACATTTGCTGCCCTAGACAGCTGCTGCCTACGATGCCCAATGGGAAATCCACCTCTGAATATAATATATCGTATTATATTTCACATTACGTAAAGGTACCTAATATTGTGTATTATTGATTGATTTTCCTCAATAGATATTGGATCATTCTAATACTTCAAAGTAAAATAATGACGAAAACAATGATTGGTCTGATAGCAGGTAATTTGTAATTGTTCTATTATAATTATCTATTTTTAATTTTCTATTATTATTTAGAAGAAATACAAACGATTCAAACATGGCACATATGTACCTAATATATAAATAACTAGCTTTCCTGCCCTACGTTGTCCAGGCCAAAGATTTGTATTTTTAATAAATATATTTGTACAAAACGTTTATATCATATTTCTTCTAATTATAATGTTAATATAATATATAACGAATTGCAACAATTTAGATTAACAAAAAAAAATCGTATTCTAAAAAAATCATATGTGAGCTATGTTTTACCTATATAGCCGCATTGGCGCACATACGGGGTGCCAAGTCTTAAATTAGAACCCCCAACTGGCCCAACTTATATTGAGCTAAAAATATTATTTAAATTTATATTATTTATTTCATTTCGTGCTGTGAGTTGTTACGTTTTGTTCGCTAAATAAATAAATATATTATTATTATATTATAAATATAATTTGAGTTCATAAGAAATAAGAATGAGTTTCCAGGTTGTATTGTCACCTATGCACTAATTCCATGGACGTACTTACATACCTACTTTATATTCATATATCAGTATTAGGTAATTAGGTTTGTGATGTTAGTACGTATGTTACCTATTAATAACGCATATTATCTTATCGACTGTTATAGCTCAAGTTTATTTTTAGTATTTATTTATTACTACAATACTGAATAGGATTTTGTTTTTGGCCGATACCGGTGTTATGGTTTATTGTTATGAAAATAATGATATTAATAAATATTATTTAGTTTGATAACACGGACATTTTCAACCGTCGTCGGTCTATTCTTAGTACTAGTATTGTGTTATGAATCAAAGATAGTTAATTTCATTAGTTATTTAATCGTGTTCTCGTGTCAGTGACGAATGATAATAGACAATAGTTCTAGCTGCTATTGACCAATTTTATTTTATTACTCTTTCCATTTTTCTACATAATATCTACCAACAATTTACTACTGCGGTGTATAGTAGTTTATGTGATTTATATTTAATTTTTGTACGTACATAATATTACTTGTTTAAATATGTTCAGTATATTTAAAAGTAATAAAACAAATATAAAAAAAAATGATGAAAGTAGTGAAAATGTGGACGACCCTGATTGTATTCCTTCTTCATCGAAGAATGTAATAGTGGTAAGTACAAATGTATGATATACCTATGTAAAACAATAATAATATGTAATTTAGTATTCATGCAAAATGTTCAATTTTAAAATAACATTTGAAACTTTAACTAGTGCTAATGTGCAATTTATAGTTTTATTATCTTTAAATGTTGTTTATTTAATTTATTGAACATACAATATTTGCATACACTGATGAAACAGCTTTGAAATTGCCAGTTATTGAGGCGGATGGCTTGAGTGATTTGGAAATGGGACCTAAGCATCATAAGCTATCGGTTTGTCAATATTTTAATTTATTATTTTTTTTTTACAATATGGTTTTTTGTTTTTACTATTATATGTTAAGTAGCTATATCCCAGAACACAATTCGGTCAACAAAAAAGGGCTTTTAGTAGTGAATACTTCAAGGAATATCAGTGGTTAGAGTACAGTGTAAAAAATGATGCTGCATTCTGTTTTCCTTGTAGAATGTTTGTTGGAGCAGGTTTAAATGAAGATACTTGGACCAAAAATGGATTCAACAACTGGCAAAAAGCAGAGTAAATATTTTTATACTGGTATAGCATTAATATTTATCATTGTGTTAGGTATTGAACAAATAAATAATAATTAAATAAGAGTACAAGTTAAATTTAAATATGATGGATTAATAGTGTAAATGGGTGATTATTATTATTTTATTTTAACCAAAGTTATAATTGTTATGCAGCTGAGTGAACGATTAAAAAACCACAATATTGCTCTTAGCCATATTACATGTGTTTCAAAACTGTCATCATTTTATTCAAGTAAAACAAAAGGAACTGTTGTAGCTCACGTGTCGTCTGCACACAGAGAACAAATAAGAAAAAATCGTCAGTACATTTCACATCTAATCGACATAGTGTTGTTTTTAGGAAAGCAAGGTGTTGCTTTTAGAGGGCATTATGAGAATGATGAATCAATTAACCAAGGTACCTATATTCTAATAAATATTATTAAAGTTAAAATTATCAGTATTTTGTGTTTAAGGAAATTTTAAAGAGTTGTGCAAATTGTATGCTAAATCTGTACCAGATTTTGAAAATATGTATTTTAAAGATACAATTATATAGTGGGAGAATTCAAAATGAAATTATTGATATTTGTGATATTTATTGGATTTGTCGTTACAAGAACTGTGAAGCAATTATTAATAATAATATAGCAATTATTGCTACTCTCCAAAAAGAAGTTGAAGATCAATATGACAAAGATGTAGCGCAAGCAATAGGTATTGTATAGGAGTTTTAAATTTTATTCATGACAAATTAACAATTTATTAAATTACACTTATTAAACTAATATAATTACTGTCATATTATATATTATGAAATAAATAAATAAAACATTATCCATAGGTATTTTAAATTCAATACAAAACAGTGATTTTGTTGTAGTTGTATTTATACTTTATGAAGTTTTATCAATCATAAATGTGTTAAGTCAGCAGATTCAAAGCAAATCGGCTACTTTGAGTAAATCTGTAAATGTCATAAAAAGTGTTGTATTGTCGTTTAACGATTTACGTTCCAATTATGCATTCTCTTTATTCTGGATTAAAGTAAAAGATTTTTGTGATGATAATGATATAGTATTGACAACACCATCTACAGGAGGAGGTTAGTTTAACATATTAATTGAATATCACTTTTTTAGATTTTATTATCTTATTAGCTATAATAATTTCACTGTGGTTATTTATTACTTTTAATATTTTATTTTGTTCTAAGTTCAAAGTCAAAAACGTAAAAGAAAAGAACCTATAACACTTCAAGATTATGCTTTGACTATTCCAACGGGAGCCACATGCAGTATTAATGAAGATGAATGTGTATCTGTTGACGTTTATTGGCGAAGAACTGTATACTTCAGAATTATCGATGATGTGATTTCAAATTTAAATAAAAGATTTTCTGATGAAAGCCTAGAAATAGCTACACCTATTGATAATTTTTTTAATTTGAATATAAATGAAAGTTTATTCTTTATTAACAGATACAATGTATGTTGATTGTTGGTATAAATATATAATACTAATTACTAGGTATTAGGTAATTAATGTTTGGTTAATATAAATAATTATTAATATTAAATATTATGCTTTTTATGCATACTTTTATGTTTTTAGGATATTTTAGGAACTTCATATAAAAATTTAAAAGCAGAGATGATGGTGTTAAAGAATTGTCTCAGGAATAATTATTTGCTGGAAGATGTCATATGCGCATGTTATCCGGAAGTATATCCAAACTTTTACAAGTTAATGCAAGTTGCATTAACCATACCAATTTCATCAGCAACATGTGAAAGATTATTTTCCTCGATGCGGCGCATTAAGAATTGGTTACGAACCAGTATGGTACAGAGTAGATTCACTAATCTTTCATCTTTGTATATAGAAAGAGAACTAACAAATGGATTAAAAAATTAAGATATAATTAATAAGTTTGCTAAAAAATCAAGAAGATTAGATTAAATATAATTTATTTTTAATTTTTAATTCTTTTAGATAAATACATAAATTATTAATTGTTAAAATTTTAGTTAATTGATTTATTATTTTAAGGAAAGTATTTTACAGATTATATACTGGACAACTAATTCTTTTATTGAAAATTTGATTCATTACTTGATTTTTGAATTTTGTGATTTATAATTTTTAAAATTAAATCAATTATGTTTGGTATGTTAAATCGTATAGGGGGTGGTGGGGGCGAAGCCTCCCACGGGACACTTTGGACTAAACATTGTAGCACTCCCAAGTTTAAGACTGAATGTGCGCCTATGTATATAGGTACAGAATATATGAGTTAAAAATCAAGCTATATGCACCCTCTAATTCATGTAATAATCTATTGAAAATACTTTTATTGAAAACAATACATTCATTTTTTGAGGCTATTAACTTCGGATAAACCACATCCATTTTAGTTGTAGGCTACCTATAACCCGATTTTTGAAAAAAATTAAAAAAATATACTATTAAATTATTATATATATATTTAATAACACATTAGTCAACAAAAGGTCTGGGGACAGTCTATTCAGGCAGCATGTACCATAACGGGAAGCTTGTGATTGGGTTTTTACAGTGGCGTAGCTAGACACTTTTTTCTGGGTAGGTTTTGATGTAAGGATTACCAGGAATAGTTTTATAAAATAAAAAAAGTATCAGAATACCGTATGTTATACATTTTTATAGGCATATTACACGGATTTATCTTATGTTTTAAAACTAAAAGTATAAAATTAAATTAATAAAAAGATAAAGCTTTATTAAAATAGTTTTGGATTGAAAATTCCAATTTTCTTTTTTTCATTGATGCAAACTCGTCAATTACAGCAGATGGATTTTCTATGAATTGTCCACTTATTTCTCTCTCAATAGACAGCAAAGTTAAATTATTTAGTCTGCTACTTGTTATCGTTGACCTTAGATATGTTTTTACTCTTTCATCGACGACGAAACTCTTTTCTGCTGAGGCACTAGATACTGGAACTACCAAAACATTTTCAATAATTTTTGTTAACTCTTCAAATCCAACTTTGTATTTTTTTTACTTCTTGATATAATTCAAAAATATCTGAAACAGATAAAAGTAAGGTTTTTCCCAGTTGATATTGGCATTTTAATTTGGTAATAAATTTATTTGATCGATAAAATGGAAATGTTTCAGCATAACGACAAATTATTTCACTGTCTAAAAAGGTTGATGCATTTTGATCTAAAGCTTCTAAAGTTGCATACATATCATCATTTGTATTAAAACGCCGGTTCATTTCGAAATATATTACGTCTAAAATATTAAAAAATATTTTTTTTTGCTCTGTTTTCATGTCATCAGATGAATAAGCCATTCTTTTACCAGTGGTAATAGTTACATAATAATCGGCCAAAGTACTTGAATTTTGCCGTGTTCTATTTGATGACAAATTATCACTTGATGGCATAGGTATTTTAGAATTTTGAGCAATAACCAATGATTGCTCATATAGTTCAAAAAACTTCTCATCATTACGTAACTCTAATATTTGTTGCTTTGTTGCATTAATTAAAAATGTACAACGTTTTATATCAATAGTAGTTGATTGCAGGTTAATTGATAAGCAATTAATGATATTTAATATTTCGTTTAAGCACACAATTATTATGATAACTTCAAACTTAGCAAACTGTATGGCCGAACCCTTTGAATCTGCAGCTTCTTGTTTATTAATACTTTATCTAAATGCATTAAGAACCTTTAAAATATCAATAAAATGATTTTTAAAAAATGTAATACCCTTGTGTTTTGAAACCCACCTTGTTTCACAATGTTGTGGGGATATTAATGTAGGCGTAATGAAGACGACAGAATTGTTAATTAAGCAATCGATGATTTCTTCTGTTTATTGTGTAAGAAATGATGAAATTAAAATATATAAAAATGATAAGACTATAGAGTTAGTATGAGTTAGGTTAGGTTAGTATAGAGTTATATGAAATTGCATATCAAAATAGTAATTAATTACTTAATTATTTATTTATGATCACAGCTTCAAGCACAATTTGTAACCACACCGGTAATGCATTTAATATATTATTTGACTTTAAATTTAATTTATTCATGCATAACTGATAGTACGCAGTCTGATTCAAAGTGGGACGGCATTCTGTGTTTTACTCAGGTATTTAATTTATATATTTAATGTATGATAAGTATAACGTACTTTATATATGTAAACAATCCATTCATTGTAGAAGTCAGAACTTGTATCTTCATCATAGCTTTTCATCTCAATTTGTTAGTTCATGAATTATGTCATTTCACTCCATACCATATTTATACACCAATACATTTTCCAAAGCAATATTGTTATGTATATAAACCCTTATAACTGTAAATAAATAAAATTAATACACTATCAATTATCATGATATGAGTACTTACTAATTTAAGCTGTATGTGCTGGGTGTCATGTTCTTTGTGTTGACGAAATATAGCGATAAATTTCATTCCTAAAAAAAGACAGATTTGATAATTCTGAAATCAATGATTTCTACTGTTTTCTTTGTAAATTAAAATATATAGAAATTATTAGCCTATAGAGTTAAATAAAGCAAATTGCATATCAAAATTCTAATTAAATTATTTGAGTTAGTTTTTTATGGACATTTTCATTAGATCTTAATTATTTAGAAGTTAAAAACATTACTCAAGTCATAATAAGATAAATAATAGATAACGACTAATGTCTGGTACAGTATTTCTCAATAAGTTATATAAGAAAACTTCAGTAGAAAATGTAGCCGAATACCTATTAAACACGTTGAGAAAAAAACACGGTATTGTCAAATTGCTCTAGTAATATTTTTAATTTGTTCTAAAAAATAAAGTTATTTGAAGAAATTAGCACAAAAAAGTAAATCAAAGTAGGTATGTATAAATAACTTTACATAGAAAGGTTATGTAACTGTTTTAAACTGGTTTTGTAACGGTAACTTGTAACAAATGATAAGTTGAACCTAGCGGGTAACAGTAATTTTCATTACAATCATCTAACTTAGTTTAAAAACACAATTTGTAACCACACCAGTAATGCATTTAATTTATTATCCGACTTTTAATTCAATTTATTCATGCATAACTGACCTGTCCGCAGTCTTATATTTCAAGTGAGACGGCAATAAGTGTTTCGGTTTGTTTGATTTATATTTAATGTATAAAGAATAATTACTACTATGAAAAAAAAATATATGTTAATCTATCGAACGTTCAATATAGTGAAGTGTGGTCCACCGTCGAATGATGTAAAATCGTAGGTGTTGGCATCAAATAAAATAACACTCAGTTTGCTTATAAATAAGATTACCGATTTATTGTATTGAACACCAAATAATTAATGTATATAATGATAAAACTATTACTGATTTATTAAATTAAATATTGAAGAATTAATATATATAATAAAAAACTATTATTATGCTCTCATATGAACCTGTTCTGATAAAAATTATATGAGGCTCTGTAATAAACTATAAAGGATGCTCTGCTTAGTAACACGGGTGTTAATCACTCTTTTGACCAGACTCGACGGCCTCTAGCTGGCGGTGCTGTGCCCATGGCCTGTCCCGAGCCTTTCGGAATGTGCTCGCTCAGCGTCACGTAGGCGTCCGTGGGAACCAGACGGTTCTCATACACGCACCACTCGCCACTTGACTGAGTCAACCCATTCATACTTATCATGTTACCCGTTTACAACATACCCCAGCGTTAAACTGAGCAGTCCCTGCGACTCCATTTACTACTGTTACTGTTACAATTTCTTAAACTACGATTACAATCCCTTAGACTATGCTTACAATTCCTTAGACTATGATTACAATTCCTTAGACTACGATTACAATTCCTTATACTATGATTACAATTCCTTAGACTACGATTACAATTCCTTATACTATGATTACAATTCCTTAGACTACGGTTTACAATCCTTAAACTACGGGTACAACAGTTACAATACCGCCACATGGTGTCTGTAACGCTTAAACTACTTGGTTTACTCTATACTTAAGGTGATACATTTTCTTTTTTTTTTTATATAAACTTAAGGGTTGGTTTGATCCTCGCTTGAATTATTATCTGCTACTTCCGGACTATACATTTTTATGAATTTAGTTCTGAACTTAATTACCAATATCACCTATACTTAATACCGTAAAATTATGCATATATGTATGATTGCGATATGGAATTCTATCTTAAATATGAATAATGTTTCCACGGGTTTATGTTCGAGTACACTTGACTCTCCCGCTACATGTACTATGAAATTTAGGTCATTAAACAGTTTTACTATTGTGAGATTCTTAGGTAGGAACGAATTATGAATTTCTGTTAAGGGAAACACAGCAGACGTATTTTTCATGCGTTTTAGCGGTAGTAAATTACACATACTTCGGAATGTCCGATTTTAATTTTAGATTCTGAGCGGAGAGATGAATGTATTGGTTTTACAATTATGTATGTTTTTATATTTTTATTTTTATTTTTTTTTTTTGTGTCTGTCATCACGTTTTAGGACAGTAAAAGTGCTTGGATTTTCTTCATCAGTAGCTTTTCTGATAGGAAAGTGAATCTAGTTGGTACTTTGGGGGGTCAAAAGTATAAATTTCCCAGTAGTTTTCACAAGCGCCGGGAAAAACAACATAAAAATTAAGGAAAAACGGGAATTTTTACGCAAAATTGGTTTTCCAAAAAATCGATTTTGGTTATTGGTGTAACTCTAAAACAAATGAACGTATATACATGAAATTTTCACTGGTTGTTTATATTTGAATTTTATATACACGATAACATTTTCAAAATATTTTGATTTATTTTGAACTGTTTAGGGACATTTTCATTTTCCATTTTTTTTTTAGTTTTTTTTCTAAAAATATCAATAAAATTTTATTTGTTGGTTGCAAAAGCTTGAAAATTTAATAGAAGGCTCCTAATATATTGTTTCAAAGGCAGATGAAAAATATTAAAAATCCTTAGTCACAATTTTTTTTATAAGCATTTAATGTTCAAAAATTGACGAAATATGGAAAAATCACGAAAATTATCAAATTATTTTGAGTTAAGAATTCGTAAAAATTTTTCTTAGTAAATCTAAGATTTGAAAATGAAACACAAGATTCCTTATAAGATTATCTACCTTTATCGGAGGGCTATAATAATCCGGAAAGTATATGTCCGGACCGTATTTCGACGGAATCCAAAAAATATAAACCATATTTTAACGGAACGTATAATTCCGGAAAGTATATGTCCGGACCGTATAATTCCGGAAAGTATTTATCCGGACCGTATATCACCGGAATCAAAAATGTAAAAGCCGTATTATTCCGGAACGTATATGCCCGGGACGTATTCATCCGGACCGTATATATCAGGAATTAAAAACCGTATTCATCCGGACCGTATATGCCCGGAATCTAAAATTCGAAATCAGTATATTCACGGAACGTATAATTCCGGGACGTATTTACACGGACCGTATATCACCGGAATCCAAAAAATATAAACCGTATTTCTCCGGAACCGGAATGTATTGTATATTGCCTATATTTAACCCCTTGAAAAACTACGGTGAGTCGTCTTCGATTTTGTAGTTTTGTCCTTTTCCCGTTGTCAGGCAACATATTTTGCCCCCCCCCCCCCAAAAAAAAAATAGTTATTTCTTAAAATGTAAGTTATAACTTCTATTTTGTGGCATAATTGCAGTTTAGCTCCCAAGTGATTTTGAATATTTTTTAATCAAAATTTGTCGGCCGGACTTAATTTAAAAGTTATAACCTTTTGAAGTCTAGGAGTTTGCGTATTCCCACCCATCTGGGAATTTTTCTTTTTATTAAATTTATTTATTAACACTTAAGTAAAAACGATAAGTAATTTCTGATTCTACCAAAATGTGTAAGATAAAAATACGCATATATCATATATACAAAAAAAAAAAAATTCAAAAATTTCCATTATTTGGTATTTTAAACGTAACAATAAGATTTTGAAGTATTTAACCTAAACTTGAAAAAAATGTTAAAAAAAATCAGAAAAATCAATTGAAAGCTAAACTGTATTTATTTCAATATTTCATATTTTCATCAACTTTCTGCTAGATTGGAGATTTGAAAATAAAGTAATAATTTCATCAAAAATCTCCTTTACCTAATTGTTATTTCTGATTCAATTATAAATAATACCAACGCAAAAACCCTATCTTGGTTCATAATAGTTATCATTTTCAATTATTGACATTAAATATTTTTGTAATTATTAATATTATTTACTGACTAATGGATGGAAACAATATATCTACATTTTTGATCCGTAATAATTGCTTTTAACAAAAGGTTATAATAATAATTAAAACATAATACATAATATAATACATTTATATTTAATACAATTAATACACAATAATAATATGGCAATATAAATTTACCACCCTCTAAATCAGTAATTCCCAATCAAGGTTTTTATGGTGGATCACGAAATCATTACATACGTCTTACAATAAATTTACATATTATAAATATTATTATTTTCAAAAAAAATTCCTGAAATATTCAAATAATAAAATGATAACATGATCGAGTTATAGAGTATTTAAGTATTTCAAAATAGAATATAGATTATAGATAGATAAATCAATACATTTAACTATAATATCATATTTATCTATATAGATAATAATAAAGAGTTAACAATTATGATTTTTTTTTTTTTGGTCGCCAAACAGTTTAATTTAAAATTGTAGGGTCACGCTTATAAAAGGTTTTGAACCGCTGCCCTAAATGAACTAAAAATCTTGTCGACCATGTCAACAAGGTAGTAAGGTACTCTTGACCCCTTCCCCTTCCCCTATAAACGTACCTGCCCGTTTTTATTATAATATAATGTTTGTGATTGTTACTGGAGATTGAACTCCTAATAAAAAAAGCTAGGTATTGAATCATAAAAGTAATAGGAGGTTTGGTTGCTCATAGTAATATATAGGTACCTACCTTTTTTTAAACTATGAATACGATGGTCATTATTTTTTTTTTAATTCAAAAACATTATTTGTGGGGATCTAACCTAACGCAGTGTAAAGAATTTTAGTATACGCAATGAATTTTTCAAAACAAGTAGAATAATTTTTAGATATTACCTATTTATACCTTGAACCTGTCCATACCTATATATTACATATTATCACAATAATTAAACATTATTAATAGATATGAATGCAATGTTTTCGGCAAAATGAATTCAACCTACCTTAATACAAATACAAATAACGAAATAAAATACCTACTTAAATAGATATATAAAAAATAATGGTCAGTAACCAATTGACACCTATTATACAGCAAGCGATTACTTCTTTTTACCTATAATCGATAATTGTTTGCATTTTTAAAATTTTTTTGCAATAATTAATTCCTTGACAACTTTTTTTTTCGAATTTAGCGTCATCATAAATATTGAAAAAATAATTGAAATTCGTA
The DNA here is from genome assembly GCA_949089665.1 of Macrosiphum euphorbiae. Taxonomy (NCBI): domain Eukaryota; kingdom Metazoa; phylum Arthropoda; class Insecta; order Hemiptera; family Aphididae; genus Macrosiphum; species Macrosiphum euphorbiae. The sequence continues at coordinate 297,695 of CARXXK010001096.1, forward strand.
TAGACCCTTCTGGCTTCTACTCATATATAATCACACGATTCAATTGAATTTTAGCCTTTTAAGTAAGTTTTTTTTGTTTTGTATTTGGATTTACGACAGACAGCCCAAAAATATATACCTACTTAAACACAAAATTAAAATGTATTTATGCAATGCTACACAAAAATGAAATGAAATGAAATATTATAATTATTTAAGCTTTAAAGTAATGATTTTCGTTCTGCAACTATTAAAGTTTTAGGCCGGGGCTATACACTGTGTATAGCCCCTGCCTTAGACTCTTCAATAAATACTTATGTAATGGTGACACGTTTCTTCTTGTACCATACATTTTTAGGTAACCTCATACGTATCAAAATTCAAAGGTATCACGTAAGATATTCGTAGGTACCTACCTATGTAGAGATTTATGAGAATGGCAAATAGGGATTCGTATTTTATACTAATATAATAATATTATGTTGGTACAATTTTGGATTATAATGATATTATTAATTTTATAATATCATATTATGTAATAATACCTAATTATACGGCATTTATTTTTCCCTTCTATTTTTTTTTTTTTGTTTTGAAACAATTGAATAAAACCCATAGAAGGTATATACCATATAATATATACATTATACAGGGTGATTCAAAATTTATGATACAGACATTTTATCACATTAGTATTCAAAATGAGGAAAAATGTATAATTTCATATCAATCAAATGTTGTTTCTATCAAATTGTACTTAGATGATTCTAAAATCAAAAAACGTTCGTATTAAACATTTTTCTCTATTTTTAATATTAATTTCATAAAATGTTTGTAACATAAATTTTGAATCACTCTGTATGATATTTTCAAATATTTTTCTATTTTTATTTTAGACGCGCTTTCAATAAGTATGAACGAATTATAGAATTATAAATTTATAATAATATATTTTTAATTATTGTTGTCATTCTCTATCGAGATTTCAATGCAAGTGTAGTCTTGTGTCTTAATATTTTTATTAACACTTTAACATTATATTATAATTGTTAATATATTATAATATTTATTTAAATATTACCGTCTTCGATTATGGAACACGACGGATACAGATACGATAATAATGGGAAAAAAAATGGAGTCACGTAAGTATTTAAAAATTATATTATTATATTAATTATTACTTACAATTTATAAGTTATCAATGTTATGTCTATATTTACTTACATTTTATTTAGTGAAAAATTATTTTAACAATATGTAATTACAATTTATTAATCAGATATTTAGATAGGTAGGTACCTAGGTATTAAAAAGGAAAATGTATGAATTAAATTATCATTGAATTCTTATATTAATCCCAAATAGTAATACATTTATATACATTTTAAATTGTAAAATATGCTTGTAAACATGCACAACAAAATCTAAATACCTATGCAAGAAAAAATTACAAAATATGCAAATTAAAATTTATATTCAGTTTTATACATTATTTTAATCTTGGAGTGTTAATTACCTGCAAATTTATTAATTATATTAAAATTTTTATAAACAAAAAATAGCACAGATAATATGTAGAAAAGAAATGTAATTTGTAAAATTTCAATTTAATTTTTAATCATTCATACCAAGTAAATAGGTAAAACTCTAGTAGGTAAGTGTCTATAATAAATTTAATTTTCTAAAACATAAAATATTTGATATATAAACGTGTCAATAATCTTTTTTTTTTCTCAACACCTATTTGGATTGTTAGGTGGTATAAGTGTATTTATAAGCTTTTTTGTTAAAATATTCAAAAATATGCAGACCATGCCATAAAGTCAGAATATACATAAATATGCAGTATACAATTTTTATATTTATCAATCAAGTAATGATTTATGAACAATCCTTGACTGCATGTTTATGATGTAGAAAATAGCAAAATACATTTTATGCAAAATCCGGTCTTTAGTAATAAGTATTGAAATAAAAAATTTAATTGAAAAAAATTCAATAAATAAAAGACAACAAATGGTCTGGAAATTAATGAATCTGTTCTTTATTCATTAGTTATTACAAATGTAGTAAACGTACCCTACATTTTTGCTCGGGTACGATGAAAAAGATGCCAGATGGATCATTAATTGTGATGCAACCGCATTCCAATCATGAGCGTGAAAACAATGATATGCAGTTAGTAGATGATCTTAAAAATATTTTAAAAAGAAGAGAGGCTTCAGACAGTGTACAATTGAAGTTAATTTACGATGAAGAGTGCCGAAGGTAAATTAAATATATTATGTTTTTTGGAACACAAAACTACAATTATTTATTATATTGATAATAATTATATATCTTTTAGACATCCGTTGGCAGCAAACTTGTACCCATGGTCTACTGCTGAATCGCTAATGCGCTTAGCTCGTAGATCATCAATGCCTCCTTTACCAGACAATTTGCTGCAACTGGCAATCGTTTTTGAAAATGTACTTTATAAATTCTACTCAAAATGTATTATTTCTGAAAAAACTTTTACATTTTTTATAAAATGAACCAATTTACATTTATTTTATTTTATTTAAACTAATATTATAATAAATACTATAACTAGTAACAATATGCAAATAAAAATTTAAGATTAAAATAACTGTCTTGTTATAAAATATGTACTCTTTGGAGTGTATTATCATTTAAAATATAATCAGTAGTTACATACGTTACAGTTGTAGCATTTATTATTGTTTGGTTTATATTCTCATCAACATTTTCATCAGAAACATTACCAGAAATGTATTCAAAACTCATAGTATCCAATATTTCCTTGGATAAAATTACCTAAAAATTAACAAAATAACCTATTAATTTATTGTACAAACATAATAGTATAAAATGTTATTCTTATGGAACCTATTGAACTGATCAAACCAATAATGTTTATGTTATTGAAACAACTTAAATAAATAAACTTATAATATGCATGTTATAAACTAATGGTTCATGACAAAAGATATATTGTATGTTATAAAAACAGTATGGAAAACTACTGTTGATTTAATTTAGTTATAAAATTTTATATGATTCATAATAAAAATATCTACTTGACTACTTGTAACTTTTATAATAATTTTTCATTAATTTAGTTGAATTTGAATTATGTAAGTTGAAAAAATAACATGAAATTATTTATTTTCAATTGTTTTAAGAAATTATAATTTAATACTAAGGTTGTACAAGTATATACTTACATTTTTAGAAGATTGGTCCACTTCAAAAATGTCTGGTGTAAGTAATGAACTATCTGGCCACGCTGTAACTTTGTCCTAGAATATTAAATTGTCAATATTATCAAAGAAAAATAATTTTAAATGGTATTTTTTATTTTATCAAACATTAAACATTAATACCTTTGAATATGAACAAAAAAATTATAAAATTCACAATATAAACTAAATACTGTTATTATTTCAATTTAATTTAATCTATTGTGTCCATAGAAGAAATATAATAATACTAACTATATAAAAAAACTATATTATGCATATGACTTACATTTTCAGATGATCGATTAACTTCAAAATAGGTCTGATGTATGTAAAAAGCTATTTTTTTAGCCATCCTGTAACTTTGTCCTAGAATATAAAATTTTATGATTTTACACAAGTTGTCATTATTAACAGTAAAAATAATTTTAAATGATATTATTTCTTTTATCAAACATTTAATAGTAAATTTGAAGATGTTAAAAAAAGTTATAAAATGCACAGCACCAACTAAATATTATATTGTCATAATTATAACTATAATTAAATTGAGTTTAATCTGTTATAGAAAATAATATAACATCACAGCATTAAAAACTTATTATGTTATGCATATGAGTATTCAATTTACATTTTTAGGAGATTGATTAGTTTCAAAAATGTCTAATGTCAGAAATGAATCTCATGCCATGCTATCCAACTTTTCCTGTAAAATTTTAAATAATTATCAAAATAACATAAAAATAATGTGAAAAAAACAATATTATAAATAATATGATATTTCACTTTATTAACAATAAACAATTTGAATCACCTATATTCCAAAATTTTATTAGGTTTAAACTATAATATGTTATAAAATGTTTATGAGTTATGAGTAAAATATATTGTGTATTAAAAAAAAGTAAGAAATTACTGTTCTTTTTTGGGTTCATTTTGGGTATCATTGAATAATAAAATATCTAACAACGCTCTTCTATAATAAATTTCATAATTAGATTGATTTAATTATGTATGAATAATAACATGAATTATATACTATTCAATTGTTGTAAGAAATAAATTTAGGTACTTACTTTCTGTACTGACTGTACCCTTGGCTGTACAGCTACAGCATTTACCATTTTTCGAGCTCGGTTAGGTTAGGTTCAATTAAAAATTGAAACGTAATAATTCATTACATATTTTATGAAATTATACAAAATTATACAAAATGAATGATAATTAAAAAGAAATAAGTTATTATTATTATAACACATGTGCTCACAGCTCAGAACTCGCGCTTTTATTCCAGCAGACGCTATTAAAATATACAATCGAACTATTGAAGATAAAACGTTGTTATCTTAATCGAAACTTAACCAATATTATTGCGGTTTTTTCTATGAAAAATAGATATGATTATCAAATTATATAGTTTCTTTGATAGTTTAATCTATTAATCGATGTATTTTTAAATTTAATTTATTACAAAAATACTATAATAATACGTTGTAAAAACAAATATTTATCAACCTATACTATTATAAAGGAATTAACACGTTTTGATCTAAAAATAGATATATCATTTTTTTCTCAAATTAATGGAATAATAACGTTTTGCATTAGATATTATTTCGTATTATTAGCATGGGATTTATTACGTTTTAATTGAATTGTTAAAAAAAAGTTATAAAAAAATAAAACTAAATATTATATTGTCATAATTATAACTATAATTAAATTGAGTTTAATCTGTTATAGAAAATAATATAACATCACAGCATTAAAACTTATTATGTATGCTATGAGTATTCAATTTACATTTTTAGGGAGATGATTAGTTTCAAAAATGTCTAATGTCAGAAATGAACTATCTGGCCATGCTATAACTTTGTCCTAGAAAATTAATTGTATGATTTTAAATAAGTTATCATTATTAACAGTAAAAATAATGTGAAAAGAAACAATATTATTTAAAATAATATGATAGTTTCACTTTATTAACAATAAACAATTTGAATCACCTATATTCCAAAATATTATTAGGTTTAAACTAAATATATAAAATGTTTGATTTTATGAGTAAAATATATTATGATCTCTATCAGTGTATTAAAAAAAAAGTACAAGATATTACCTCTGGTATCATTTTTTGGGTATCATTGAATAATAATTATCTAACAACGCTCTTCTATAAAATAAAATATCAAATTAGATATAATATTTAATAGTTTATGAATATTAATGTTTTGAATAATATACTATTCATAGGGTATAATGTAGGTAATAAAATGTAGTAGGTACTTACTTTCTGTACTGACTGTACCCTTGGCTGTACAGCTACAGCATTTACCATTTTTCGAGCTCGGTTAGGTTAGGTTCAATTAAAAATTGAAACGTAATAATTCATTACATATTTTATGAAATTATACAAAATTATACAAAATGAATGATAATTAAAAAGAAATAAGTTATTATTATTATAACACATGTGCTCACAGCTCAGAACTCGCGCTTTTATTCCAGCAGACGCTATTAAAATATACAATCGAACTATTGAAGATAAAACGTTGTTATCTTAATCGAAACTTAACCAATATTATTGCGGTTTTTTTCTATGAAAAATAGATATGATTATCAAATTATATAGTTTCTTTGATAGTTTAATCTATTAATCGATGTATTTTTAAATTTAATTTCAATATTACAGAAAATGACACTATGGAAATAATACGTTTTGTAAAAACAAATATTTATCAACCTATACTATTATAAAGGAATTAACACGTTTTGATCTAAAAATAGATATATCATTTTTTTCTCAAATTAATGGAATAATAACGTTTTGCATTAGACAATATATTTTTCGTATTATTAGCATGGGATTTATTACGTTTTGACTTGAATTGGAAATAATACGTTATGAAAAAAATTTAAAAGTGGAAATAAAACGTTTTGAATTAAAGTTGATTTTTAAATGTTACTTTTGTACGTTTTATAACAATCGTATACAAAAATAAATGCCTTAAATGAATTCCTCATGGTCTTTATAAAAATAATCAATGTATATCTCAATTTTCCACAATTTTGGAGTCATAATATAAGTCATAATTAAGTCATAATATAAACTACACTTATAGAAATGTATAAAGATGAACCTATATTAACGCAGAGAGAGATAATCCAACAAATGTATTCAGAAATTCCCGATGAAGTAAATCATGACATTAGCGTCGAAGAAGATAAAGGTAAATAACCTACCTATGTAACAATATATATATGTTTAAAAAAACTTATTTATGTGCATTATGTTTTAATTGATAATCTGACATTTGACACAAAACACTTTTATCGATACTTGCGATACTGGATATTCCACACTGATCAATAGATAAATTGAAATAAAATACTTAAATTGTCTTAATTGTATTTAATTTATTTTTATAGACAGAACATGGTCAGTAGAATCAACCAAGTTTCTTATAACATTGCGTGTCTCCTATAGTTCTCAATTTTTATCAGCAAAAAAAAAAAGGTAAAAAATCTAAACTCTGGGAGCTAATTTCAAATGAAATCGCTGAAAAGGGCTATTCGTTTTCGCCTAAAGTTTGTGATGAGAAATGGCGTAGACTATCTACACAACATAGAAAATATTATGATTTATCAAAAAAATCAGGCAACAATACAATCAAATGGCAGTATTATTAATTAATGGATGAAGCAATCATACCTTTAGGAAAAAAACAATCCATATCTCCTCCCAAAGGTAAATTATTTTTTTATAGATTGTGAGTAGTCCTGTACAGTCGAGGGGTAAATACCCGACAGAAAGTTTGTACACCAGATTACTGATTTCAATGATTATACCAATGATAACCTATGATTACCCATGATTACCATCACCTTATGTACACTGATTACCCCCAAAGTGTTTATCCCTTGTGTACAGTGTACAATTAGGGTTCTAAAATTTCATGAAATATTTCATGAAACTTTCATAAAATATTTCATTTTTTTGAAAAATAATAAAAAAATTATTTTAATTTAAAACTAGAGTAGAAATGTTATTGAAATATTTCTTACATACCTAGTACAGTATACAAATTACATAATTTTCATATAAACATACTTAAAAAAGTTTCAAAACACATGAATTAGGTACCTATAACAATTTTTTTAATTTGTGTTTATTTAATATTTAATAATTACTAATTAGATATAGTTATAACCAGAGTCCCTATTATAAGTATCTATGAGTTAAAATCTTATATAATAATCCTATTTGAATTCAAATAAAAAAAAAATTTAATTTATAATTTACAGCCTATAGAGCTAATATAATATATTATTATCATATTTGTATATTAATATATTAGGAATATAATAATATTATATAATATATAATATTACTATTGGCAATTATCATTATAATTTATAAACATCAAAGAAAAACAAATCATATTTTGAAACAAAATTATGTTTATTTATTTAAGTAGATAACAATTAACAATACACATCTTACACTTCAGTGTTAAAGATCATTTATAAAACAAAATAAAATAGTTAATACATTTAGTTTAACATTAATCATTAACTAATAAAAATAAAATGAATTAATACTTTTATTAATGTTTGCAGACTTGCAATAAATCTTTAAAAATGAAAAACAGAAATTAAATGCCTCACTTTGGCCCCTGTGCATAGTTGAGAGTTTTAGACTTGCAACAAATTTCTAAAATTATAATCAAAAGTAAAATGCCTCTCTTTGGCCACTGTGTATGGTTTAAAGTAGATATATATATATATATATATATATATATATATAATTATATATAGAAATCAGTGTGACCATCTAGTGATGATTTTGTCAAACACACCAAAAACACAAAAATAAAAAAAAATTAAAATAATATATTTTCCAATATTTCAAGAAGAATAAAAGTTTCAATTTTGAAATATTTCAAAGTGAAAATTTCATGTGAAATATTTCATACTCATAACCCTATGTATAATATAGAATCCAGGCAATTTTACTAGTGGGGGTTACTAGTTATTAAATATTTCTGATGCACAACATAAAAGTTTATTAGCTGTAGATTTATTATTATATGTAGATATCTAACTGTTTGTGGCAATTTACCTTTCTTTACCAATGCTTTTTTTTTATAATTAATAAATGGTGTTTTAATAAGTCACTGGTCCTGTATTGTGTGAATAAACTAATTCTAACTTTTTGTATTGATTGTATAGTTTATATACTGTGATTTATATTTTTAGAATTACTAAATGAGTCATCTCAGCCATCTTACAGTGAGCCTTGTAGTTCTAATTCTACATCCACAACAATGAAATCAAATATCATTCTAAATCCACCTTCACTTACAATTTCAACACCGTCACAATCAACAATATCACCAACGTTGACACCAAATTATTCTTGTTCGTACATTTAAAGCCAGACGCATCATGGTTCGAAAAATACGAAAATATGAAAAAAGATCAATTCAATACATAAAGTATTAAACTAAACAAAAGGTGAGTTAAAAAATATTTATTTATTTAAAAAATTGTTGACCTAAAAATTGATATCATTCAGACTTGATAAATTGGAAAAAAGAGAACATGAAATGTTAGAAGTTCAAAAGCAACTTGTTGACAAATTAAACACAGCCAATGACATTGAAATTCAAAAGTTGGACATGTTTAAAAAAATGTTTAAGATTGATTGATGAAATAGTAATTCAAAATAATATACCTATGCTCTGTTGTATTTTTAATTGTAATAAAAGTAACTAACTATGTTTAACACACAATTATAATAATGAAGTAGATTTGTTTGTTATTTATGTATAATTTTAGTTTGAACAGAATATTATATAATTTTTTATTATTTTTATTTTTTATTTTATACCTAAGTTTAAGAAAGCTTAAGTGAACTAAAGGAAACAATGTGATATTATTATAATGAAGTCAATAATTTATGTTTGTTATTTATTATTTAAATTAGTTAAATAATTTTGTTTTATATTAAAGTTTAACTATTCAAAAGGAAATTGAAATTTTATACATATATATATATATATATATATAATATATTATGTGTAATAAAGTCAAAACAATAATATGTACTCGTATATTTGACATTTTGTTTATTTACAATATCTGCTAAAAATATTCAATAGTGAAAATAGAAAAGTAATAAATATATATTTAAATGTGATCTTGTAGTAGCAATGCATTGCAAATTGTATTACGCTTTAATACTCCGCTTCTAGTCCCATCTTCATGTAGATCACCTCCTATCTCTATTTCAGACACATATGGATCGGCATCAAAGTCATCTCCAGTTGTCATACAAATATTGTGTAGACAACATGCAGCGGTGATAATCTTAGCACAGTACGATTTATGGTATACATCCATATTATGTCTATATTAATTAATAAAATGCTTAGAATTAATGATATGCTAGAAAAAAAACAAATTTCTTAATGGCTTATGTACTTTAATTTTCGAAATCTTCCAATAAGTTTTCCAAAAGCTTGTTCGACGACCACACGTGAACTGCTTAAAATCTTATTAAAATTCTTTTGATTTTGTGTTAGGTGACCGTTATCCTTATATGGCACCATAATTTTTTCGGTTAATGGATATGCTCCATCGCCTAAAATATAGCAATTGGGGGGGAGTATAGAGCCATGATTTTCTAAAATATTTTGCCCTATTGTGCTTTTTCGAAACTCTCTGAGACGAGCCAGGCCAACCGGCAAAAACATCTATGAAGATTTGGTCTGCATTTACGATTCCCTGGTAACGAGACGAAATGACCTATGTCATATTTCTGCAAATAGTATAACAAAATTCGCGGACGACGCGCCACTCGCTAACAACTTCATAATTACTACGCGCGTTGTTCTCGACATTGATTGTATAAAATCGCACTAGATGTCGCGGTACGCGCCTGCTTCTTTGCACGGTGCGTACCAGCGACATTAAAGTACCAAAGGCCGCAACTTATCAACTAAACTAATCACGCCCCAAGTTAAAAGTCATCTGAGGATTCACTTGACCACGTCATGAGACCGTCCCCCGAAAATGTACCAACAAATACTATCAAAATATAACACACAAAAATCGTAACTCTCAAAAGCCGAAGCAGCCGGGGTATGTAGTAAATAGACCCCGGCGAGCCAGCCAAATCGTATCGTATCGTATCGTTCCAGTCCTACAGCTTTGTCGTGTCTGGTGTTCACCGTCCAAACGGGAGCACAAACAGCACGACTAGCTTCAGTTTCCGCCGCCGCTTCTTACTTGCCGTATCTGGTGTTCACCGTCCAAACGGGAGCACAAACAGTACGGACAGTATTGTCGTTTTACCGCCGCCGCCGAACGCAGTTTTCCGCCGCCGCCGTTTTTACTTGCCGTATCTGGTGTTCATCGTTTACTCGGGAGCACAAACAGTACGGACATTGCCAATTAATAAATATTGACACCCCGATCGAGCAGCAGTGTTACAGTGCCGCCGATCGAGTCGCCGTGTTGCATTGACGATTATTAACTTTCGCACGCGCGAACTCGCAGTATAATTGTTGATAATATCGTAATCAACAATTCTACCTACTCTGCCGTTACGTTACACACGTTAAGTTCATATCGTTCAAATATTAACATTTAATCGTCATTCAACATCATCACAGTTACTTCACGCAACAACCAGTCAAGGGACACGAGAACCGACCACCAGTATCTACCCGACAACATTCGTGAGTCTATTCAGATCATTTTCATATTGTAAAATCAATCCTTGTTATATGTATTTTTAATTGTACATTGCTTTATGCAATTAAATAATTTAAAAAACAAAATATTGTTAAAATACCTAACACAATACGAGTAATAAAACAAAAAAAGTTAATGAGGTAATAACTCAATTCAAAGAAAATTACACTTGTTATTATTTACATTACACCCTGAAATAAACATATCATTATAAAAATTATTTTAATTCATAAGAGGAATGGGAAAATTTGGATAGAAAAGCAATATTATGTTAAATGTATTTAAATGCATTTTTTTTATTTATAAAAATTTATAAAAACCTGAAGCAATACTGATGGAACTTGTTTACAGTTGTAAAACATATTCCTATCTAATTTTGGCATCACATTTCTCTTCTCCCAAGGTGCTAATATGGCAATATGGCAGCCATCAACAGCTCAAATAACATTTGGAAAAGAAGTTTGCCTTAAGGCATTGAATTTTTCCATAGTTTCTATTGCCCTTTGACCGCTTGGCCATTGTATAAAAACTCTATTAAGGGTATTTAATTGTAGCAAACAATTTATAATAATCCCATGACTGGTGCTATCAGATAGATTAAATCGATTTGCTATTTGTCTAAAAATAAATAATTTAACTTCTTATTTCATTAATTTAATCTTTTTAGATGTGTTCATTTATACTAACCGATGTGTTTCACAATTAGCCATATACCATGTAAACACCAGTATTTATTTTTCAATGGAACATTTGAACTTTGAATTTGACAATAAAGGACCTAAATTGAAAATTAAAATCTAAAAATAAAACTATACATTATAGGTACTTAGTATAACTTATAAAATAAAAATATGAATAAATTAAACAGGCATTAGTTATAATATATATATAATGTGTAACCTCAATACTCTCTTTTGTCAAACGAAAATGAATTTTGAAGTCCTTGTCTGTCATGTCCAATACAGTTACTTCGGTAAAGTTTTTTATTTTACTTCTAACTTGTCTCTCAAATCTAATAAACACATTCATTTCATCGTCGTCATCGTTGTCATCATTTAAATTCGATGTAATAATGTCTAAAAAAAATATAACGGAGTTACTTTTAAGTACACATATATATAGAATAGGTCATTCATTTCTAAAAATATTAGTAAGTATTGAAAATAAATGTTCTAATTTGGGTCTAAACTAAAGGAAAAATATATCTTGTAAAAATACTTACCGAAAAGTGTTCTTTTATGCGTAGGAAATCCTTGTACAATGTAAGAACTAAGTTTATTTTTATTTAACAAAAAATCTTTAAGTAATTGGAGTTTTAAAGAATCCAATTCTTTATGAGTACCCATTTTAAGTAATTTAAAAAAATAAAAAACAGAAAAAGAAGACTCGAATTAATAATTAATAATTTCAACCATTGATAATTATAGAAGATTATCTAAGATTTCAACTATTTCATAGAGTAATATTACCCTATGTTTCAACCATTGTAATTTGTAACATTCAAAATGCGCGGGAACGACAGTATGTGATAATTTGATTTGGAGGGGGCATCCCGATCATTACAACGAATTTCTAGTGTAATCGGTATAAAATAATCAGTATCATAATAGTGAATCGGTAACCTTAAACCAGCATCGATATTACACACCGGTTTGGGTGAACGAATTTCTTGTGTACCTTGTGGTCACGCATGGATATGTAACACATGCATTGACAATCTCCAAACACCAACAACATGTCCACGATGTAGGATGGAAGATGTGTCGTTCCAGAGACTATTTATATAAAAATAAAATATTAGATTCAACCCATGTATTAACTAAAAACCAACTATTACTCAGAATACCTTAGGTCATACATATTCTATATTCATAATATATTATACATAATACTATAATGTAATTATTGGTATCTGTGAGTGTGTAAGATGATATCATGTATTTTTTCACACATAGGTAGGTAATAATATTATTAGTCAACACACAGGGTTGAATGTGTGTATCATAATTATATATGGTTTTTTTTATTTACACAATATAAATAGTAAATACTAATATTAGTAATACAAGAAGTCAATGTATTAACTAATAAATACAGAGTAAATAAATACTCTTCATCAATAAATTATGTATCCTATGTTTTTAGTTTATTTTAAGTTTTATTCTTAAGTATTTTATATTTATATTTTTTTTTTAATTGTATGCAGTTTTACAACTTGGAACACAGACACCCTACTATTTTTTACTTTTTTGCTACTCCGATTACGGGTGAAATAATGGTCGTACGTACTTCGACCACAAACCATTTTTGAATCCTCGTACATCAAAAGACCAGAATCTCGAGTTTTGTAGTGATTAAACGAAAACCCAAAATCCAAAATACACGTATCTAAGTTAGTACAAAAAACACACGAAAAATCATAACTCCCAAACCAAAAGTCGGATGACCTCAATCTCAGTATCCATCGATATGGCGCAAAGTAATCTATAACATCCGCCTATTAAAACGGCTCACCAGGGACGTATTCAGAAATTTGGCGCCCGGGTGCCAATGTTTTTCCGCCCCCCCCCTCCACAAAAAAAATTATTTGACTTTTTCTGTTTTAAAACTACCGAGAGCGTTGGAGCTTACTTTCCGGTGACAACCCGTTATCGTATCCTTTTTAGAACAAAAGTTAGTAAAAAAAAAAAAAAGTAGATTTCAAACTTTAAACATTATGTTATTTTTATAAATTAATCACATTTAAATATTTAATATAAAATAGGTTTAGTTATTATCAACTATAATTACAAAACAATAAATATTTAAAATGTAGGTACATATACTTTTTTCGAGCTTTCAAGGAACTAAACTCATTGATTATATCATCATAGTCTAAACCTTTTGTAATATCTGATTCGATGTTTAATATGGCGATACTGTTTAGTCGTTCATCAGTCAGCCTCAATCGCAAATAACTTTTAATTCGTTTTAGTGCACTAAACGAACGCTCTGAAGAGCAGTTAGACACAGGACAACATAGATACATTCTTAGAGCAATATTTACGTACGGGTATATGTCGTATAAAAATTCAAAATTAATTGTTTTAATGTTTTCTACACTTTGATAAGTCACTAATAAGCGATAACTGTATATAATAACTGATAAGTGTTGTCATATTATTGATAAAAATTATTATTTTTTAATTATTATATTATTGATAAAAAAAAAAAAAAACTAATTTATGTTATTTTTCATTTTCATTTTCATTAACAGAAGATGGGTTATGTAAAAATCTGATGCCGCCCCTATAAAAATGCCGCCCGGGGCGATCGCCTCCTCTAGCCCCCCCCTAAATACGTCACTGCGGCTCACCACGCCCAAAAACTAAGTATCCGAGCCGAAAAACGTAAATTTTGAACTTTTGTAGCCCCAAAAAACGGAGAAAAACAGCTCCTATGGTCTCGACACAAGATGCTGAATTTGATCACCGATCTCCAAACTATAAAAATGTCGAGTTTCAGAAACGTCGTACAAAAACTAATCCTTTTCCAAAATACACCTGGAGCGAGGTCAAGAACCTCCCGGAGTCGGGAGTATGTTTTAGAAGAGCCTAAACCGAAACTTTTAGTAACTTTAAAGTATAATATTATTTTATGTGAACGTCATCTACAACTTATAAATGATTTATTGAACTTTAAAAACTATTACATATTTACTTACGTTTGTTCGTATTTGGTAAGTACGCCAGCAGCATACAACATTCTATGCCAGTAGTTTTCCTAGAAGTTAGTAGAGTGTTAAACATGAACATTTGTTTACAGTGGCGTACGCAGGATTTTTCAATGGGGGGGGAGTGTTCTTGAAAATGAATTACAATTTTATTTTTATTTTGTCTAGTATAATAATTTCAGATGTTTATTTGAGGTATTTTAAAATGTTTGTAACTTCCCAACTTTTCTGGTAGAAAAAATGTTCTGATCATAAAATTCGATGCCCGATGTATGTTTTTGGATACAAATTGGTCTAGTTGGTACTTTTAGGAGTTTGAAATTGAAAATGCTCAGTGCTTTTTAAAATAATTGGAGAAAAAAATTAAATTTATTAAAACTGTTTGGTAACCAACTTGGTTATACCGTCCTCAGACCTCAGTTCCTCACTTTTAATATATTTGGATAATTAAAATTTTTTTTTCTATAAATGTATGTTAATAAAAATTTTTTTATCCGGTCAAAAAACTTAAAAATGTATTACGTAAGTTTTTATTATAGCTAAAATATTAACGACACATATGCATCATGGTTATTTTTTATAAGCATTCAAAGTCCAAATGTCGTAAAAACCACAGCTAATTTTTACAGAACTTATAGAGTATTAAATGTGTAGAGCTAATGCTATAGACAATATAATACAAGGTCTTTCATATAAGTTGTTCATATTTTTACCGAAAAATTACAGATAATTTTAGGAAAATTGGTATGTAAATACAATATTTTTTTCAAAAATGAATTCATTCTGGTAAGACATAATATATGAAATTTACGTCTTGCTTACTATGGTTGACAGTTGAAACTTGATAAATATTTTTTGAAAAATTAATAATAATACGGCAATGGGGGGGGGGGAGGCTTCAGCCCGTTAGCCCCCCCCCCATTTGGACGCCACTGTTTGTTTATATAATTGATGGACTTTAAATTTCAATCATCAAAGTTAATGATATTATATATACGTCTCAAAAATGATTTTAATTAAATGTATTTTGTTATAATACTATAATATGACATGTCTTGAAATATACTAACGCTGGACAATAGGTATACACGTATAGCAAATTAGTAAAATGTGACAGATATATACATGTATTTATAATATTAGGAATGTACTCTATTCAGAACAATTGTGGTCGTCTGTTGGATGAAATTAATCCCACATAAGAGAACGGGAAATGGTGAATTCTAAATTCCATGGATAAAGAATTTTATGGAGATTCTATTTAAATGGTCGGTGTAACGAATTTAAAAAAAATCAAAAATAAACGATAAAAAATCATACAAAATTCGTTTACTCAAATAATCAAAGATTTTAAATTTTCAAAACGAATTATTAATTAGTGGTTCAGGTTTTAGATGGTTACCACTTAAAATATCAGCAAACAATAATGTGAGGTTATGCTCAATTCTTATGTAAATAATTGTGTTCTTATCTTCACTGGTCTCATCATAGATAAAGATCTTTATACAAATAGTCTTATACAGTTATACACTTTATTACATTAAGTCCATATCTAGGAACCTGACCAGATATTTTTCCCTTAAATTGAATTAAGAGGTTTTCACCATCGTTTTTAAGGGGTTTAAGATAGGCAGTTTACAAAACTTCCGAATATATACGGAATAATATGTTCCGTCAAAATATGGATTTCGAAATTTGTTTGATTCCCGGGCATATACGTTCCGGGGATATATGGTTTCCAAATTTTTATATTCCGGAAATATCTGTTCCGGAAAAATACAGTTTTCAACTTTCGGATTCCGGCAATATACGTTCCTGATAAATACATTCCGGTGACATACGGTCCGTGTAAATACGTTCCGGGAAAATACGTTCCGGGCAAATACGGTTTTCGAATTTTAGATTCCGGGTATATACGTTCCGGATGAATACGGATTTGATTCCGGATACATACGGTCCGGATAAATACGTTCCGGACAAATACGATTTAGTGATTTTGGATTCCGGCGATATACGGTCCGGACAAATATTTTCCGGGATTTATACGTTCCCCCAATTTATTTTCCGGAATTTTACGGCCTTCCCATTGGATATTCACTCGATTACTCATGCAGCGATTTCCTTATTTTGTTGCAATTCAAAAACGAACAACTGTAGATACATGAAAATTTCACTGAATGTTTAAATTAGCATTTTCTATACACCGTACAATTTTGAAAATATTTTGACTCTTTTTGAGCTGTTTATGGACATTTACAGCTTTCAATTTTTTTTAGTTTTTTTTTCTATAAATATCAATAAAGTTTTTCCTGTTGGGCCAAAAAGTGTAAAAATTTAATACAAGGCTCCTGATATATTGTTACAATAGCAGTTGAAAAATATTAAAAATACATAGGCACAGTTTTTTTTTATAACCATTTAAAGATCAAATTTTGACAAAATTTATCAAAATCTCGAAAATTATCAATCATTGTAATTAATAAATTATAAAATGTTCAGTTTTTATAGCTAAGGATTACAAATTCAACACAAAGGTTCTCATAAATAGTTCATACTATAACCAAAAAATCTAAAAAATATATGAACACACTTATTTTTTACAGACATTTTAAATTCAAATTTGGACGAAATTACATATTAAAAAACCTAGAAAAACTATTTTAGTTATTTTGTTGTGATTGAATAATATTAGTCGTGGGTACTTGTAACTTCTAAAGTGTACTATTATATATCTATGATAGTATCACGGTTTTTGTTGATGTATAACGCGTTATAAGTATCTAATGGATATTGTGATATGATTAATTTGGAATTTATTATTATAGGTACCTACCTATTACAGGTCAATTTTTTTTTTATACCATAGATATGTATATAATATGTCTTATACATAGACTGACATACCGTCACCGCTCAGAATCGTTTTTCTTATACAATGATATTATATCATTGAATTCCAATTTAATACCATCCATTATACAGTGACCCACTTGTAACCTACTGTACAGCAGAGCGACACCCACTTGCCCACCTTTTTTATACTTGTATGAACTCTTTGACAAAATATCTAAGTTATTAAGGAGGTCGATTTTAAATTTTCAATTTTAAAGGACCTTAAAATGACGATTTTTTTTTCAAAAATCCCATGAAATAATTGCATTACATTTGTATTTATTTTGGGCACATCTAATTTTAAATCAAAAAAGTGATTCCTAAAGAGCATAGTCTAGAAGTTTATAAATTCAACCATATTTTCAAAATTACAATCGGACTTCAGGAAGTATGTTTAATTTACTACCGCTTTTAGTAGTTTTTATAGCATTGCAAACATGAATATATTTTATTTTTCGTAAAGTATTAACATGTGCAATAGTTTATTTCGGCGGCGCGGCGGCTCGCGGCTGCCGACGGGCCGTGATAGATTCTCGGAAAGTCGGAAACAATTATTTCATGGGATTTTAGAAAAAAAAATCGTTATTTTAAGGTCCTTTAAAATTGAAAATGAGGGAGGACATATTGTGTGATATTAAAGTATTGCTATATGTGCTTACATTTTGGTGAAAACGTTTGTACATTTTTGTAGCTAGAGAAGGGCAATTTTAGATGGCGAAAAGTACTATTTTTAAAACAAAAAAATTATTGGATTTCTTATCAGTAATTTATCTTCACAATATTCAGACGCTAAAAATGGAATTTCAAAAGAATTAATTAACATACACCCGACTTATAGAGCTTTTTGTATAAAATATATTATACAGAGTGTATCTTATGTCATTGTACGCGAGGGTTCTTAACGATTATGGATCGATGACATAGAATTCGTTAAAACAAATAAATACGTGTTTCTTTATTTTAACAGGCAATTTTTTTATAGCAATTTAAAATTTTTTAAACACTCAGGTGTACCAACAGCAAAATCAATTTTATTTTTTCATATGGTAACTACTTTATTTTTTTATGCATTATGTTAAACCTTTTTTTCTGAGAATTTTGATAATCAAATCATCAATTTTGGTTCGCTAGTTTATTGACTAGTGTCCTCTAAAGTTTAGTAAAATATGCATTAATACTTTTAATTGAAATAAATGGTACAGGTTTAATTTACAAGAAACAATCTTATATCCATTTTTATATTATTTAATTTTCTCACTTAAAACGATAAAAATGTATTTTTATTTAAACCTACAGTTATACTTTTCTACATGTAATAATTACATATTCATTTATTTTTTTAGTTTTTGCTATATTATATTATTGAAATAAATATTATGTGTTTTAATGGTTTTTGAACTTTGGAGGAATAACACTTAAATTTACCAACTATTCAATGTATACAATATATTGTAAAAGAAATTGATAGCTGTTTAAAAATATAAAAATATTTTGCATTCATATTGAACAGTTATTTACAAAAATAATTTTCTTTAATTTAACGTTAAAAGTTGATTGAGCACCAAAATCGTGTTTTTAAAATTTTCCCTACGTTATATTTAAAATGTTACTGTAAGTAGATATGTACTTGGTAAATAATAATATGTATTGGAATGAATTACGAAACAAATTCTACAGATGATATTGCACACTTTGATAAGGATAAAAGTGATGATGGTTTTTTTGATAATATATACAAGGACACTGTTTTCAATAATACATCAAACTTAGAATGAACAAACTACTAATTACTAACAACAATTACTAATAATTACATTATTTATTATAGAATTTTAAAAAAATTATCTATTTTCATCTAGATAAATGTTTATGTATTTTTGAAAAGCATATAATTGTATCTGTAGTATATACCAATTTAAAATAATTTAATAAACCAAAACTAATACCATATAGAAAATCAAAAGTATAAATACGTTTTATAAAAACGAAAATTAAATAATGTCAGCTATAATAAAAGAAAAAAATTAAATACATAAATGTACACGCATCATGAATCATGATTCACGAACACAATTATAATATAGTAAATACAAGTTTCCTTTTCTTACTATTGTTCCGTAGTCCGCATGCATTTCGGCCTTCGGGCAGTGGTTAAAGTGAGGGGGGACGGAGGGGGACGGAGTCCCCCTTCTTATTTACGGTAAGATTATGCGTCCCCTTTAATTTAAGTCTCCAAAGTCCGGGGGGACGCTACCAAATTTTAGTAATGTATAAAATAGCTCACTCATCCACACACACACATCGATTATTCACCGAATTTAAACGTATTTTATTTCGCGTCAATAATCTCCATGTTTCTAATGATAGGGGCGCGTGCAATATGTGATTATTAAATAATAAATTATAGTGACTAATATAGTGTATAGTGGTGTCTAATTATAGATACACGGTCGCTCGTGTAGATAGCCTGATAACACGTACTCGGGCTATACGTAGAAACATACGAACGCCAGAACGTGGGAATACCGTTTAGCGAGACACACAATAGTCAATAATATAACATAAATGATAAATCATAATATTCATAATACTATTGATATTTATTATTTAATGCTCTATTATTGATATGATATTGAGAATGGTTGTGATAGTGTGATTAACGATTTTAATGAGTAATGACCAATAAATAATTTTATTAGTTAATACTTACCATCAGTTGACAGTTGGTAAGTTTTCATTTTTTTGATTTTGGTGTTACCTATAGTGTACTTTTTACAAGTTATTACGATATAATATAGTAGGTAAGTTAATAAGTTTTAATAATTTATATTTTTATTGAAGATCTTTATAATTAAAATAAATATATTCCAAACCACATTTATATTCTAAATTAATTTCATTGGTAAGTTTGTTAATTGTTATTGAGTTACCTAGTTTTTAATTTATACAGAATTGTATCATGGCTGGCCTACTAAAATACAAATTTACCAAGATCAAAAAGACTGATGGTAGTGAGAATGTTGCACAAATTATTCAAAGTCCATGTACAGAAAATACGGTCTCTTCTGTCAAAAAATATGTCGCTGAAATACCAATAATACCAGACTCTAAATCAGAGTTTCCTGAATGCTGGGATTTTAAGCAGGTTGTTCGAGCACCATCGACATTTGAAATTGTACGTTACTACGCGCCACTTTGGCCCGTGAAGTTGCCAGCACTGCTTACAGCTGACGAGACTAGTCGGTTGCCCGTTAGGCCGTTGATGTTCGGCCGGCGAGACTCCGTCGCCATCACTTCTTCTGTTTTTCGTTCCGAATTGGTTTGTTCGAGTAGTTCATCCCGACTTTAGTTTGAACGAGCAAAACCACGTTTTGGTACAAACGAAAAGTAAGTCTTCGATGATTTTGTTTTTGTATCCGTTCGCATCCGTCTCGCACCCAAAAGCGAGACACGGCAGATCAGCCATACAGCAGCTCAGCTACCCCGACGGCAGTTCGGCCATACTTGCAGTCAGTTACACCGACGGTCACACCGACCACATAGCAGTTCAGCTACCCAGACGGCAGATCAGCTCAGCAGACACCAGCCTGTTCCGGAGTGGTTCAATGATTGTACCCCCTTTGTCATTAATTATTTACATTGTGTCACCATAATATAAACCAATATTATAGCAATATAATTAAAGGTCTATTTATTTTAGAAACTTGTTGTGTTCACCTGGGAACGTCCAGTTGAGGTGAGGCTGCCGGCGTTAACTTAGCATTAGTACGCACGTGGCCAACATTTGGTAGCAGAGCGTGGTTGAATAAGGATCTTCTCTTCTGGCTGTTACTTGGTGAGCTTACCTCTGTTTATTATATTAAGGTGTTACTCCCTCCCATTGTAGTGTTATGATTATGACTATCGGTGGGTAACAGTAGCATTTAGTGTCAGCAGTCCGTTGATCCACGGACGTGGCATCTTATAACGTTGTTGAACGTGGATTACTATAACTACTGTAATTGGTGGTTAAATAATTGTCAACGCTTTTTATGCCATTGGCCGTTAGTACTGTGGTTGAAGTGTCAACAGTTATGTGTATATTCTTATAACTATTAGGCACCTGTTAATTATTAGGCTGTTGCATTTAATTAATTAATATATTAAAGACTGATCAGTTTAAATATTTTATACCTCAGTATTGTTAGTTTAGTACCTTAGTAGGTTTTCTCTTAACATTAATAATTAGGATTTGTTATTTATACCTATTATATTAGTGTTATTAACTTAATATTTTTATTTGGATCACACATTTTATTGTTGACCTAACAAGGTTATTATGTTTTGTTAAATTTAAACTGGTTAAAATTTCCTTGTTATTACTATTGGTATTATTACTACCCAGTACTATTGTAGGTAGCTACCACATTATTTTATTGTTTATTAGTAGTAATTTGGTATGTTATGTGAACCTTACATGATCTCTTGTTCTATTAGTTGATTATTATAATTATATTATCTACTATTCTATTGTGGGTACCAGTTAGTTGAATTGGTATTCTTTAAATTTATGTTAATTAAGTACTGATCATTATTGACGGTAGATAAATAATTGGTTAGGATTGGAATTGCTGATATATGTGCAATCACACTGGACTGTTATCTCTAGCATACCACTTATATTAGTTCTAAATTAATTTGTGTTACTTTATGCTCATCGGGTCGTTGTGTTAGCTCCCTGTAGGTGTGTGCAGTTGTTATCTTGCCACCATGTCAGACGAAGAGATCAAGACTCGCAACATAAGACTGAAACAGCGTGCTACAGCTAAGCGAGACCTTGCTGCAAGTCATATTCGTCGCCTACATGCCTCAACAACAGCAGCAGGAAATGATCCAACAGCAAGGAGTCTAGTTATGACAGCAGTTCAGGACCTGAATAATTGGTGGTCACAATACTCAGTAGAAAGTGATGCGTTATTGAACGTTATGGTTGAGTTGGACGAAATAGATCAATTTTCTCCAGATGCTGATGCTGCTGTCTACGCCTTAGTGGTAGAAATCAAATCAACTGCCAATAGTTATGAGCAGGAAGCCTCAAAGTCATCTAAAGACTCTCAACCAGTTACACAGATCAGTGATACGGCATTAATAGCAAATCCAGCTGAAGATCATCAGTCGGTTACACAAACTAGTAACGCAGCCATACTTCCAAAGACAGTCTCCGTCATGGAAACACAGTCGTCATCTCGTGTGAGTGGTCCTCCGTCTTCAGATGCCTCCTTCCGTCCTCAAATATCAATGCGCCTTCCGGAAATCCCTCTGCCAAAATTTGACGGTGATCTCCGTTCGTGGCCAGACTTCCGGGACCGCTTTGTAGATCTTGTAATCCGCAACACGGACATTGATTCAGACAGCACCAGATTTTACTATTTACTTGGGTGCCTTCAAGCTGATGCGGGTGAAGTACTAAAAGGGATTCCGGTGACCAAAGACACCTTCCAGTTGGCTTGGAACACGTTAGTAAAGTCATACGATAAACCAAGAAAACTGGCCTCGTCAATCATTGAGGGTTTTTTGGTTGCTCCCGTATCCACTTCAGAATCGCTGGTGGATCTCAAACGTTTCTTGAGTGTATTTGATGAAGGACTAGCAATATTGGAATCGTTGCACTTGCCAGACCTGTGTTCGTTCCTGCTGTTTACCATTGCTTCAAAATCCCTTCCAACTCATACGCGTCGCTTGTTTGAATCAGATAATTCTTCGGAGTACCCATCAGTGGACAGTGTACTGGAATTTGTAAAGAATAGGGTGAGAGTGCTAGAAAATGCTGGTGGTACTTCAGGGCCAGGGAAGTCGTTTGGTGGTAGCAACAAGAAACCTAATCCAGGTCCAATGAAGCATTACAATCGCCCATCGACCAGCCAGACAGCATTGGTTTCATCTGTAAAGACCCAGAAACCTAAAGCTACTGAATCCGACAGGTGTCGGTGCTGTGGGGGAGCTCATGCATTGAAAGACTGTGCAAAATTTTTGGGATTATCGGTAGATGATCGATACCAAATTGTGTGCTCTCACAGACTATGCTTGGTATGCTTTGAAAGTGGTCATATGTCATATAAATGCAAGTCATCCTGTAGTGTGTGCAAACGTCGTCATCATGGGCTATTGCATAAGGACTCTTCTACTTCTGATCCGTCGTCCAAGGTCCCTAAAGTGGCTATGTTTGTCAGCCATCAAAATCAACTGCCATCTGTAGTACTAGCAACTGCACTACTTCATGTCCAAGATGTGGCTGGAAGTCCACAGACGGTTCGGGCCTTGATTGATGGCGGCTCTCAGATCAGTGCCATATCTGCAAATTGTTGTCAACGACTAGGTCTACGAGCTGCAAAATGGACGTTACCAGTCACTGGGTTATCAGAGTTACCTGTGCCAAGCGTTTTGGGTATTGTAGATCTACATATCCAACCTCGGGATTCAAGTCAATCTTCAATGCCTGTAAGAGCTTGGGTACTATCTTCCATAACTTCAGATATGCCCACCTCAAAACTACCGTCAACGGTTCGGGAAAGATGTGGAAGTTTGTCATTAGCTGATCCGCTATTTGATGTCCCGGCTCCGGTCGAAATTTTGTTGGGTGCAGACATATACCCTATGGTCTGGTCTCACGAAACTGTCTCGTTAGGTCATGGATATCCAACTGCGTTCAATTCCATTTTCGGTTGGGCAATAGTAGGTCCACTTCAATACATAAAGGCTCCAAATCCTAGGGCTCTACCTGTTCAGATATCTTCATCAGTTGAATCCCTAATGGAAAGATTTTGGAACGTTGAGGAACCGGAAGCTGCTCCGCCCGTGTTCACTCAAGAGGGTCAGTGTGAAGAAATCTTTCTGTCAGAGATGTACAAGAATAGTAAAGGACAGTACATGGTCCCATTGCCGTTCCGTGATGGTCAACCTAGTTCTTTTCCTGGAATGCGACAAATTGCAGTTAATCGTCTGTTACAATTGGAGCGCAAACTATCTCGAGACCCTGTGTTGTATGATAACTACAGAAAGTTCATGGTGGAATATGAGTCGTTAGGACACATGTCGGAGGCAGATTCATCAGGAGTCTACTACATCCCTCACCATGCTGTTTACAAGGCCGAAGGGGAAAATATGAAATTAAGAGTGGTTTTTGACGCCTCTGCTCGTTGCAGATCCGGCTCCTCACTGAATGAGCGTCTCCATGTTGGCCCAAAGTTACAGCAAGACATAGTGGATGTCCTAACTGGCTTTAGAGTCCATACCGTCGCGTTTACCACAGATATCTGTAAAATGTACCGCCAGATTTGGGTGCTGGAAAAGTACCGCGGATACCAGCATATACTGTGGAGAAATTCTCCACAGCTCCAGATCCGGGAGTACACGTTGAATACGGTGACGTATGGGGTAAACAGTGCTCCTTATTTAGCGCTTCGGGTCCTTCGTCATATAGCTGATCATGATTGTGAGGAGGTCCCTGAAGTTAGTAAGGCGCTCAAATCCCAGACATACATGGACGACATCTGTGTTGGGGCACCATCGTTGGAATGTGCTTTATCGTTGAAGTCTGATTTAATCAAAACGTTATCCAGATCGGGATTAATGTTAAAAAAATGGTCTAGCAATGAACCGCGGTTGCTATCAGGTCTCCCGCTGGAAGACTTAGCAGGTGATCCCCTCACATTTGACCGTGGTGACGGCATTCCTGTGCTAGGTATGCAATGGCGTCCAACAGCTGATCATTTCGCATACGATATTACCGCAATCAAGTCAGTTTTGTCCAAACGTGGGGTCCTATCGGTAATCGCGAGGATCTTTGACCCGTTAGGGTTTCTATCGCCTGTTATTTTCCATGCCAAGTGTATTATGCAACGATTATGGTCTGCTCAAACTTCCTGGGATGAGCCATTACCGCCAGTCATTGCTAAGGAATGGCAACAATTCATGGACATGCTAGGTTGGCTGGCAGAGATCCGCATTCCACGTTGTATTGGTGGTTCCACCGGGATAGAATACTCGTTATGCGGTTTTTGCGATGCCTCTGAAAGAGGTTATGCTGCAGTTTTGTACCTTCGTGTGACTGATCCGTCTCAGAAGGTAAACGTGTACTTGCTCGGAGCAAAAACCAAACTGGCACCTTTAAAAACGACCACGATACCCAGATTGGAGTTATGTGGAGCTGTTTTGTTGGCTTCCTGGTTATCACGTATGCATCGGATACTTGAAGCGCATATGAAGATATCAGGTGTTTATGCTTGGTCGGATTCAACCATAGTCCTTTCTTGGTTACTAAATCCTCACGTTGCCTTGAAGGTCTTTGTGTCTAATCGCGTCCACCATATCAAGACTTTGCTTCCAGTCTGCAAGTGGGCTCATGTCAGATCTGAAGAAAACCCGGCTGATTGTGCGTCACGGGGACTGACTCCGGCAGAAATTGTAAACGCTCAGCTGTATTGGTCCGGTCCAGAATTTTTAAGATTCCCAGTCGATCATTGGGACCTCCATCCAACTACCATACCAGGTGACCAGCTACCGGAAGTCCACCCAGTATCCCTGGTGATTACGACACCAATAAGGAAAGGAGAGTGGTTTACGCGGTTTTCATCATACAGCATCATGATTCGTGTAATAGCACGACTGCGTCGATTCATTTTAAGATGTAGACGGCAAGAAACTGTTTCTGGTCATTTGACACGTTCAGAGCTAGATGAGGCCTTGTACGTGGCAGTCAAATGTACTCAGGAATGCATGTTGAGTTCTCTACTTCGGGAATTGTCAAGTGGCAGCTCGGTCTCTTCAAGGGTGTATGCTAAACTTAGCCCCTTTATCGATGAATTTGGTGTTATTCGAGTGGGTGGTCGGCTGCAGAATGCCATGTGCTCTTGGGATCGCAAGCACCCAATACTATTGCCTAAAGAATCGCATTTATCCGCGTTGATTGCACGCCATTGGCACTTAAGTGCATGTCATGCCCGATCAAGGCTCCTTATCACTTTAATCAATAGTCGTTTCTGGATTATGGGCGTACGCCGGGTGGCCTATAAGGCTATCAAGTCCTGCATTACTTGTGTAAGGTTGGATGCAGTGAATCCTCAACCAAAAATGGCTGATCTGCCTGTATCAAGAGTACAAGCCTGTCGAGCATTCACAGCAGTGGGAATTGACTACGCGGGACCATTATCAATGAGAGAAACAAAGTTACGAAAAGCTCGCGAATACAAGGTTTACATAGCCTTATTTGTTTGTATGAGTACAAAGGCTATTCATCTTGAAGTTGTACTTGACCTATCAACTGATGCCTTCTTAGCGGCACTGGACAGATTTGTTGCCCGGCGAGGTGTGCCAACATCCATCCACTCGGATTGTGGGACAAACTTTGTTGGGGCTGCTCGCAAGCTGAAAGAGTTGATCAACTCGCCCTCGAGTAGGGATCAATGTTCCAGTCGTCTGATGTGTCACTGGAACTTTAACCCGCCTAGTGCACCCCACTTTGGAGGACTTTGGGAGGCTGCGGTAAAGTCTACCAAATCATTGCTGACAAGGTCATTGGGGGCACAGACTTGGACTTTGGAAGAGTTTTCTACAATCCTATGTCGGGTTGAAGCTGCGCTGAACTCCAGACCGTTAACTCCTGTGACCCCAGATCCGGAGGACTTGGACTGTTTGACCCCAGGCCATTTTTTGATTGGTCAACCATTGATGTCAGTTCCTGAGGAGGAACTCTGTGGGAAGCCAATGAATCTACAGCGACGTTGGAAGCTCCTTCAGCAAACGTTTCAGACTTTTTGGCGAAGATGGTCGTCAGAATACCTGAATACTCTGCAAGCTAGGAGTCGCTGGTTGTCAAGCCAAGAAAATATGAAGGTAGGAGACATGGTGGTCATAAAAGATGGCACTGCACCCCCACTTCTGTGGCGTTTGGGGCGTATCCTTGAGGTGATGCCTAGTAAGGATGGGGTGGTTAGAGTCGCTCGGGTTCTAACAAAAGGTGGTTCCTTAGTCAGACCTGTAGTGAAACTAGTACTGCTGCCAACCGATCAGTCATAATATATTTTGTTTATTCCCTTTCCTTTGACACCTTAATAATAATTGATGTGTGCTCACCGGGAACAGCAGATCAGTTGTATCCATTAAAAAAAAAAAAAAAAAAAAAAAGGGGTGTGTGGAGAGAGAATTGTTTTGGGGCCAGGCACCAAACCTCTTCAGACTGATTCTTAATATTTTTTAATAACTTATTTTATATGATGTTATAATTTAGTACAACTGTTGATCCACAGTTGTTTGTTTGTTTGTAACAATTTTTTTTTACATAATGTTATAATTAGTACAACTGTTGATCCACAGGTTGTTTGTTTATTTGTTTGTTCTTTAACAATTTATTTTATATGATGTTATAATTTAGGGCAGCTGTTGATCCACAGTTGTCTGTTTTTTTTTTTTGTTTAACTATACCATAATGTAATCCTCTGTGATATTGCTGAAATTTTGTAAGCTGTGATAAGTTGTAATTGTATGCCATGTAATGTGATAAACCTGTGATTCTACAGTTACCATAATATGTATATCAATCTCTTGTATAATAATTGGTTGTTGATGTATCTTCCCCCCTGTAACCACTCTGGGTAAGCGTGAAGAGTCAACATGTCAATCAATCATCTGTATCGCCCTGAAATTTCAAACTGCTCAAACCCATCGTAAATCCAGATCTGGGATTTCCAAGGGGGAGTATGTTCGAGCACCATCGACATTTGAAATTGTACGTTACTACGCGCCACTTTGGCCCGTGAAGTTGCCAGCACTGCTTACAGCTGACGAGACTAGTCGGTTGCCCGTTAGGCCGTTGATGTTCGGCCGGCGAGACTCCGTCGCCATCACTTCTTCTGTTTTTCGTTCCGAATTGGTTTGTTCGAGTAGTTCATCCCGACTTTAGTTTGAACGAGCAAAACCACGTTTTGGTACAAACGAAAAGTAAGTCTTCGATGATTTTGTTTTTGTATCCGTTCGCATCCGTCTCGCACCCAAAAGCGAGACACGGCAGATCAGCCATACAGCAGCTCAGCTACCCCGACGGCAGTTCGGCCATACTTGCAGTCAGTTACACCGACGGTCACACCGACCACATAGCAGTTCAGCTACCCAGACGGCAGATCAGCTCAGCAGACACCAGCCTGTTCCGGAGTGGTTCAATGATTGTACCCCCTTTGTCATTAATTATTTACATTGTGTCACCATAATATAAACCAATATTATAGCAATATAATTAAAGGTCTATTTATTTTAGAAACTTGTTGTGTTCACCTGGGAACGTCCAGTTGAGGTGAGGCTGCCGGCGTTAACTTAGCATTAGTACGCACGTGGCCAACACAGGTAGATATAAGTTATTTGATATGAATAGGGTAGAGGACTTATAGTAGTTTTAGCTCTAAAAAGTCACCAATTTATTTATTTATTTTGTATATTTAAGTGTAATACATTTAAGTATACAAAATAAATTAATAAATCTAATTAATTATGAATAAAACTTACTAATTGAATGTATGAACAATGAACTACTTACTTTATACAATATTGTTTAGGTTTTATAAATTTCAAAATTGTTGTTACTTTTACAAGTTATATATAATTATTTTATATTTAGTATTTAGCACCTAACACTAAATTAAAATTAATATATTTTTTAAAATTGTTAAGTAGGTATATAAAATATTTATTTTACAAATTCCTTTTATTATGTACAATTTAATATAGCAAATGATGAGTATTTGATAAAATATGGTATCAAGATATAAACATAATATAAAAATATCTAAACCTCTATCAGGATATTTAACATACCTTTTTTTTGCAATTAAAATTTTAAAATTTTAAGATATTAACTAAGTTTTGATATTAATTATTAGTATAGGTAATGTACCTATAGCCATTGATAAAATATAGGTACTATATATACTATAGCATATGAATACATTTAAATAAATATTATTATCAAACTGTTAGAATGTCTGTTCTATTTTTTTAGATTACTTATTTTACTAAAGAATATCCTTGGATTTATTTTAAAAATAAACATATTGGATGTAAGATCTGTAGAGATGTAAATCAAAATTTATTAAATCAAAAAGGATCACATGTGGCATCTGAATGGTCTAATGGAGAAGTTTATTCATCAGGTTCTACATTAGAAAAGAAAAAAACTAATTTAAGAAAAAAAATTTCTAAACACAAGAATTCTGCTGCTCATTTAAATGCACAAAAAGTTATATTTTTGTCTGAAAAAAAAGTTATTGATGAACATATTTCAATGTTGATGGTGACTGATCAAGAAAATACTGCAAGAATATTTCGCACAGCTTATTTAATAGCTAAAAATCAACGCCCTTATACAGATATGCCAAAACTTACAGATCTCCAAGAATTAAATGGACTTGATATGGGAAGAATACTTCAGACTAACGTATCATGTTCTAATATTATTGATCACTTGGCCTTAGAAATGAGAAGGAAGATTGCTATGGACATTGTGAAAAATAATAGAAAAATTTGTATTTTAGTTGATGAATCCACAACATTAAGTAAAAAATCTATGTTAGTTATATGTTTACGTTGTGCAGTTGGTGAACTTAATGAAGTATACACATTTTTGTTTGATATTGTTGAAGTATCAAATACTTCAGCTAAAACTATAAAAGATTCTATATTACAAGTATTGGAAAAATATGGTATGGACACTCATTTTTTGAAAAAAAATTTAATTTCTTTTGTAAGCGATGGAGCTTCAAACATGTTAGGCCGTAAAGCAGGAGTTGGTGTATTATTACAGAAAAGTTTTCCTCATATTATACTTTGGCATTGTTGTAATCACCGTCTAGAACTTGCTGTTGCGGATTGTTTAAAAGAAGTAAGTGGAATTAATCATTTCCAATCATTTATTGAAAAACTATACTCACTGTATCACATGTCACCAAAAAATATGAATGAGTTGAAAGAATGTGCTAATTCCATTGATCAACAGTTATTAAAAATAGGTAAAATATTTACAATTAGATGGGTAGCTTCAAGTCTTCGGACAATAAAAGCTGTTTGGAATAACTTTGAATCTCTTTTTCAACATTTTTCTAATGCAATAATGGATGATCAAAGGAGCTCTAAAGAAAAAGCAAAGTATGTTGGTTTGAAAAATACTTTAAAATCAATAGAATTTGTTCACAACCTTGGCATACTGTTTGATGCTCTGACAGAATTATCAGATTTGTCCATTCAGCTCCAAAAAAGAGATCTATCTCTTATGGCTGCTCATAAATTAATTGAACGGACCATTAGCGTTTTGGAATCTATGGCTAATAAAAATGGTGAAAAAACCAAAGAAGTAAATTCTGCTTGTGAACAAAAAGAATTTAAAGGCATTATATTAGAACATAAATATTCTGTGGTAAAAATTGAAATCGGCCAATTTTTTAGAAGTTTGTCTGACAATCTAAAACAAAGACTTTTTACTACACAATCGTCTCATGTATCAATTTTAGATAAAGCTGATCCTTATAAAGATTTATTTAATAATTTATTGATTGATTTAACCATGCTTTCTCCAGATAATTGGCCTGATAACTGTGATGTACAGTTTGGTGATATAAATGTAAGCCGTTTGTCTAAAATATTTCAAATTGATCAAAGAGCCAGTGTACGAGGATTTCGTGAATACAAAGTGTCTTATCCTTCAGTAAATACAGACATTGAACCATTAATGACCGCTGTAAAGACTTTGGCTATTTCTTCTGCTGAATGTGAACGGTCCTTTAGTTCAATGAACGAAATTGTTTCTTCAAAAAGAAGTGTGTTGACTAGTGATCATATTTCATCGTTAGCTTTCATTAATTGTACTGGACCACCAATTAATAAATTCAATCCCAACATCTATATTAAAACTTGGATATTATCAGGGAAAAGAACTGCAGATGAACAATGTTGTCCAAAAAGAAAAAAGAAAGATGAAGAAGAATCTTATACATCTTTATGGTTATGTTTAGATAAATAGTTACACATACTGGCTATACTTGTACTTATAACATTTACATAGCTTATGTCTATGCGATATGATAATATTATAATTTAAATAAATTATTTATTATTTGTTTTTTTAATTAAATGTTTAAAAATAAAATGTAAACCCATATTTTTTTTTTTTAACATTTCAGGCAATGAATTGCAATTTATATTTTACATTACTTAGCAGGCATTATATATTTTAAATCATTTCTTTAGGAGAAAATTTGATTTTATATACTATTAACATAAACTTTTTGTGAAAAAATTACAAGGGTGTGTGAAAGAAACAAATTATACCTAGTGAGTAGTGGGTTTCTTAAAAAAGTTTGGTTAGATATAGACTTTGGAAGAACTCGGGAACGCTCCTCAATTTTTAGTGACTTTAGTCCCCCCTCAACATTTTTTCCACTTTAACCACTGCCTTCGGGTATTCGTATCGGACGATTGACGATTATAAATTCCGTCCTAAGTTAACAAGGTGTATGGTAAATTCCACCCGGGGAGGGTACTGTAAGTTTAAACACGTGTGTTTTGGTTTGGCAGATTTTTTAGTGGCCACCCGTAGGTATAGTATCTGTCATGCCCGTGGCGGAACTTCTCTCGACACCGTGACTTGCCCGAAGAAAAATGTTGCCCGCGGCTGACATCGAACAGGTGCCAGTGGATATTTTAACTAATATAGGTACTGGGCGACAAAAATGTTGTCCAGAAAAAACTTTTTGTCGCTTAGTAGATGATATATTTAATTACTGGGCGACAACGATTTTTGTAAAAATTTCGATGTTTGAAATTATTATATAATTTTATTTATTGATTATTTATTATGTTTAATTTTGTTATTTATTAATGATGTATATCATTTCGTTTGACAAATAATTATTGAGAGTGAAAAACCCATGTGACCGTTCACCGTAGCCCGTAGCCCTTAGGTATCCATAGAATAATAGGTACAATGCAAGAAAGCTCGACAATGCGACATGTTTCAACTGGTCATCAGTCGTCCCCGGCAAATATCTACAAATTTATGATTTTTGATTTTATTTTAGAACTTGTTCCTACAAGATATTAGCTAAATAATAATTATTTCACTTTGAACCTTTAAACAGTTTAAACGTCCAAGCCTTCAAGGTGCCTAATATGTCATACACTCATACGATACTACGACGACAGGACGACTTCGTCACTTTCTGTACCTAAGTATAAAATAATTTAAAATCTAATATTTTATACTTGGACTTATACTAAATACAGTACCTCTTCTTAAATATTACAAAATACAACAATCCTAAATGATATATACCTATATAGGTACTTGCATAATGTGATACGTATAACGTATTACAGTTGGTTATAAATACTAGTAAAAATAGTAGTATTTATAATCAATGGTATTGGTGTAATATTATTAATGTTCTGTACATTTTTATGAATTATCAATATAATAACTATTATTATAAATTATTATTTATTAATTATTATAATTAATACTGAAAAGTTTTTTATAAGCTCATAAAATGTTGCGTGAATTTTTTTTTTTATGTCACCCAGTGATAAAAATATCAAAAATATATATATTTTATATTAAAATATCCACTGACCGGCGCCGGTGTGCGTCATAACCGACGACTTAATCCGCTCGGCCACTCCGTCCCCCAGAAGGGGTTTTAAATACAAGTTACCACTAAGTGTCGAACGCAAAAGCTACAAGTCTCAAATCTGGATGATGACGAAATGTTATAAATTAAATTGTAAATAATATATGTTAAAAGTGAAGCTTGACGGACAAATGATGTTAGCATTAATATAATAAGTAATAACACGACAATATGATTATGTATAAGTATAATATATAATAACGTACAACTGGACAATTAAACTGTGACAGTACACACACATCGTATACGCTCTGTACAACGACGCCTGTGCAAGTGAGTATTACATACATCAAAGGCCCTATATATATGCACGACCGTGGTCATGTTACATCCGTGAAGACTGAAGAGAGTGAGTCTTATGCTCGTACATAACTAGTTACTATATTGTACACACGTGTCAAGGCTGACTACATATACTACATATTAATTGTATATTTCAATACCCTCCCTTAATTAATAATCTCTTTAATTGTAGTCACTCCTATGGCTGACCGCAACTTCTCGAATCGTTCCTTAACCAAAGGCTTGGTTAGAATGTCCGCAATCTGGTCCTCTGTTCCAATGTACTGTAGTTGGAATTGTCCCTCTTCGTATTTCTCCCGTATGAAGTGGTACCGTACGTCTATATGTTTTGTCCGTTTATGAAACTCCGGATTTTTAACTAAACGAATAGCACTTTGATTATCTATAAATAAAACCGGTTGTTTGTCACCTGTTGTCGATAAGCTTGTTATCAACCGTGTAATCCACAAGATCCCTTTGACAGCTTCACTGGCCGAAATATATTCAGCCTCTGTCGATGATAACGACACACAATGTTGTCTCTGCGATGTCCATGAAATTATGCTTGACCCGTACCTGAATAGAAATCCTGACGTCGAACGTCGTGTCTGAATGTCATCTGCGTAATCTGCATCGCTAAATATTTCTAATGACAATTTTGTTTTGTTATTAAAGTACAAGCCATAATTAAATGTTCGCTTTATATATCGTATAATCCGTTTTACCAAGTTCCAATGAGCTTTAGTTGGTTTTGCTAAGTAACGACTAGCAAAGTTTACTGCATATGCTATATCTGGTCTTGTTACCTGTGATAAGAACAGTAAACTACCTACTGCCTGCCTATAAGGAATATCTTCATTCAATATTTCTGTATCTTCTTTTTGCTTAAGTGTATGTGATTTGTCTATTGGTAGGTATTGAAAGTTCCTTGACTTTATTCGATCCATCTTCTGGTCGCCGCCGGGTCACGATCTTATTTTGAACAGAGTATAGTCAACAATAAGTCAACTTAAGTGATGGATTTTTATGATTTGCAGTAAAATTATTTTTAATATTTTTTTTTTAATTCAGAAATTGTCAAAAATACGTGATTTGTTTCAACTTTTATAATATAAATTATTTCAAGTTAATTGGTTTTTTTTCTTTTAATAAATTAAAATATTTTCAATAATGATCATATACAAGATGGTACCTATATTTATTTTAATAATTTATTTGTAATAATTTCTTCATATAATAATTCAAATATTATAATACATATAAATAACTATCAATAATAAATATATTAATTTTTAATTTTTACTTACCTCAGAGTAACAGCTAGCATTTCTTCGGGTGGTATCGCAGATCTCAATTCGTATCTTGACGTATGATTTTATGTTTAATTTTGGCAAAAAGCTCATCAAGTGACGTTAAAGACATACCAAAAAAATTAAAAAAAACTTACATTATCAGTTCGTAATCTACTATAAAGAGTGTAAAAATCACCATGCAATAATCTTTCACTATTAATTGGGTGCACCCACCATTTTCTTTGCACTCGTTTTTTTTCGCGAATAATTTTCAAAGCAGTAAACGCAAAAATAGCAACCTCCTCGTCATCCATTTTGATGATAACTGACGTTGATCCTAGCTAGTGTGACCAGAAAAGTAACGACCGTTAAAATAACGTCCGTCGTAACGTCCGTTAATACAACGCTCGTGTGACCTCGCTCTTAGCCGATAAGGGTTATTGGATAGTTATAGAACATTACTAATGGGCGACAATCATAATAGTCAGTAATAATAATTATATTTTTCCAAATTTAATACAACCCACATATATTTAAATTTTAAGGAAATACAAAGTATTATAATACTACCTATGATTTATGAATTATTTGATTTCAACACAACACGCCGATCAGTAAGGTTGTCCGTAAGTTTTGTGTTCTTTTTAATTTTTTACAAAATGGGTAAAGATTGGCGTTATGGGAGAAAAGCTAGACGTAAGTTAAGTGCACCTAAAATAAAAACACATATTTTTGCAAAATTTACAGAATAAAAAAAGTGATATACATAATAATATTCTAAAAATTGAAGATTATTCAGACTGTATTCTTATATTTTAATTGCAACAGGAAAATACACATTTGCCAGAATCTGAAAATGTTTTGACAGATAACAACATAGAACTTACTACTGTGGCTCGGTAAGTAAAACATTAATTGTGGATATTATTCATTGTAAAATGACAGACGACAGTTGTAGAACGTAGGTAGTAGTTATATATACTAATGTTCTATATGCCTATATTATTATCAACAGCTATAATAATAGACAAGAAGATGTAACTTATAAAATATTTAATTTTTTGTTCGTTATTTATTATATTTGAGTCTGCTATGGCACATGTTTTGTATCACTTGCGTCCAGGCACGTATACAAAAAAAATCTGGTGATGGGTGGTTCATAGTAGTTTTCAAAATTGTCAAAACACTACCAATTTTTTGTAGTTAAAAAATCTTATATTTAAATTATAATTTTAAATCATAAAATTTAAAAAAAACACCTAAAATACTTTTTATTTAATAGTAAAGGGTAGCCTCAGGCTATTAGTCATATATTATATTTAAAAAAACTGCAATAAAGAAATGCATATACCTAAGTATGGAATATCATTATATAATTCGAATTTCAGCTAATTATTTCCAATTACTGCAAAAGACACATATTACTTATTTTGATACAACAAATATTAAAGGTTACGAAATAGCTGGTTCAGATTTAATTTTTTGTGATTTTTTATTTATGCATAGGAATAATACTAAAGATTTAAACGCTGCAGAATCTTCGTACAATGATAACATCACATTTCAAACAAAATCGTTTTTTACTTCTACTCCGGTGAATAGAATGTTAACTGAAGTAGTTGAGCAGGAAAATAATAGTTCAGAAATAAATAGCTCATTTGATAGTCTGGATGGAAGAAGATTAGTAAATATTAAATATATTTTTGAGTCTATTCAATCAATAAAACATCAAGGGTTTGATTGCACATTTCGTGACTTGGATTTTACTAAAGAAAAGAGGAAAGGATTTTCCGGTACTTTTTGTTTTACTTGCAAATTATGTGGCACAAAAGAAAATATGAATAGTGAAAATCCTTCTGGTAACATAAATGCTAATATGGCCGTCGTATCTACCGTCGTAAATACTGGTCAAGGATATACTCAACTTGAAGAATTTTCTGCAACTTTGAATATGCCGGTAATTTATAATAGGATGTACCAAGAAATGCACTTAAAAGTGTTTTATTATACCCACAAAATGCCTTTGGAAGGAATGTTATTAGCAGGGAAAGAAGAAGGTAGGCTAGCTATTGTAGCGAGCTGTGACTATTTCTTAAATAACAATATAAATATAAATCTTATTCTAATATTATGTACGTAATCATATAATAGACCCGCCGCGTAATATAATATAATAGTAATTATTATTATTTTACAATTGAAATTCCATACCAAGCACGAGGTAAGAGGAAAAGAAATGAGCCAGTTCATCTTAACAATTTCATACTAACTACATCAACAAGCGCAGCAGCTGAAGCAATCGAGTCAATTGAGTCTGTGCATGACTATTATAGATCCAATATTTATTATAAAATATTAGACTCAATAATTGTAAATTTAAAAAAAAGATTTTCTCCAGATAGTTTAACATTGGCTGTTTCTGTGAATAAATTCATGCAACTTCAATATGAAGGAAGCTTAATATTTATTGATCATTATAAGGTACTATTTACATTATATTTAATACTTATCATATTAAACACATTAATATTTATATTTTTAAGTAGATGTAAACAATGTATAAAGTACCATAAATGCAAAAATAATATTTTATTATTTTATATTTTAGGATTTATTGGATATTAACAAATTAAACATTAAATCTGAAATGACTGTTGCCAGAAATTTTATAAATAAAACCAACAATGGTTTGACTATTGACGATTTGAAAACATCAATAAAAAAAGAAATTTTTCCAAATGTCTATAAAATGCTTCAAGTAGCACTTACTTTACCTGTCAGCTCTTCAACTTGCGAGCGATCTTTTTCGGCTATGCGAAGAATAAAGACGTAGGTGAGAACTTCTATGTATCAAGAACGTTTTACAAATTTGTCTATTCTACATATAGAGAAGATGTAACAAAAAATATGGATACTGAATGTATTTTAAATGAATTTTCTAAATCCTCAAGGATGATGGTTTTAAAATAAAACATTTAAGACAAATATTTTATAGTACCTATTTATTTTCTACAGTACCTAAACTATATTATTATTTGTTATGTGGGCCTAACCGCAGGATGACCATGTATGGTCATGTGAATCTGTGGAAGGGACTGGAGAGACCCATCGAGGAGAGCTGATGGACAAGCTTTCATCAGACGAGCAACCAGCCTCAACTTGTACATTCACTAAATACTCACTAGTCACATCTCGCTTAAGTCAATAAACATAATTATTTGGACTTAGAATATTTTCCATAACACTGTTTACATTAAATAAATACAATAAATATCATCAAAGAGGTTTTGTTCAATTTATTACTTCCATTTCTACGAGTAACGCGGAGTAGCACGTTACAAATTGGCGCTGTGGACAGGGTGTCTCGAAAAGATACTTAGAAGAAACCTGAAGAACAATTAAAAAATGTTCATCTTCTAAATTCAATCAAGGAGGGAAATCCATCACTGGATCACCGTTGGGAGCCTGTACACCTTCCAACAACTCCGAGAAGAATCCTGTACAACTTCATATTACAACTACTACAATCAACATCAGTCAAATGGAAGCACCCGCAGTACCCGTCGAGTTGTTGTGAGTATTTAGAGTAATTAAATCGTTGTTAGTCTCCTATGGTATATTATATGACCATAGTATATATATAAGTGAAAAATCTAGTCGTGTTAAATTAAATAAGAAAATTGTTGGAAACTTTGAATTTTTGTGTTAAATAAAATACATTGTGAGGAACTTTAAAAATTTTTTAAAATAAAATAAAATTGTTAAACCTTAGATTTAAAATAATAATTAAATAAAACAATAAAATAATAATTAAATAAATTGAAGTTTTAATTTAAAATAATTTTTTTTTAAATTGTTTAAATAACTAATAAAAAAATAATAATACATTATAACTTTAAAACATCTTTAACTCTTTTAATTAAATAATATTTAAATAAAATAATTTAATAGTTGTTTGAAATTTATTTTTAAAAAATTAAATAACATTGAATAGAGTCATAATTTTATTTTACAATAACATCGCGAATCAACAAACTTTTTAAATTTAAATAATACCTAAATAATAATTTAATTTTTGTAAGAGATTTTTTTCAATCATTTAAAGATTTTAAAATAATTTCAATAAAATAGAAATATAATTTAATTTAAAAATAATTCTACAATCATTAAGTAAAATAAAATAACAATTTTAGTCATTTTAATCATTTTAATAAAATAAATAGAATTTTATTTTAAAATAATTTTCATTTAAATTAAATTAAATAATAGTTCTATTTAAATATTATTTTAATTTTTCCTAAAAGTTTTAATTAAAATAAGTTAACAATTATTTGAAACTTAAATTAAATTAATAGTAACTAAAACAATAATTTTGTTTTTAATGTTTTCTCTTTAAATAATTTCCATTAAAATAAAATAATAATTATTCGAACTTGACTTAAATTAATAGTTAAATAAAATAATAGTTTATTTAAAAGAAATCTTCAATTAGTTAAATAAATAAATAACATAAATATTCTAAATCTAAAATAAATTTTATTCAAACCAAATAAAAAAAAAATAATTAAAGAAAATAATATTTTATTTAAAAATAAATTTTAATCCTTTAATTAAAATAAAATAATAATTTTATTATTCGCACTTTAAAATTAAATAACCCTTAAATAAAAATAATTTATTTAAAATAAAAATTTAATTGTTTAAATAAAATAATTTAATAGCTGTTCGGAACATTGAATTAAATAATGACGTAATAATTTATTAGAGATAAATTTAATTTATCGAAAATAGAATAAAATTAAATACTTTAGCGAAAATACCTATATATTCGAACAAAATTTTTTATTTTCCGGTTGAGTTTAGTGATTGATTAATTATTAAATAAATATAAATAAATAGTTGAAATTAATTAGGTTGAACAATTCATAAATCTTGAGTAGTATTTAATTGAAGTAGATCGTGTAATATTATAATAAATTGGGAGTTATTATAAAATATTTTAATTATTTTAAGACAGTTAAGTCTTTATTGTTGAATATATTGAGAGTTTATTGGGAATTTTTATTTAAAGGCCGGAAGTAACTCCTTATATTTTGTGAATTATTTTAGACAATTGTTGTCTGTATTTGGGGGAAAATTATTTTAAAGGCCGAGAAGTAAGTCCTTGTATCTGTGGAATTTATTTAAGACATTGATGTCTATGTTGATTTTATAGGCCGTGCAGTAAGTCCTTAAGTTTTTGTGAATTATTACGACAGTTGAAGTCGAGTTATTGAATTTATATAGGCCGTGTAGTAAGTCCTTCCATGTTATATTTGTTACGACAGTTGAAGTCGAGTTATTGAATTTATTTATAGGCCGTGAAGTAAGTCCTTTTATGTTTTTAATTATTACGACAAGTGAAGTCGAGTTGATTGAATTTATTTATAGGCCGTGTGGTAAGTCCTGCGATTTGTGTATTTATTAGAAGACAGTGAGTCTATATTTTTGAATGTTATTTTATAAGGCCGAAATAAGTCCTTACGTGTTGAAAAGACTATTCTTTGATTAAAAAAAATATATAGAATTAATTCAATTAATACAGTTAGTAAGAGTTACTATTTAAGTATAGATGTCGTATGACTGGTTAATTGAATTAATGTAAAAAAAAAAATTGTTTAATAATAGGAAATAATTATACTATTATTATTTAATTGTTAGTTTAGTTAGTTATTTATTTGATATTTTATTTAGGTAGATTTAAATTAACGAAATAATTATTTACGTAAGATTAAATTATTTTACGCTAGTGTGTCAATTAAATCTTAATTCCATATTTATTTTAAATCTGATTATTTAATTTAAATTACTTGATTATGACTATTGATTAATGGGTCAAAAAGAAACCAATACTAGTTTAACAGAAAGCGAAACTGAAAGCATACAAGTAGTAGACCAGGAAGTTAGAGAAATCGTATTAATTAAATCTGATAATATTAATAAAAAGGATAGCGAATTAACTAAAGAAACAGCAGTAGTTGACGATAAGGAATTATTAATTGATTTAAGTACAGAAGAAGGCTATCAATACTCCAGAGATTTCGATAAGAAAAATATTTAGAAGCTATTAGAGAAAAGGATTTATTGATTACAAGCATACGACCGATAATAGTAAATGAAACTGAGCTACGACAGATAGGTACTCGTACGCAGAAAGGGATAGTACATACGCAGTTAGAACCCGCTAAGCGAAACAAATAAACCAAAATGCCAGGAAAAATTCCATTAGACAAAGCCACCCTCATGATTCCCACATGTACCGGCGAACGGGACAAGTACCAATTCATAAAAGCTTGCGATTTAGCATGTTCAGCAGTAGAAAAAGAAGACCTACCCATACTTACGAAATTTATTAATACCAAGCTTTTCGACCAAGCTTTAAATGTGTGTCGATATAGGGACACTAGCGATTGGGAAGGTATAAAATTAATTTTATTAGACGCATTCGAACCTCAACAATCCACTTCGTCTTTGCAGGTGGCATTAAATTCCGTACGTATGCGAGGTAATGAAGATGTAGGTGCATATGCAAGACGTGTAGAACAGTTATACTTCAATCTATGTGTAGCAAGCACAAAAAGTAAAAGTACAGAACAGGCAAATACAATCCGCGATCAGTTAGAGGAATAGACATTGGTAGTTTTTATTAAAGGGTTAATACCTAGCTTAAAGACCATCGTGAAATCTCAAAAACCACCCACTTTAGAATTAGCTATCCAGGTTGCTAAGGACGAAGAGACTGAAATTAAGTCTGAGTCAAATGCATCTCAATTTTATGGAGGTAATAGTTCAGGTAGACAAGTAAACAACTCTAACGGGGATACCAGCAATTCTAATAGGCGGAATAATAATTTTAATAACACTAATCGTTATATTATTATAATGCACCGAGTAAAGGTCCGCACACACTGCAGCGGTGGCGGTTGCCGTAAAATAAAACACGTGCGTTCTTAGAGAGTCCACACATTGCAGTGGTAAAACGGCCGCTGTAAAATATCGTGCAGCGGTAATTTCAAAAACCGCCGCATGCCCGAATTTTACCGCCACCGCCGGCGGTATTTTATATTTATTTCAATCATATATTATAGTAAAATTTTATTTTATTTTTTTATAATATATGATATGATATATTAGAGTATAAATTTATTAGTAAAACATAATTACATGTTACATTTTAAACATGTATATTTTTAAATTTTTTTTAACTATAAATATAAATCCTATGATGAGGATAGATACCTACTG
Organism: Macrosiphum euphorbiae; assembly: GCA_949089665.1. Lineage (NCBI taxonomy): Eukaryota > Metazoa > Arthropoda > Insecta > Hemiptera > Aphididae > Macrosiphum > Macrosiphum euphorbiae. Next base: position 339,849 of record CARXXK010001096.1, read on the forward strand.
TGATTCTATAACATAACTTTTGCAATATCTCAAGAAATTGATGTCGATATAGATGTGATTTTTCGAAATTGTCTGCTAAAAAGGTATAATTAAATATTTTGTCAGAACCACCATATTTTAAGATAATTAATATACATGACGTGTGTGTGTACTGTGTAGGTACTTTGTGTACACGATTTCAAACAGGTAGGTACTTTATTTGTAAATGTATTAAGGTAAAAATATTAATAGGAAATATTAAAATTAATTAAAATTCCGTCTAGACCTATTCTAAGAACACCAGTTACCTACCCACACAGCAAAATTATATTTTCAAAATATTGTGGAAATATTGTTAGTACAAATTTAAATATTTGATTTAGATTGTTACAATATTTTAAAAAATTGTCAAAATATTTTAGAAACATTTTTTGGCAGGTGATTAAACGTTTTCACAATATTATAGCAATATATTTTCAACCAACAAAATAATACTAAATATAATAACTAATTCAAGTCAAAATAGTCAAATCAAATAATAATAAGAAAATTATACTATAAGTTATAACAATTCAGCATTATTAATTAGTTAAAAAAATTTACAAATTGTTCACGTACTCGAATTGCCTCATTTGTTCCTCTTCGATTGTTAGCTTCGCTTTCCTCTAAGGCTCCAATTATTGACTGATCATCATCAAACTCTACATCTCTTAGGTCACAATTTTTTACACGTAAATAATTGTGCAATATACAAGTTGCTAATATAACTTTAATAGTTGTGTCTTCTTTTAGTTCTATAGGCCCTTTGTAAACTCTCCATTTTTTTGATAAAATGCCAAATGCGTTTTCGACAACTCGCCTAGCTCTACATAATCTGTAATTGTAAATGTCCAATCTCGTATTGTTTCTGGATTGCCTACGTGGAAATGGTTTCATTAAATATGTTTTTAATTCAAATGCTTCATCACCAATCAGAACCATGGGTGAGGTTTCTATTTGCCCAGGTAATGGTACACCTTTTGGCACATTTAATGTCCCAGCTTCCAAACGTTTACCCATTGCCGATTCTTCTAAAATTCCACCATCTGAATTTCGGCCATAACCACCAACATCGACACAAATAAATTTATAATCTGGATCAACTATTGCCATTAACACAAGCGAAAACTTTTTTAGGTAATAAAAATTTCGTGATCCACTGTTGTCTGGGCATTTAATAGTTACGTGTTTCCCGTCAATACTACCTATGCAGTTAGGAAATTGCCATTTTTCATAAAAACCACTCGATGATTCTTTCCAAATAGCCGTTGTAGGTTCTGGTAAAAACATTGGACCCATTATTTTGATAATAGCTTCACTAACTTCCACAACTATTTTACTCACAGTAGAGAAACCAACACGAAAACTGTGGCCTATGGTTGAATAAGAATCACCAGTTGCAAAAAACCTAAAATGTATCAATAATATTAGTAGATATGTATAATATGTAATATATATGTGTTATAATTAATGGTTCATTTTTAACGTAATGTGTTGAAAAACATTTTATTATTTAATTTATTCATTTTGTATAACACTATTTTATTTTCCCTTTTAATTTATTGAATATGCCTACTTTGAATCTTTTTTTTAAATTTAATTTAAAAATGTTCAATATTTTTTAGTTATTACATAACCTTTAAATTAATTATTATGGTAATAATAGGAGAGACATTAAAAATAAAGTGGAAAAATTTGAGGGATTCGTATCAAAAATATTTAAGAGCTAATGCAACTACAACTGGACAAGCTGAAGGCGCATCAAAGGGAAGACATTTGGACCAATATAAAAAATATAATTGGGCGAAGTCTTTGGAATTTATATAAGTATTTATTCTTATTTTTTTTTTTTATTAAAGTACCATTAAGACTGAATACTTGTAAAATACATGTAGTCCAATCTACATATATAAACAAAATATGTATACGGTAATCGGAAAAAAAATCCCCAAAGCAAATACTTATATTAATTGTACCTACATCTTAAAATACTCATATATAACTTGCTTTAAAATTAGAATATAATAAAGAGCCAATGATATAGCCTAAATCAGGAATGGCAAATCCATTCATTTATACTATAAATATATATTATTTTTATTTTAAATAATAAATAACATAACAATGTATATATTATATTGTACGTTTAATATGTACATATAAAATTGAATAATCGTTATTGACCGATCAATTCTCATAATATGTTCGTATTTTCGTAATTTGCCACCTCTAGCTTTAAATTTTATAAGAGGTTAATTCACTCTAGTTTTTAAACTTAATAGTGATCTGCTGAGGGTACAATTTTCTTTTTTTTTTAAATAAGTAGGTATTTTTTGTTTTTTTATATTTAAAATTACTTTAATATTTAAATATCACACTACTGTGTAAGTGTTTTTGTAAAATAATTTGAATAATTTTGAACAATAAAATAGAATTGGCATTGAATACAATTATAATGTACGTGATAACTGACGTCACAAAAAATTAATGTTCTAAAAAATGGCTTAGGTTATTTTACATTTTTTCCCACGATAAATTAACTGTTTAATTTATTATTATTAAAGTTCAATGTCAAATGTTCGAGAAAAAGTAGTTTAAGACGTGCTCAATGAAACCGAATGCAGTCGCAACGAAGAACAGTTGGATGGTAGCTTTTCAGAGACTTTACCTCCAATCAATCCTCCTGCTTCTTCAACTCAAAATAAAAGTGTGATTAGAGAAAGACAAAAAGAAAACACGGTGTCTAACATTGACAAAGTTCTTGAGCATTTAAATAAAAAACAAAAAGTCACCACTAGTGCACTTGATGCTATTTAAATGCTCATGCTTAGCCACACAAAAACAATAAAAACATTTTCTCCGAGAAGGCAAGCTACTGCGAAACAACAAATTTCTAATATTATTGGGAATTTAGAAATGAATCAAATTGATGAAAATGAAAATTACCATGGCTCCCGCTCAACTAACCAGCACATTATCCATCATGAGGACCGCGATTACCCTGCTACAACTGACCAGCACGTGGTTTACCCAACTCAAACTCAAAACACTGATGCTATTAATTTATCAGTTGAAAATTGTGCACAAACTTACACAAATCTTGGTCGTTATTCTTGGTAAACAAGTATTGTATATTTTTTATTTCTTAAACGTAATTTTATTACCATTTCTGTTATGAACAATGAACATGGGTTATATTTTATAAAATGTAGATACATCTAGTATTAATTAAATAAAGTGATTTAGAGCATTTGTATTTGTATTACCTATATATGTATACATTGGCGGATATCCATCGAAAAATTTGGGGGGCTACGATTTTTCTTATGAATCAAAGGCGTGGGTGTGGGGGCTATGCCCCCCCATTGATAATTCTCAACAAAATTTTAATTTAACATTGAAATAATTTTACTGAACAACTGAACGAAATATTTTGAATAAAATGGATGTCTAATTACTTTTTTTTATATTTAAAATTTAATATAATATAATCTTACATAACAAATAATAATATAGTTTAGGTACTGTAGAAAATAAATAGGTATTATAAAATATTTGTCTTAAATGTTTTATTTTAAAACCATCATCCTTGAGGATTTAGAAAATTCATTTAAAATACATTCAGTATCCATATTTTTTGTTACATCTTTCTCTATATGTAGAATAGACAAATTTGTAAAACGTTCTTGATACATAGAAGTTCTCACGTATATTCTCATGTATAATTGTGTCTCTTACACTATCAGCACACAAACTAATAAGTTGTTCTTGTATTGAATGACTAGTATAGTTAATAAAACTTTTAAATTTTTCAGCAAATTCAGGTATATGTTTGGAAAATACAAGTTTCAATGAAATTCCCTAAAAATTTTGTTTAAACATTAGGGACTTGGGTAAGGGCTAAGGGTAAGGAAGTCTAAACCTTATTTTTTATATTTACTGATAAAATTGTTTTGGTGTATCTACTATAAAGCAAAATGTCTTATGTCAAACGTTAAAATTATATTAAATTAAAATAAATTAAATTATATTTTTTTAAATGCACATAATAAATAATATAGATATACCTCGATTTAATGATGTCTTGCTCTCATCATAACCTCTATATGCTAAACCTTGAGAAGCTATATGTATAACTATGTCTATTAGCATTTTAACATATTTTCTGTTAGATTCAACCACCAATTTATGATTTGACATCAATTGTGTATGAACACTACTATGTGATTTCCCAGACCTATATGCAATCCATCGGGCCATAGATGTTAAATGAGCTTCAGTCCCATTATGTGCTTCTAGCTTTGTTAACTTTTTATCTTTTTTCCCTCTGGATCCGCTTAACTATGAAATTAGATATATTATTACAATTTTCATAATAATATGACTAATTAATATTTTATTAAATACTTACTTTTTTTCCAATTTCTGAATCCTATTGATGTAAATGAAGGTTCTACTGAGCCTGTCCCAAAAATTCGGCATGCATAACAAAATATGGCATCTGCAGAAACACTATATTCAACCCATTCAAATTTGTTAAAGTATGATTCACTGAAGCTCCGGTTTTGCACTCCAAACTTGCTCAAAGGAAACTATTTTTTTTTAATAAGAAAAACATTATTAAGATATTTATTTTTTCTGCATTTATAATTATAACTAATTGCAAATAATCTACTTAACGAAATTGATATACGTATTAATAACAAAAATTAATTTATTTTATTTTAAAATTTTAGTTACCTTAATTTTTGGCTGAATAGGACCTGAATTTAGGTTTCCTAAATCATCGATAGCCTGTCTGGTATTTATAGTACTGACCACATGAATGGAGCAAGACGCAGAGCTAGACGTTTCTGCCTCGACGGGCTCGACAACTTCGACGGGCTCGACAGCCTCGACGGGCAGCACTTATTTTTTTATGTTAAAAATACTAAACATATTATTTTGTTTCAAACAGTTGTTTGAAATAACAACCGACGAGTTATAACGTTATTCCCGTTTGAAAATAATCAACACGACAACACGACGTACTATGTACAATTTACAAACAAAACATTACTACAATACTACCTCTCTCAGTCTCACACAGTCACACGCAGCTACGGAAACAGGCCACTCGCCAACATAATTGACACAAAGGCGACAGTTTTGGATTTCCCTAATATTTATTTTTACACGAGAGATAAGAACACGGTGTCACGGACCACGGTACCTCAATAAACTTTTACAAATAGTTAATAACAATTTAACGGAAATCATATCATCATACAACAGTGCTATGTATGTGTTCTAAATTATTTATATACAGAGTGATCTAACGGGTGTCACCTTGTATATAATATAACGAAAATTGTCTCAACATTTTTAACTGAAATGTACAATATATATTTAAAAAAATGTTTCTTAATATTTTTTACTGAACTGTACAATATTTTTATAATATGGCAAACATTTTAGAGAGGGCTTTGAGGCTATCAGGGGGGGCTCCGCCAATGTATGTATACCAATTTAATGTATTAAATTAATTTAAATATTACCTTAGTGCAATTGCTAGTCGTTCTGAAGGAGGAATCGGCATGCGAAAGTTTGTGAAAGTTTGTTGGAATCTTAAATATTTCATCTGAAATCCAACCTAAGATTTCATCAAAACAACCTGGAATTATCCTGAAATATAAGAAAAATCGTGTTGGGTCTGCTTTTAGTTGAGGTATTAAAGTAGTATATTCTCCAAGTATGTCACGTTCCTTATTTATATTATGAACCCAGCATTTCCTTTTATGATGTCTAAAAAAAAAGTATTAATGCAATATTTTTACATTAATATTTTATTGAGACTATAGTAAATATACCTTTCGTGTTCTTCGTCTTCGATCATTGCTACTAATAGTAAGCTTTCGTCATCCGATTCTGATTCCGATAAGTACACGTCCATTTTAGTATAAAAATTTGAATAAATATATAAAAATAATATACAATGCGTAATTTACGAGTGTATCCGGTCAGACATAAATTACTAATGAAACGTCTGTGCTAAAAATCCCAAATAAGTTCTATAATTAAGTTATAAAGAAAGAAACAAGGCTGTTTCTTACTTCTTAGTTATATTTAATTTCGAGTTAGTATAATTACTTATAAAATGATAAGCTATGGAATTAAATACTATATTATACATTTATTCACCATGCATTTATGAAATGGGTACTATTATTTATTATTAGGCCATTATTAATTTTAGGAAATTGTTTTAATTAATAATTGCTTGATTGATAACAATTGTATATTTAATAAAAAAAATAAAAAAATAAAAGGCCATGATCCATCATGACTACATTTTCAAACGGTGAAGATGAAGTAACCTTTTATTTTATTTTTTTTATTAAATTTTTTCTGTCTAACCAACAGCAAACTAACCTAAGTTAACCTTTTTTTTTTTTTTGCAGTTTTGAACCGACGGCGTCGCGGGAACTGCTTTCGCATTCTTCCGCGACGCCGCCAACCTAAGTTAACCTACACGAAACTAACCTAACCTAGTGGTGGGAAGAAGGGGGGGAGGAAATATATCCGTGGAAGTATGTGAGTGTTTTTGTTGATGGTTGAGTGGTGAGCGAGTTAAAATATAATAGTGTTCGTATGCTAGTGGTTATGATTTCTGAATTCGAATATTATGACGATAATTATGTATTCTGTGATCTTAAATGAATCTCGAGTTAAAAAAATAACGTATGAAATCATCATACATGGTAATATTGAATATAGTCAATCGAAGAACCCTGATGACGAAAAAAAAAATGTAACTGCGTACATTAGACTGATTTTATTGGTGAAATGTTTCTTTTTGTTAATATTTCGAATTTTGTTAGCTATGTATTAAAATAACATAGGAAACTGTAAATAGCGAATATAGTATGTATAACGGTATATGATGATAATGATAATGATATTAATTACATGTATTTTTATTGAAATTACAACATTTATATATGAATTTAGTATGAAAATAGTTTATATTTGAATAAATGCATAATATAGATACATCTAATAAGATTTTTATATGAAAATCTGGTAATTTTTATTTACGTATCGGTCTCATTAAGATATTTTTAACAAGAACTGTATAGTTCCCATGTGCATCAAGGTATACATATTTTTATATTTTCGATCAATGTGTTTATATTTACAATCAATATGCTGATATTTACGATCAAAATGATGATATTTATGATAACTATAGAAATATAATATTTTTTATATGGATGCATCTAATAATATGATTTTTATTCGAAAAATCAGTTGATTTTTAATACGAGAATGAAGTTTGTACATAGTTTTATTTAAAATATGATATTATTATACAAATATGTGTATTAACTATCAAGGTCTGAATAGTATCTATATGTGCCGAGCAGTGCCGCAACTTGGTACATATTGGTGGGTGTGCGACCAACTAAAAGGGCCCATGTACAGAGGCACAACAATATGGGGAGGGGGGGGCAAAGAGCCCCCCCCCCGAATACGATTCAGACCCCTCCAAAAAATATTTCTTATTTATTTAGATATAAGCCACTTATAGGTTATTTTAAATTAATAGTTTTGTTAGGTGGGCCCCCCCCCAGAAATTTAATCCTAGTTGAGACCATCTTCATGCACCAATAGGTCATTACATATTGCTTGTTGTTTTTAGCTATATACATTATGTTATGTGGTTAATATAATATTCACTGCTTTATACTGCTTACAGATAGGTAGAGCTTTGAACACATATAAGTGAGGACTGAGGAGCAGTGATAGTGGCACTTAAAAACATTTATTTTCTTTCTTTTCCCAATTTAAATGCAATAAACATTTAAATTGGGAATCAGCCGTCACAACATAGCAAAATTAAGAAATTCGAGAATATTAAATTATTATTTTCATTATTTTGTTATAACTTTGGTTAGGACTTTGTTTTATTATCATAATAAATAATAATTTTTATTATTCTAATGTATTCATTACTCATTAGTTTCTATTTTTTGATAAAATAATAAGATAGAAAGAACCACTTTGTGAAACACCTTAGTAATAAAATATATTAAACATTATCTTCACGAAAACACATAATATATAATTTATAAAATTATAAATAATAAAAAAATAACAATAAAATTGATTTCATTAAATATGGGTAATTTTTAATACTATGTTTACTTTAAAAAGTTTTTTTTTCTTGCTTTTTGATTTGCAAAAGTATCAATTATGTAATCAATATTCAATTCATCTGCTCATGTTTTTTCAATGTTTAAAATGCTTATATTTGTTAGCCGTTCCTGTGAAATTGAATTTCGTAAATAATTTTTAATCAACTTAAGTTTCGAAAAAGATCGTTCTGCCGATGCAACAGTTACAGGTAAAGACAAAAAAATTATGCAGGCAGTAAGTATTTCACTAAAAAGTGATGAAATATCATTTTCTATAATATATAAAGACAATTCTTTTATTGTTTTCATTTCAGTTTTTCCTAGAAAATCTCTTAATGATAAAACTTGCCTGGTCAAATCAGACGAAACATCAGTACTATAAAATGAAATGAAGTCATAACATGACTTAATTATATTCTCTTCACTGTACTTAATTAAATTCAGTGGTTGTAAAAAGTCAAAATTTCTTGAAACTGTTTCAAGTCCTTTGAAACCCTCTTGTAATTGAAATATAGCAGTATCAGTAAGGGGCAAAAAACGGAAACGCGAAAGTTTTCTTCAATTGTGTATAATCGTTTATCATTATCAATACTATCATACTGCCTCTTTGCAAATTTCTTTCGTTTATTTTCTTGTATTATAGATATTCCCCATTTTGAACATAATTCTGTTGCTGAAGAAACCAGTTCTTCATAACTATTCCTCATTTTTTTAATTGCTTCAATACATACTTGTAAATATTCTACAGCTTGATGTAAACTAGTTTGTGGACTCTGTAAAATTTTAGAAACTACAGACAATGGTTTCAAAACTTTTTCCCATATTGTCATTAAAATTACAAATTCAAAAGATTCCATTTTTTTCTTTAGTGATACTGCAGTATTTTTTTCATCATTTTTATTACTAGTTAAAATTATATTAGTTAAAGATTTTAAAACTTGTATATAATTCACTTTAAGTGCATATACAGCAGTATCTTGCTTCCCAACGGGTGTTACAAACTTTTTTTGTTGTGATTATAGTGATTATATTATTATGGGAAATTGGGATTTATCAATAATATTTTGTAATTTCCTATAAATCTATAAATAGGAAAAATATGTTTTGTACAGTCGTTGCCAGATATATTGAGCAGGCGGCGGCGGTACTTTTCGGTGTATCCCAAACTAGTCACGGTGTGTTTTGACCGCACGGCGCACCACAATTGCGTACCCCTGGGCCCTGGGTCTTTCGTTATCGCGCCGCCGCCGCCGATGCCTGCTCAATTTATCTGGCAACGACTGTAACCATTATTTTTCTGTGCATGTATAAATTGTTCTTGGAAATGTCACTACTTATATAATACACCTAAATAAGACGTCTTGTATGGCGTGTCTTGGCGATGCGGGTTGCGATAACTGTTAAACATACTCATAAGTTAATAATATTTTATAACTTTCTATTTTTAAATAACAAATAAATATTTTAAAAGAAAAAAAGTTCCAAATAGTTCGGCCACGGGCCCGGGGCCCATTGTTATGATTTACAGGGGGCCCGGGGGTTCTTTGCACCCCTAGCACCCCCGGTTGTTGCGGCACTGGTGCCGAGGTATAAATATGTTTATATTTACAATCAAAATGATGATATTTACGACAACTATAGAAGTATAATATTGCTCATATGGATGCATCTAATATGATTTTTTATTTGAAAAATCAGTTGATTTTTAATACGAAAATGAAGTTTGTATATATTTTCATTTAAAATATTAGGTTATTATACAAATATGACGAATAAAATAAAAGCTATATTTATATCGGCATTGCAGACTGTTAAAATTACACATTTTTGTGAGATTTTTATTATTTAAGTATCGTCTTATTAAGATAGTTTTATTAATATATATAGTGCCTATGTGTTGGAGTATAAATATCTTTATATTTACGATCAGTATGTTGATATTTGCAACGAACAAAGAAATATAATAGGATGTATACCTATATAAAATCAAACTATGACTAATATTATTTAATATCTACTGGACATGGTGAGATATATCCTAACTTCTGATGGTAATATACATGCGTTTTACATTATTTATAATCAATAATTTTAATAATGTATAAAAAACTTAAAAATAAATTCCTAGTATTTTGTGTAAATTGAATGTTAAGTGATGCATATAAGATATAATTTGTATACCTACCCACATATCATGATTTATTATAATATAAGCGATCGGGTATGATATCAGTGTATATACCCTCATGTATTTAACGATAATTGGAGACAAATATACGATTTCTATGTTACATTGATGGAAAATCAAAAAAAAAATAATAGTGGGTTTATATTTAATCTGAAAATCATTGCTCTATTCTTAACCGACGTGGTATAGGTTTGAGTATTTCGAGACAGGTATAGTGATGAAAATCAGTGAAAATTGTAATGATAGTATAGGTATTATATTAAATACCTAGCTTATGAGTTTGTCTCTATGAGTACAGTTTTTATGAATATTAAAGCAAAAATAATAACTTTTAGCAAATGTATCTATGAATGTACCGGTTTTTAAAGGTAAAATATTAGTTAGGTATATATATTTTTACAATTAGATTATGATAATTGAACACATTTTTATTGGACTTATGAAATGTTTACATGTTTTAACATAATATAATGTTTGAGTCGTAAAACTTGATATAATATCAATATATTATATTATTATAATGTAGATTGAAGAGATGTAAGTCAACCATTTAGAACTGAAATGGTCTGTTATAGTGTATAGTTGCATTTAATATCTAATGCGATATGATTGATGGATTGATTTTCAAACTAGTTATATGTTATTATTGAGATTTTCGATATTTTAGACATGATCTTGACATAGAAGTGATATTTGTATAAGATTTTATCAAAATTATGATAATATTATGATTTGGGTGAAATTAAGATATTTTTATCGATTTTCACTGAAAAATCATGATTTTTTCAAATATATTACCAAACTTATGATGGCAATATATAAGTGATTTCATCATTATTTTACAAAGTATATAGAATAATACATGAAAATTATCAATAATAAGCATCTATGTAGTATATAACTGTATAAATAATAAATTTCTATTATTTTGTATAAAATATGCATTAAAAGTAATTGAAATATAATATATGGTTTTCTATATGAAATCATTAAGTGGAAAATTCTCACCGCTTGACGTAGGTATATTTTGTTTTTGTTAATAAATGATAAAGATAACTATATAATAATATGCTTTTTGTTTTTGCTAATATATGATGAAATTTAAATATGATTTTGTTTCATCTTTGAAATAAATGCGACTTTTCATCATTTCATGTAATGCTTTTAATAATATGATATTCTAGACTTTAAGCTGTATTAGAATTGTGTGATAAATATGTGTAAATAGTACATGGGTTTATCTGCTGAAAATGAAGCAATCAAAGAAGTTCATATAATATTATATTATAGTACCTATAATAATATGTATCGGCTGTTTAGACTTGTAATAACGACTCGATATAGTGGTGATCATGTATTTAGATACATTTAATAACTAAACTATATATATGCCTTTGATGGTAATTAGGCAGGGGATATGATATTTTTTATAATATTACATGATTTTAACAAATTTATGATATTTTTCCCTATTTTTTACTAAAATATTGTCATGTTTCCATATGCTTTATTGAAATTATGATATTTTTACTTATTTTAGCAAGAATTTTGTATTTACACACAGACATCTATGTTTTTATCAAAACTAATACATTTTAACGTATATTCACATTGATGAGTATATTTTTAGGTTTTAGCATAAATTCTACCTACGTATTTAATGAATAAATTAGTAAATTATATATGTATAAGTGGGATATAATAGCCGATTCGAACACACAGACCCTGCAGACCCTGCGGACCCCTGCAGACCCTGCGGACCACCGGCGGCACCTCGTTCACGTGTGCGACATGTATTTTCCCCACCACCCTTTTCCCTGCCAACATGGACTGCCGTCGCACTTCGCGTACGTGCGCGATTATTAACGCACAACATAGCTACTTGTACTTTGAAAAAATTATATATTAAAACAAAAATTGTATTTACGCACGCACATGCACTCGTCGATTCACCTGCCCGCTACGTAACCGGTGTAATTTATTAATGCATGCGCACAACAAATCTACCCCACCTGGCTATGTATAAAGGCTTCGCACGAGCCGTCGAGCATTCAGTATACGTCCGGCCTTATACGATACTTCACTCGTTGTCATACCTGGTGTTTTCTCGTTCTTTTTACATTTTTAACGTTATTTTATAAATTGTCAGTTATATTTTATAACAAGTGCGTATTTAACATGGCTGGTTCAATCGCTGATAACTTAGCTTTATACAAGAAGACCTTCAACTATGTACTACCAACACCACCAGCCGAACTTCTTGAAGCAACCAATTTCACGCTGGACTTTGTGAGTCGTAAATTTATTCAAATTGGGATTGACCCAACAAATAATTTCAAAGTCGTTTTGCTTATAATAACGCCATCGCGTTATGTTAGAATTTTACCGGACACGTTAAAGCAAATATTGAATTTTATGGGTCAAATCCTTTCGTTCATATTAGAGCAACCACAAAGGTACAAGAGAGTTACATTTTTCGGAACTGATATATTTAAACTATCTAGTATGGTGTATAGTGGCGAAAATGTGTTAGTGATCGAATCGAAAAATGTAGAAGGATGCAGAGTTCTTCTAAATCGTACAGATCTTCTTCAACTACAACGTTTAGAATATGCTATTTTTGAAGCAATCGTACGAAAAGATGTATTTACAGTCCCATTACTTTTAAAACAAATTGATCAGTTTGGTGAGTACCTTGAAGAGAGATGTTCTAGAGAAAAATCGCCACCGAAAAATATTGAAGAAAGGAAATTGTACATTAAAAATATGCAACTTGATCGGGATGATAGGATAGTGCAATCTGCTCCAAATCTTACCAGACAAATCCAGATATATGCTGTTACACAGTTGGCTGAAAATTGGGAAAATCGGAAGGCGCAAAAATCACAAGAGGTAATTAAAAAAACAAAAACATAATATTATATTCACAGAAATATTTAATAAAAATATTTTTTATTTTAGTCATGTTATGTTGATCCAAAAATACTGTCACCCAGCTGCCCACCAAAATCCATGATCTCCAGCTTACAGGACGATTCCTGTACAATACGTGACGCATTTGATAAGCCGGAGTACCAAATTCTAGCTAATGTAATAAATAAAATAATTTTTAACTAAAAAAATATTTATGTTATATTATTTAATTAATTTTCAAGCCGCTAGAACATATTGACGGTCCGCAATCACCCTCATTTCCACGGATCAACATAAGAGACGGGTTTGATTTATTCAATCGATTTGATTCACCAACCTCAGCTCACGTCAATCACCCCACTGCAGCACCATTACGTGGAGTGAAGCGTCGACTACCACAATCACCCGCAAGTCCACCACCATTTGACGCAAATGACGGCCCGGATTACTTCAATCTGATTGGTACGTCAACACCATACTTCAATCCAACTTGCACGTCAACACCATGTCAACCAACATTCACCCAATACCCAGGATCAGTACGCGATGTTTATTTTAATATTTGTTTTAATATTTATTTTAATAATTTATGTGAAATAAAAAACAAGCGTGATATTTAAAACAAGTTTTTTATTTATTAAAAAATAAGGAAATAATTATAAGGTACAAAAAAAAATTACAAGGTATAAAATATTTACAATTTTCTAACGTCGCCACTAAACGGATTATAAGTTACAATATGGTCATGTAGTATTAAACAATAAGCTACAGTCTTGTCTGGAATAATTGTATCCGTTTCAAATTCAATTCGTAAGTCTACGGTTGATGATTTAACGTTGTCGTTCTGGTATGACAAATCAACAACTATGATTGGAACAAAATTTTGAAAAATATGTTTTGATAATAATGGTTCGCTGTAGTCTCTCCCATAATACGATTTTTGAAAGTCTGTATAGGCCCTATACAGTATACTAGTGGTATTTTTTTTAAAATCAGCGCGAAAGTCTTCATATGGGTACACTTCAGAGTTTAAGTGAACCTTAAGATTTTTAAGTTGACAGTGATCGAATCGTCCAGCATCGTTTTCAATACTTTTTTTTCGATCTGTCTGTAATCCAAACAGCACAAATCTTGGTTTTTCTAGCAAGCTGCTGGACTTTACCATCCACGAATGAGAAGAATTTCTCGGAAGTACAGGATACTCACAAAGATCCCATGTACGAAAAGCACACGACAGTGTTTTACGCGAATCTATTACTTTTAAACAGTCTTAATTTTTCTTTATCGCTGACTCTGATAATGGGCATTTTCCAAGTCACCTTAGTAAGTTCGATTGTAATTTTTTTATTTTTCTCAACGGCTTCGCTTGCACCCTTACCAACAACATGTACAGCATCAAGGTCGGTAGATGCACGATTTAAAATCAGTTTCTGATTACAATTAAGTAATATTTTTTTATAGTCTTCACAGAATCCGAATAAATGTTTTAGAGGGATACACCCGGTAAATACATTGTCGGTCATAACATTTTTATTATCTTCACTATCCATGGCTGAGTCCCAAGCAGCGCTCTCTAGAGTATTAAAATCGTTTGGAGAATACGAGCAGTATTCAAACAAACAAGAGGAAATTCCCGGTGATTTTAATTTTTGTATTTCTACACCGTTTATTTCATATCGCATTTCGGAGAATAAAAATGCCAATCCGTTATTTGAAAAACGAACATCTCCAACAGCATCGGCGGGTTTATTTACTTTTCCCTCGATGTAAATATAACTTTCACACGGTAAAGTGTACGAATCCATATTTAAAATACTTATCCTTATTTCATCATTATTTGATAAAGACATGTTTGAGTACGGAGTGAACGAATGATAATTCATCTGCGTTATTTTACACTCATCGACATAGTCGGCCGTAACGTTTAAATACGTGTCATCCATAATTATACTTGCAGCGATCGGAGAAAATTTAAATTATTTTTAGTGAGCTTGGACTTGTTTTTTTTCGGTTTAGAAATAGTTTTTTTCGATTTTGACATAGATGTTGACTTCTTAACGGCAGGCGGTAAACTGACAGGTTTTTTGACTGTAGCTCTTTTTATATTAATGTTAAATTTGAGCGCCATATCCACGCGTGATTTGTAGACGGACTGTTATTGGTTCACCACGAAGATTAATTAGACAATCGTTTTGATCAAAGTTTGCTTGGGCCATAGAATTAAAATCTAAAACTGCTAAAGAAGTTTCAAATGTAATGTCAAAAATACTACTCAAACGCTCACCAAAACTTTTACAAGTCGACAATGGAAAAGAATTTTACAATACAACATTCGACGCGTTGATGAAGAAATATAATATACACAAATATTCTACGTATAGTTCAACGAAAGCATGCATCGTGGAACGTCTGAACAGAACAATTAAAGGAAAAATGTATAGAGAGTTTACGGCACGTGGTTCGCACGAATGGATATCAATTTTACCTGCATTGATTAACGAGTACAACAACTCAAAACATAGGACAATATGTATGACACCTATACAAGCTGATGCAAATTCGGAGGCTGTCGTTATTAAACAACGAAAAATTATTAATAGACCAATCAAATTTAACGTAGGTGACGACGTGCGAATAAGCACATATAAAAGTGTATTCGCAAAAGGTTATTTACCTAGCTGGTCTACCGAAATATTTAAAATTGTTAAAATAAACTATACGTCACCTACTACTAATCAGTTGCAAGATTATACGGGAAAACCGATTGCAGGCTGTTTTTACTCTGAAGAAATTCAAAAAACCAATCACCCAAACGATTATTTAGTTGAAAAAATTATCCGTAGGAAGTGGAAGCAAATGTTTGTAAAATGGTTAGGGTTTGATAATACACACAATAGTTGGATAAATATGTGTGACGTTAAAAAATAGCGTCAGTTGAGCTACAGACATGAACGTGTTCGGTAGTTCTCAGTCTAGTGAAACTAATACATTTTTAGTAAATCTCGAACAAATTGTTAAATCGTATTCGAATAAACTAGATAAATTCGAAAATTCAGTTAAAGAACAAAGATAACAAATTGTTACATTTTAATCACTACAAATAGATTACATGAAAAGAATTGACGCATCCTTACAACATATTAAAGAAAATACAGACAAGTTGAAAAATAATCCTAATCCCCATAAACCATAATGGCTTCAGCCATCTTGGACATGCAATGCGTACTTAGCGTCAAAAATAAATATATGATTAAAGAAATGTCTATAGTTGACACAGAAACATGGGCAACTCAGCATTGGATTTTTAAACATTCAAACTCGATGCAGGATAACAAAAGTCGTAAAACTAATAAATGGTTGGAACGTAATTATACGAGAATACGGTGATATCGAGTACGAAGAAGTAGGTAAAATATTGAATTCATTAAAATTCAGATGCATATACGTCAAAGGTGAACAGAAAAAACAAGTTCTTATGGAGTATATACCACACGTAGCACTCATCAACATCGAAAACTTAGGCTGCCCTCGTTTGGACCAAATATGCGATGATGAAACTCTACCTTGTTGTATTTTTCATATGGAATTTAATCCTAAACAGTGTACATTTTATAAAGTTTTTGCAATAAGAAAATGGTTTATAAATAATTCTTAAAAATATAACAATAAACATAATAATATTTTAACATTGGTTTTTTTTTTTATTTTACTTAGGTAACCTAACATTTTCAATATATATATACATGATATTTTACAATATAACAAAATATATACATGGTAATTTAGAATATAACAAAATATGTACATGGTAATTTACAATATAACAAAATATATACATGGTAATTTACAATATAACAAAATATAAACATGGTAATTTACAATATAACAAAATATATACATGGTAATTTACAATATAACAAAATATGTACATGGTAATTTACAATATAACAAAATATATACATGGTAATTTACAATATAACAAAATATAAACATGGTAATTTACAATATAACAAAATATATACATGGTAATTTACAATATAACAAAATATATACATGGTAATTTACAAATAAAAAAAAACATGACCTAGTATTCTAAATCAGCCATCATTTCAGCCAACTCTGCATCTCTATAAAATTTATAAATAATTTAAGTTTATTATTTTAAATAATAATAATTAGTTTAACTTACTCTATTGTATAATGTCCATGAGATAGGGTATGAATTTTGTCTTCTAGTACTACCCTCTTATCGTCATAATTATTGTATGTTATTTTGTTGGATCGGACTGTTGTCAATTGGTGGTTGAACGAGCGTATACACATGTTCAGATGTCTATTTTCGTGATCCGACCCATTAGCTTCAAACAAGCATCGCCGGTGACCCTCAAATGTCATATGGTTCTTAACCACATGGCCCCTAATACCTTTGGCTCGAATATTTTCCTTCACATTAATTCCATCCTCGCCTAGGATTTTATACGCGTAAAATTTAGCACGGAGAGCACAAAACTCTGTCATAATACAGCCATCAGTCTCATCCGAAAACAGAACCGGAACCTTTTTCCTCTCTGCAATATAGCACGGATGGTCTCGTGGTAAGTTAGCAGTATCCATACGGCCAAGCAGATGAGTATTCTTTACAAGATCATCGTAGAAATCATCGGTTTGAATAAAATAAACCAGTGAATCTGTAATAATGATTTTAATTAATATATTATGTAAACACAAGATATTAGTTTTAATTTTACCCGTGTCAGTATACATAAGCTTGATATTATCGCCATAGTGCTTCTGCATTACATTGTAGTGATAATCATACATCAATGTCTTTGATATATCCAACACTGCTAAACCTGTAAAAATGACTATTAAATAATAATAGGGGAATAAACATGCTTGATACATACCGACATAAATAGGTTTATCGAATTTTATAATTTTTTTCTCCAATGTTATTGCACTCAAGTTTTCATTATATGATTTTGCATATTTAAATGTCGACAAGTTGATTAGTTTTTGCACTCTAGCATTATTCGAAACAAGCTCCATGTGTAACCTCCGTCTAACTTGTTCCATAGTCTTACCTATACAATTTTGAACGGGGATAGTGTCAAAATCAGTTAAACGCACCCACACATATAGATACATACCAAAAATACTATTATTCATAAGCTTGAAGAAGTCTTTTTCAAAATCATTCAAAGCTTTTTTCCTCATCTCTGTATTTAAATTAATAAATTCAGCAAGCCAGGATGATTGGTTGAATTGTAGGACTCTATGCACCTAGAATAAAATTAATCATGTTGAAATGTTTAACATGTATAAAATAATACATACTTTATCAACTATCAGCCAGTTTTTAATAGCTTGTTGGAGACTGCGGTAATGCACGACATAATTTTTCTTTGACTCAAAAGTCGCCATAAGTTTTTTTACTTTTGAACCTGCAGGTATTCCGTTTTCGGGTAAAAATGATAGATCATTATGTTTATCATGTAGATCTACCGGGTACGTCACGTCAACCTCATACATCCGTCCTATGGGGGAGGTATCATCCAAGTTGTTAAGTCCTTCTAGCTTGGCTTCAACCCACTTAAAACCGCCAGTAGGCATGTACTGGTTGTAAACTAAGTGTTACTAAGTTTTAAAAATAAATAAATGCAATTTTTTGAAAAAAAATTTGAAAAATTATACTTACAATCTTGATATATAAGCCACGATTTCCTCAGCGTATCGTCATAATCAGGTACCTTTGGGTTATTGGCTTTAGCATAGCGCATGCTAGCCTGTACCAATCCACCGAGTATACCTATAATATAATTTATTTTTATAACATTTAAAAGCTAATTTTTTTTCTAATTTACATACCCTTTTCTATAAATAGTAGCATGTCATAGTCGGTTAGAAGTCCTAATTTTATAGATGTATACTTCAACATGGAATCGAAGCTGAAACCTGGGGCCGTATAATAAAATGCTGGATCTAAATTGTACGTTTTCATGCATAGATCGCGGAAATTTTCGAAAACGTCCGCGAGCAACAACACATCCACTTTCAGGTACAAATCAGAATAGCCACCAAGCGTTTGGTACCCAAAGTATCTCCATACCTTCATAGCATGATCATAATCCGTGTCATTTACGCCATCCTCCTTAAGCGTACTATAGAAATCTTCTTTTGATGGTAGACTAGGCTCGTCCAACTTATCCCATCCATCCGTATACTCGTATGGATATACACCCTTGCGGGTGACAAAAGGCATATCACCGGCATCGAAATATTTCGAAGTCTCTCGGAATTTCGAAAAATCTGGAGTCAAGAGGTTTTTCGCGAGACTACTCAACTGTGACGGCATAAACCTACACGTGTCTACAAACCGTATGGTAAACGTCTTACTTATATATTTAGAAAATGATATAAATTTCTCTTCGCTATTTGCAATAACCCTAATACTGTTAGCGTCATACCCTAACTCAGTCACAATGAAATGAGCATCATAATTAGACAAATTATGAAAAAAACATGGGACGAATTTTGGTTGTTTTAGTTTTAAATTACAATGGGCGCATAATGATTGCCTAAATCTACCAGTCAGGTGACAATGATCGCGAACTTTTTGAATCGTGTCGAAACTCCGTTTGCAAAAATTACAATTTTTGTTATCACTATGTATTCGCGTATCATCCTCACTCATGACTATAGGGACAATGGTCTTTAATAATTCCTCAATTTTATGGCCTACCTCAACGATATTTTCAAGAAAATGTCTGGCAACATCCTCTTGAATACTACTACCGCGGAAAACTACCGGTGTGGTTGGTATATTAAATCGCTCTATGAGCTCTAACGGTACGTCTTCGGACGCCTTGACTAAAAACGAATAACTCATGGGCTTGTGGCCTATTAAAGTCGTATGATCCCCCCTTTTGACATTAGTTTTTACTAGCAACGCTTCAAAATCGGCGTAAATAGTAAACGGATGTCGTTGAGCATGTTGCCAGTTTTCAAATTGAAGTGTTGCACCAACATCAGGCATTTTGGGTAGAACCGGCTTATGTGCTCCACAAAATAATTTATGTTCCTCGAGTGCTGCCCGCCCGCTTAATTTGTATTTTAATGACTGATCGTCGAATGACGTGAAGCAACGTTTACAGAAATATTTCGAATGACCGTGTTTAGTTATTTGTGAGCGGATCAATCGTGAAAAATTCGATATATAGACATAGTGGCTCTTTTCACCTTCAGTGTATAAAATTAAGTCAAAATGGTCGGTTTTTCATTGTCTACAACTTTTAATGGAAAGAAGTGAGGAATCGGATTTTGTGAAGATGGCTTAGATATTTTGTTACCGTAAATATTTATTGAGACTGATGGATTATTTTTTTCAAATATTTTGACTTCACTCCACGGTGTTGGGTATGATAATCCAGTGAAATTATATTTATTCTCATGTCGGTAATAATTATCACCGACACGATGTTTATTTGGGCCTGTAACGTGCTTAGCCAGAATGGCCCATTTAAAACAATGTTGATCTCTGTTCTGTGGATTGATCGTCGCCCCCCTTTTTGTAATAGAATTATGAAGCTTAATATATGACGAGCCAGCTACACTATTAAAAATATCTGAATGATTTTCACATTGATCTGTTGTTTCATTTTGTTGATCATTATTTAACGTAGTACTAGAACACGGGTTGTCATTCACGTCATCTCGCGCATTATCAGAATTAATAACAGGCAGACCAATGTTAGAAATGTTTCCCATGGGGGTGTACTTGTAAACTGTTAATAGAAGTCCGTCGATGGATTCTAACACATATCCACTACCCTTTGCCGCATAAATCTCCTCCTCGTGTAATAATTTAGCGAACGCCTGCTCTATTAATAAATCTAAATCAGAATCTTGAATGACCTATTTTGCGATGAGTTTTCTACATGTGGTTGGTTATATGTGGCTTCAAGTTTTAAATTTAATTTAATAGGATTGGCACTAACAATTATTCTCAATAATTCAACGAGTTCGGGCTTTACATTAGCGAGGAATGAAATATAATTTTCGAAATTGTTCAGATTTTTAGCGTAATACCATACGATTTTTCGACTATGTGCGGATTTAACCTCAACGAATCCCGATGTATTAGCCTTATCCATACGAGCCTTTTTTGATTTAATACGGCTTGTTGTATTTTCTACGTGTACGCGCTTATTCCCTTCAGTAGTCATATAAGAATCTACTAAAAAAAATAATAAATTTTACGCTGATAATAGAGAACAAAAAAATCTCACCTGGCGCATCGCGTGGTCTGGCATTGTCAAGCACTTCCGCGTACATTTCTTCGTTTCCGTCGTTGAAATCATCGTTCGGCACACTATTAACATACTGAGCCTGATTTGACGGACCTGCTGGTAGATCTGATCCTATAATATTTGGAGCGATCTCGATTACACCTCGTTGTGGTTGAACGCGTGCAACACCTTATAAAATAAATATTGAACTAAACAATTAAAACATAAAATTTTAATTCGACCCCAATTAACAAAATTAAACTAACCTGTATCATCTTGGTAATTTTCAGGCACTTCCGCTAACATTTCATCATTACCATCATTAAAATATTCGTGCAGCCTATTCTGAGCCTGATTTGACGGACCTGCTGCTAGGTATAGTACTACAATATTTGGGGCGACTTCAATTGCACCTCGTTGTGGTCGAGTGCGTGCAACACCTTATAAAATAAATATTGAATTAAAAATAAACATAATAGCTTAAAAATTAAATATTGAATTAAATATACATACCATGCAAATTTTTCAAATGTCTATTGAGATGCGTCTTGTAGCTGAACGTCGACTCGCAGATAGTGCATGGGAAACGAACGCCATCATGATTTTTTTGGTGCGCAGTCAAACTGCGTTTAGCTGTAAACGTAGATGGACACTGCCCTCATTTAAACATTTTTAAAATTATAAAGGGTAAATAACACAATAAAAATAAATACGACTACAAATTAAACACACTGAGTTAGGTGTGAATAATGTTGAACAGAATATAAACAGTGAAATAAAAACTCGCTAAAATATTTTAATGCCTTAGTTCGCAAACGAAAAATAAACGTGTAAAACGGTTTAAGACGATATACGTACTGAACGGATGTAGGCTCTTTAGTGCCTTTATATAAAAGACTTTTTGCAGTACGCATGCGCTTTTGCACTTTTTTGTAATCTGCACGTATAGTGTCTTGCGTCTACTGAATAGACACCAACGGGGGTATAGTTAGTTGTGATTGGTCGTACCTCGTACATAGTTAGTTGTGATTGGTCATACCTCGTACATTCACTTTATGAATTTTTTCTTGTTATACTTTTCGTGCCTTTCGTCAACTCAGTATACTCTTAGTCTTATAAATATAAACACGACTTTTATTTACCAGCAATATCTATTATTTTAATAAACATTAATACGATTTTTATTTACCACCAATATTTATTATTTTGTTCGTGATTATCACCTGGAAAACGTAAGTATTTTTTTTATTTTCACATTATTCAAGACTTACGTATAAATCGATTTTTAGATGTCTAATGATTCGTCGTCTAGTTTGTCGTGGTTTAACGGGGATAGCTATAGTTGGGGCACCGAGAGAACGCTACTGGGCGGCGACCAAAATACGTCCGTTTTCGCGCATTCCCACCACTAAACCTAGCCGAATGCTGGCCGCCGTTAATGCGAGCCACCGCCACCGACGCCGCCTACCACCACTGCTGCCGTCGTTCTGGTCACGTGTTCTTATAGTGGTGGTGTTGTATACAGCGTTATTAGCGATTTCAAGTATCTCACGTTTTGTCATACATACAATATTCACCAACTTTTTTTCTCCGCGTTTTTTTAGCATACCATTGCTTATAAGTATTTTTAGTATTGTGTATCTTACTATCTTAGAGTACTTAATACACCATGGATCTCGTCGATATATCGCCTTCCAAAAAAAATCCTCGTGGAAAAGTAAGTATTATTATTATGTTGTATTATTATTTTTCTATAGCAAAATTCTTAATTTATTAATTTTATTAATTTATTATTCTTTAGTTTGTTGGTACTGGTCAAAAGCAAATAATCATTAATCTGTACAAAGATAAGATCAAACAACAACAAGAAAACCCAGACGGCCCCAAATTGACCTACAGACAAATGCTGTTAGAAATCTCTAAATCAAGTGGTATTGGGCAACGGACGATACAAACGACATTGGCTGAATACAAAAAAAAAGGTACAGTTTCATCACCTAATAAAAAAAAATTAAGAAAATGCTGTCATAGTGATGGACAACGCCGCCTATCATTCTGTGAAAAAAGATCGTATTCCAGTGATGTCATGGAAAAAGCAAGAAATAATAAATTGGCTGGAAAGTAAGGGCGAGAACATTACTTATCCAACAACAAAAGGGGCATTATTGTCTAAAGTCAGAACAATACATACGGATGACCATGAGAAATACGTTATTGATGAGTATGCGAAAGATAACAATAAAACAGTATTAAGATTGCCCCCGTACCACTGCGAGTTGAATCCTATAGAACTAGCATGGTCGTCTGTTAAGAGGTATGTCCGTACTCACAATACTACCTTTAAATTAAAAGATGTAAAAGAATTGCTGAAAAGAGGCGTGGAACTAGTAACACCGGAAATGTGGACGAATTTCGTTGGGCACGTCATCAAGGAGGAAGAAAAATTTTGGAAAATCGACAACATAACAGACGATTTTATGGACGAAGAACCTGAAGAAGGAGCACGTCATATCCTAACAATAGGTGATACAAGTTCGGATTCTGACTCGGATTAATTTCTTTGTATTTGAATTATTTTATTTTTTTTGTATTATTTTTTAGTATTATTTAAATTTTATTTTGATCAAATATATGTCGGAATAAATAAATAAATACATTTATAAAATATTTATGTCAGTTGTCAAGAGTTATTATTTTCGTTTTACTTGAGCCGCTGTATACAGACACTTGTTGCTTCTCAACGGCGGCGGCTGTCTAATTAGTTGACGATCATTGAGTGGGGGAAATTACGGCGGCCAGTGGTCACGGAAACACGGAGCTCGTTCATTTAGATGCGCAAAGGAGTAGCGTTCTCTCGGTGCCCCAAGTATACAACAGAGTTCTTACAGCGACTCCTCCAGAAGATACTCCACCTTTTTTTATATTTCGCCAGAGAGGACATTTGTATTAGTAAGTATATATTTTTTAATATTATTATATTTAAATTAAATTATTTATAAAATGTGTATAATCTGGTTTTAGCGGGTTAATAGACCGCCATCAAGGCCCGTCACCCCAAGGCCCAATGCCCATTGCTCCAGCGTTAGATGATAGTCTACAAGATGGGCAAAGACCATGGTGGTTTAGCCCGCAACTATTACCCGTTAGCCCACCCCCGCAGCGTCACCCCTTCAGATATTCAGATATGGTAATTGTTAAATAAAAATTATGTCTTAGACTCAATATAATATAATATAATATAAAATAAACAATAATTTTTAATTTAGACTCAAGATAGCGGTTTCTTTACCGAACAACAGTTGCATAGTACATTATCACAAGTTAGACAACCTGCAACGCCTACAACACCGGGGGTATACGCGTTGAATCTTATAGAAAACATGGAATTTTCGCCTTCACCGCTGCGACAAACAGATGGACGAATGGCTTCGTTCGTTTTCATCAATACACTCTTCACCAGATATATTGCCGCTGGATGTTGTAGGCGGCGTGGTATTTTCACCTTCATCGCGACGACAATCTGAAATAAATGAATGGCACCGATCTTTGTCACCCATCTCCCCAAGTGTGATAAACATTATAGTACGGCCCCAGGTCCTCCCGGAATTTAACGTACTAATTTTCGGGAGGATATTAAATACCACTCAACCCAGTCAAAATGTAACTGATTGGGCTGAGGATGGCTATAATGATATTCTGGAACTTCACATGTTGGCACATGAAGTAGTATGGAACGATGACGTTGGTGACGAAGTGAATCAGCATATGGATACTAACGAAGGTAAATTACAGAATAACTTATTTTTTAAATATAATTTATCTTTTGTTTTATATAATATTCTTATTTACAATAAACCTAATATTATTATTTTATATTTTGTTTTTAAGACGAGGAATTGAATCGACATATGGACGAATACGAGGGCAAATGACGAAAAAACTAATTTTGTTTTATATAATAATATTTTTTTTTCTCTAATCCCACATATACTTATTGTGTATAATATGTTTAGATTGTATATTTCTTGTAAAAAAAATATTTTTACTTTGTATAATATTATAATTGTATATTTCTTGTAAAAAAATATTTTTACTTTGTATAATATTATAATTGTATATTTCTTGTAAAAAAATATTTTTACTTTGTATAATATTATGATTGTATATTTCTTGTAAAAAAATATTTTTACTTAATATAATATTATGATTGTATATTTCTTGTAAAAGGTGATATTACTATGGTTAAACCCATGATCACAAGCGTGAAGCCAAGAGGCCTTCTAGATTTGATACATAGCTAGGTGAGGTATATTTGTTGTGCGCATGCGTTAATAAAATACACCGGTTACGTAGCGGGCAGGTGAATCGACGAGTGCGTGCGCGTGCGTAAATACAATTTTTGTTTTAATATATAATTTTTTCAAAGTACAAGTAGCTATGTTGTGCGATAATAATCGCGCCCGTACGCTAAGTGCGGCGGCAGTCCATGTTGGCAGGGAAAAGGGTGGTGGGGAAAATACATGTCGCACACGTTTACGAGGTGCCGCCAGTGGTCTGCAGGGGTCCACAGGGTCTGCAGGGGTCCGCAGGGTCTGCAGGGTCTGTGTGTTCGAATCGGCTATTATATCCTACTTGTATAGGTACTATATTGCATTTAATTGCTGTATATCGGATATCGCTGTATCATTATGCACGGCGATGTTGTGTTATATTTTATGTATCTACTGTAAATATATAATAATTAATATACATTTAAGAATTTAGGTATTAAATAAATTATATATCGAAAATATTTTATGTAAATCATTATTTGAAATAATCGATCGAGTCTATATGTATGCATGAATGCTGCTTAAGTAAATATATATGTAATTGTATGTATGTATGTATGAATACTATTTAAATATATAAGAATATGTAAGGATATATACAAGTATGTGTATATGCATATATGTAGGTGACTTGTTGATGTGTCTATATAATATGTTTAGGTGTTTGAAATTTTGAATATGTATATGATTTAATGTGTGTTTGCATATCATACTATGTTTCATATGTTCATGTAACATGTAAGTAGGTGATGACTCGATAATAGTTTTAATTTACTTTATCTATACATATATAATATATGTATAATATATATATATGTATGTATATGTATAAATAATTCCCCACTGCATTTGACTAATAACAGTACAATAATAACAGTTAAAGATATTTATTTTTTCTCTTACATACCTATAATCCATGTATATGTATATTATAAGCTATGATTTCAGTCTAATCTCATACAATATTTCAATGTACCTATGTATGATTGATTAAAAATATAAGTATCTGTAATATTATTCAGGATAGGTTAGCCTAATAGTATTGTGTATATTATAAAGATACAAGAATGTATGTATGTTTCCACCTACGAGTATATGCTCATTGTAGTATGACCTTGTATAGAAAATGTATAAATGTTTAATTGATAAAGATGTTACGATAGCAGGTACTATACTCTATTTTTCGAGAGTTGACCCACTTCCGCGCATGCATACTGAGCCGACGGAACGTTCAGACCCCCCAGGCAGCAGACCGGTGGTCTGTGATTGGTCGGCGGTTTTCGGCGACCGACGGCGCTTGTCGTAGTAGGCAGCTGCCGCCGTGTACAATCGAAATCCAGCGCTCAAACGAGCGGCGGCATGCGCGGTCGCGACCGGTTTTCGTCGGGCGAGTGGGTCTACTCTCGAAAAATAGAGTATACAGTAGAGCTCTGCATGGTCCGGTCTGGACCGGTCCGGACCGGACCAGACTGGACCGTGGTCCGGTTTTAGTCGGTCTTTTTATTTAAAAATAATGAATGGTCCAGTCTTTTTTGGTCTACTTATTTAATAGAATACATGGTCCAGTATTTGCCGGTCTTTTTATTTAAAAGAACACACGGTCCAGTCTTCGTCGGTCCTTTAATTTTGGAAATTACATCGGTTCAGTTATGGTCCTATTCTCGTATCTACAATTAAACGTCGGAAGTACTAGGAAATAGAATTAGTATGATTTGTTATTATTACTTTTACTTTTCTCGGAACACAGACTTCTATACTAAACTAGATAAGGAACTCTTATACAATTTACATTGTCACAAGTGAAGCTCAGCTGTGAACGGCCGCCATTTTGTGGGTTGGCAAAACATTTCATTTATTATACAAAATGTATTAGGAATAATATTTTTTTTAACGGTCAAATAAAAAAATAAATGTAAAATGACTTATATAAAATATTTTTTTTTTTTTGTAACCTTAATGTTTAGAAATAATAAAATACGTTATAAAATAAATCATAATATTATCTTATTTGTCATATGAAATACTATACAATTGCCAACCGACCTTGAAGCTTCAATTCATGACCGGAGTTCGCTATCTAGTAATATATAGAAATCTGTGTCTCGGAATGACGGCCCCTATTTCAAATATCGTCGTTAATAGGTATTAGGTACTGTATAGCAATAATATTTGTATTTTACTATTATTATTATTATTATTATTATTTTAATTAAACTACTGAGCGACTTCTGTGACTAATGAGTACTGAGTACTACCTAGTACCTAGTATGCAATAGGTATTAACTAGGTAATTGATTATAAATTCTATAGTAATAAACTGAACGTCGCACGATGACTGTTGATATTAATTAATTTTGGGTTTACTGTCATCATTCGTAAATCGTGATAACATATTTTGTTATAAATATAATATAGGCGATAGTCATAATATAATAAACATCACCTAGCCGTCTAGTCTACTCCATATTCCCTACTTAAAATATTTAATTTTGAATTGGTACAGTAGTAAACACAATAATAAGAAATTATTAATTGAAAAATTATTTTACATTTTAATGTTTCTATTTTTCAATCATTTCTACTTTGGCTGTGTGAAGTGACAGTACTGAGTACTCACTACCTACTCTAGTACCTAGTACCTACCAGCAAATTTTAATATTACCGATTGTTATCTCCAATATTTGGTAAGTAGTATATTAAATAAAATAGTATTTATTGCGTTGTTTATATTACCTATATGGCTATATACATTAGACTAGAGATGGAGAATTTACCTAAAAAAACAGGATAAGTAGATGTCGCTCTGCTGTACATTAGGAGGTGGGATGGACCTCGGTCATAGAGTAAAACACTGTAATGTGTTTGTTAATTTTAATGCAATGATAGGTATCATTGAATACAAAAAACGATTCTGAACGGAGATGATTTGTCAGTCTAGGATATTATATTATTATATTTAAATATTGTTATTATTTTATTTTAACGCGTGAATTTTGATTTCGTTAAAAATTAAACATTCGTAAATTTTTTTTAATTGAATAATCATCAATTTTTTTTATAATTTATTATTCTACGCTCAACTTATGGACAACCTAGTAATAAATTTTCAATTCTTAGCTTTTAACCGAAAATGATTTATACATTTTTAAGTACAGAATAATTAGCAAATATTCATGATTTTGACGAATTTTGTCAATACATACATTTCAAACGTTAATAAAAAAAATGTGTGCAAATGTTTTTTTATAATTTTTGAATGACAGTAAGAACAACTCATGTAGAATCATTTATTAAATTTTCAAGTATTTTGTCCCAGCGAATTTTTTTTGACAAAATTTAAAAAAAATATATTAAAATAATCGAATATTTCAAATGCCTATAAATAGATTAAAAATTATTGAAATATGTTGAAAATAAAATTATATAATGAAAATGCCAATCTAAACAACTGGTAACATTTTCAAGGATCTATGACTTATACTTTTTGAATAATAACAAATATCGAAAATCATTTTTCGATACATCGTTATTTTACGCAATTTTGTAAAAATTTAAATTTCAGACGTTCATAAAATTTTTTTCTAAAATCACGATTGAGTTTATTTTTAAAGTACTTGAAGAAAAAGTTATGGATTACCTTGTGTTGAAGTTTTTAACCTTAGGTATGAAAAGAAAAAATTTTATGAATTTTTAACTGCCAAATTACTTGCATATTTTCGCGATTTTGGCATATTTCGTAATAATTTGAACTATTATCGCTTATAAAAAAATTGTGACAAACGATATTTGATTTTTTTTTAACTACACTAAGAACAACTCATAAATAACCTTGTATTAAATTTTCAAGATTTTTTGGAGAGCCAAATATTTTTTTTCTCATATTTCAAAAAAATAAACTTAAAAAATTCGAAAAATTAAATTGTCTATAAATAGCTCAAAATAAGTCAAAACACTTTGAAAATTTAACCCTGTATAGATAACGCTAATATAAACATTTAGTGAAAATTTCAGGTGTTTACAGTAATTAGTTATTAAGTTAGAGTAAAATTAAATTTTCGTTTTTGTCGAAAATTGGTTTTGCGTGAAATTTCCCGGTTTTTTGTTACTTTTTTAGGGTTTTTCCCGACGCTTTTAAAAAGTATTGGAAATTTTACACTTTAGTACCAACTAGATTCACTACTCTTTCAGAAACGGTGCTATTTGTGAAAATCAAAGCATTATTACTATCCCAAATCGTGATGACAGACACAAAAAAAAAACACACATCATTGTAAATCATTCCTCACTCCGTTCAGAATCTAAAAATATCAATAAATCGATATATAAATAGGTGTTGGTTATTTTCAATCGCTGATATTTTCAAACAAAATATACTATTTTTCATTTATTTCGAAATATTTTATACTATTATGTATAATAATTTATACACACATTTTTCAATTTATTTTTTCATTATTTTAGAATTGTGAATTCTCAAGAAATTTCTGAATTTTTAAATTCGAGTTTTGCAAGTTCACTTAATGATTTGTCTACTGATCAAAACAGCGTAATATGCAGTACGCCTATACCGAATGACATGATCGACGATTCTTCTGTTGTTTCGTTTCCTTCTACTTCTGGATCTACGATAAATCAATCTTTGATTCATCCATTTATGAGAAATAATTCTAAAAATGCTGTTAAACGGAAATGAACCCACGATACTGGAGAATATATTTTGGTGCCTCGTGAAGGAAAAAGTGACACGTGGAAAAAATTTCAAAATGTTATGCAAATCGTTCAAAATATCGACAACCCTGATGCTCCCGAACAAATTTTAACAGAATATGTTGCTTGTATATATTGCAAGGAACTCTACGGGAATAAATCAGCGACAGCTACACTTAATAGACACAAATGCAGTTTAGATAAAGGTTTGCAAATCTATTGATCTATTGATAAATTTATTGAAGAGAAAAGTAAAAAACAAAAAATAATATCAAAAGAATTAAAGATAAAAGCAATTGAAAAATGCGTTGAATTTTGTTGTATGGATATAAGACCAATGTCCGCAATTGAAGGTGAAGGTTTGAAGAATTTGTGTCAGTTTTTATTAGACACTGGTAGAAAGTATGGACCAATTGACATTTCGGACCTTTTGCCTCACCCGACTACCATATCAAGACACGTTGAAAAAAGTACTAAAGAAATCAGAAACAAACTTTTTAAAGATCTATTTTTTTATTATAAACAAAAAATATTGTGCTTCAACCTGTGATATGTGGACTGATAATTATCGTAAGAATAGTTACATGTCGGTAACTCTGCATTACATAGATGATAATTGGGAATTAAACTGTCTTCTACTTAAAACTGGTTTATTTCCAAGTAATGAAGTAAAAACGGGTGACAATATAAAACGTTTCATGTTGAATTTTTTTTGTGAAATATCTGATGCAGCAGATGAGCCAACATTTGATTTAATGTCAAATATAACTTTTGTTACCGACCAAGGTTCCAATATGTTAACAGCTCTCAGAAATAACAATAGACTTAACTGCTGTGCTCATTTAATTAATACTGTATTAAGAAATCTGTTTGATTCAAAATTTTTGAATCATGAAGGAGACGGTAATAAACTTTTGAATCCAGTAGTGATATTACTAAACGAATGTAAACATTTGGTAAAATTTATGAAAAGCTCGGGTAAAAATAGTGAACTTAGTCAAGGACTTGTACAAGAAGTTGAAACGAGGTGGAATACAAGGCTTTTAATGTTTCAATCAGTGAAAAGAGCACTTCCAGAAATAATTCAACTATATGGAGAACATTTCAATCGTATACAAAATATTAATACAGAATTACTGGAAAAAATTACAATTTTTTTGGAACCATTTAAAAAAGAATCTGATGAACTAGAGGGTGATAAGTATCCGACTATTCAAAAGGTTGTTTTATACCAACTGTTATTGAAAAAACATTTAAAAACATATGCTGAACTTCAAGAGGACATATTTGATGCAAATGAAGAACTTATACCCAACTCAATAATGCAAAAATTAGGAAAATGAGGTTTAGAGTTCATGGAATCTAAATTTAAGTTGGCCGAAGAACACGAGATTGCCATTTTTTTATCGCCAAAATTTAAATGTCTAAAAATGTTTTCAGAACCAGATAAATCACGTATATTTCAAAATATAGGATTAAAGTTGTTAGAAATTGAATTAAAAAAAATATAACTCCAGAAAACCTACACCAGGAACATAATGTTACCATACAAAAAAACACTTCGAATAGCTCACTATTTTCAGAATGGGAAGATGGTGAAAATAATGAAGATTTAGACAATAGGCGTAAGTATGAAAAAGAATTGGAAGCTTATAAAAAAGAAAAGTTTGATGTTATCGACGACAATTTGTTAGATTTTTGGAAGCGTCAAAATCACATTTTTCCACATTTAAGTGTATTAGCACGACAAATTTTGGCTATTCCAGCTAGTAGTGCTAGTGTAATAAGCCTGGATGCTTGGTACCTACTATCGTAGTACTGACAGTAGATAAGTGGCAACCAAGTTATTATAATTGCAGGTCGCAGACACTTTCTTTGATGGTGTAGTCGTGGTAGATAATGAATGATAAGACAGATGTAATGTATTGTGAATTTTTATTATAATGTTCGATAATTTTTCTAAGTCCAAATAATATTCAACAGAGTGGCGTGAAGGTGCTTGCACTAATGGGTGGTAGTACACGTCTGAATACAGGTCGATTTGGGCTCCCTTATATATGAGGTCCCCCGTACCCCTTGCCTACATATACGATATCTCGGTTCTCACGGATGTGATTTGTTGTGGACATTTATCCGGCCTACGCATTTACGGCTGCGTGTATTTCTACATTATGATTATTATAAAATAATCTTTTTTTTTACTCTTTTATATTTTGATTTCGTCGTATTCAGTTTTTTCTGTAAAATATTTCATCCGATTATTTTTTAACCCTCGTGTATTTTATGTTCCCTAATCTCCCGGTTATGCCGGTCCACCATATAGTATCATAACTATGCACCTGTGGAATTTGTTACTGTCAAATGTTACTACGCCTAATTCCGAATCCCGATTCATCGTATATTATAATAATAACTATGTACTTATGAAATTGGTATTACTCCGTAGTAGCTGGCTTACTACATCTCCCCCTTTAAAAGTTGATTTTTATCGTCTAAAATGAGAAAAATTAACTCAAACATCCCTCCATTAGTTCAAGCACTTCCATGTGGTTACAAGTTACATATATAAATTATTTCATTACATTCAATTATTACATGTTTACATAATATGTTTGTTACAGATATTTAGTTACATTATTGAATTATATGGTACATTCCACCATATTCTCTGTTTATATTTATTAAATGTTATTGACAAATACAAATTACAATCCACAATATTACAGTATATATTTTACTTATTATCTAGGTTAGTATCTTATGTGATTAACAATATATTTTTTCCGTTTTTGTTTTACAACAATAATCTTATCTTAGTGTTAATATAATATAAATTAATCCTTTAATATAATATGAATTCTTAAAATCTATTACAATATATTTTTTTTTCGTGCAATATATATCTTATATAATAAAACGCTAATAACGCGTATAAGATCCGCGGGGAGCGCTCACGGCACTCCGCGTTTCTTCCATGACGACCAATCACAATACTTCCCGCGCGTTCGCTATAAATTCCGCTCGCTTATCTCCCTTTTCCTTATCGATCCTAATATTTTCGAACATTATTATTATTATTAAAAAAAAACCCGTGTTTTTCAATTTTTTGACGTGATAATAACGTCTTATAAATCGATTACCCCGCGACCGTCCCCCCGACCCATTAAACGAGTAATTATTTTTGACCAAGTATAACTTAGCCGGTATTCGACTTAGAGACCCCGTACCAATGGGCATCTCAATTTTTTAGGCCCCAGATGAATTTTCAACATTAGGGAACCAAAGCCCCCACCCCCCCACATTTTGAGTTGAGTATAACTCGGCCGGAATTCAAGTTAAAGACCTCGGACCAAGGGGGAACCCATTCTTTTTATGAATACTACCGTTTTCCGCTTTAGGGAACGGGGGCACCTCCTCCCCCCCTTTTTGGATTTTGCTTTTTTGATGGATTTTGGTCCGGGAGAGTACTAACACCCACCTCGCCAAGGGGAAACTCGGGGTTTTGAGTTTTTGATAGGATTTATTGGGATTTTCTTAAATATTGATAAGGAAAGTGATAAGAATTTTATTTTATCGCCGCGAGCACGGCGACGCGGCTTAAGAGTCATACATTTGCCTCGGAATTTCATCTGAGTAGTTGGCTAGGTTGGTTAGGCGTTAGGATAAGTGACTCGAGGGTCGTGGGTTCGAACCCGGCCTCTGGGATTTTCGATAATTTGCGCCATCCGTGATTATTTGGATGTTTTTTTTCGAGTTTTTTTTTTCGTCACATTTTTTTTTTTTTGGCAGAAAAATATTAATATACATTAAAGTAGATATTTTAAATTGTAACTAAATTGTATAATGATACTGTACTATTTTATAAATAATAATAATAATACTTGATTTTACAGTGACCAACGCACCTATATGTTTCTTATATAAATACAATATAATATAACTAACCTACATGTAGTACCTACTTGATATATTACAGTTTTTAGGTTAAATACTGTTTAATACGGTATTAATAAACTAATAGATCTAATAGAACTGATTAAACTCTGGCAGTTAAATAGTACGACTATATGACTGCTCTTTTTGCCGTTTTTTTTGAAAATTATAGTTTTAGCCCCTTTCGGTCATATCACCCTCCCCGTCGACTACTTATTCGCGTTCCCTGCTATATTTATAGCCACAGACGAGTCCCGGGGTGGAGTAGTGTGTCGGAAACGAGAGTAGGTACCCGTGTAGGTATCGCTATATACAGGCATATATACGCATGTATATACATGCGCCTCGAGGTTCGATTTTTTTCGCAAATCTCGCGTTTTGAACGTCCGAAGGTGGCGGACACGGTGGTCCGCTCAAACGCCCTTAAGAGTCATAGATTTGACTCCTAATTTCATCTCGGTAGGTGGCTAGGTAGGTTAGGCGTTAAAACGGGTGATTCGATGGTCGTGGTTTCGAACGCCGGCGGGGCCGTGTTAAATCGAATTTCTTTTTTTTGCGTTTTTTTTTTCGTCACATTTATCATTTTTAACGAAAGTGTTAATTTTTTTTTAAATTTGCATTATTATATTATATATATTATTATTATTCGTTTGACGATATTTATTGGGCAAAAAAATAATTATAATTAACATTTACCGACGCACCTACATGTTTCTTTTAATAATACATTATAATATAACTAACCTACGTGTAGTACCTACTTGATATATTACAGTTTTTACGTGATTCCGATTTGGTTAAATACTGCTACAGATTATAAATACTATATTAAAAAATAGTACGACTGTAATATGACTGCTTCATTTGCCGTTTTTTTCGAAAATTCGAGTCCCGGGGTGGAGTAGTGTGTCGGAAACGAGAGTATGTATAGTGTATTCATTTATAGATACCTACGTTTAATAGGATAGTATTACATTTCAATAAAATTTGTTATTCACCAATATAATTATCTATTTGTTAATTTGACTTAATTCTCATAATTAAATAAATATACAAGGTACCTAGGTATATTTTAGAAAATATCCAATCAGAAAATTAGATTTTGTCGACTTATTTGTTATAACCGCGAAAACATAACAATGATTAAATAAATTACAGTGAAGCCTAACATAAAACACCTGATAACTGTTCTCTATAATTATCAACAAAATAATACAATTTTATTACCTCCTGTATACTTTTTCAAATTTGAACGGCCGTTTCGAGCACTTTTCGCTGTAGGCGGATTGTCCGTTCGGGAATCGGATTTCACCCGAGATGACTGATAACTAGACACTCAAACTCAGAATCCGAATTTCCGATTTCAACACACACACACCAGAACCGGACATACACGCCCGGTGCATGGTCTGCGATCCGACGTAGTCGGATTGCCTACCTGACTAGCTACTTGCATACGAGCGACTTACACCCCCACTGCATCTGACACTCGGGAATCGACTTTCACCCGAGATGACTGATAGCTAGACACTCAAACTCAGAACCTGAATTTCCGATTTCAACACACATACGAGAACCGGACATACACACCCGATGCATGGTCTGCGATCCGACGTAGTCGGATTGCCTACCTGACTAGCTACTTGCATACGAGCGACTTACACCCCCACTGCAACCGACACTCGGGAATCGAGATGACTGATAGCTAGACACTCAAACTCAGAGAACCCGAATTTCCGATTTCAACACACATACGAGAACCGGACATACACGCCCGGTGCATGGTCTGCGATCCGACGTAGTCGGATTGCCTACCTGGCTGGCTGTGTCTTACGATCGACTTGAATCGCGTGACTTAAGACTAGACACTCTTCCGAGTTCAAAAATTACCGCTTAACCAGTGCTGCCAACACGACAAAACACAATACCCGACGACCCCCCCTTCCCGACGCAGGCTGGATCAAAAAACCCAGCATCGCCGACAAAGATGCACCACCGCCCACACAGTCTTTCCGCCGTAGGCGGGATGACAAACACTGGAATCTAGTATATGATAAAATAGTGGTGGACTGGTGTGTTATATATTTTTTTTCCATTACCATGTTAATTATATTTTAAATAAATTAGATTAATATATTTCTTTTCCCATCACCATGTTAATTAAGTCCAATATAATATGCTAATATGTTCCTTTATGTATTGTATATTATTCTATAAAGCAATTTAATCCTAAATTTTCCTTTTTTTTTTTTTCATTTTTTTTTCATTTTTTTTTTCTACGTTTACGTTTGTTCCTATATATATATTTTCCATTAATCGTTATATTATTATATTTTATATCTAGTTAATATTACTATTCCTATACTGTGATTTGATTATATCTTTTTACTACAGGTCCCGACCAAGCAATTAACTATTGTATTTAAGTTCCATTACATGATCGAGACAAGTACTAAATTGATTTTATTCTATTCTATTTTCGTATGTGTTTTTATCTTGCTAATCGAACCCGTGACGTTAGAGTGTGCTGAAAATCAAAGCACCCTCCCCCGACACAGGCTAAATTAACAAGACCTTGTCCTTGTAACTTCTTATTGAGATTTATTGGCCATTCGATCCGTTGGTGTTTCCGTTAAAAAATCCGTTATACACACGATTTTCGAACCAACCACCAAACGATCAAACTCCAATATTTTCCTTAAGTTGTCAAACCGTTCGGTATATAATAGCGCAACATTTATCTATCTCCAACAATAATAGATTAAATATGTCCCTATTATGTACCGCTCGATTTCTAATCGTATTTTTTTTTTTTTCCCCGTTCCTATTCTGAAATTAATTTATTTTAGATTACTATTTTAGCTCTAATTTAATTATTTACTAGTATCTATCGTTACTTCCTGTTCTTTTATTTACTTTAATGTGTTAATTAAGCTATTTGTTAGTTGCCATAATAAAAATTAAAATTCGTTAAAAATTTACATTTCACAACGTCGATCTATGTACGTGGTATTGTTTATAATGGTTGGAATTGCTTTACTAAATTTTGATACCCATATTCCCTAACCATTTTGTTGAATATACACTTTGTAAATCTTACATCGGTTTTTGGATCGTGAGCATACGTTATTTTGTGCTTATGTGTACATATGCCGCTATGTGCTTCCGTTAAATTTAATAGCCTACCATTCTTTTGGATTCTACCTACACTAAATTCGAAAATTCTTTCTGTTATCTTTCCCCTTAATTTTTCCAATATCATGTAAAAGTCCCCATCGAAATTTAAATCATAACATCTAATATTTAGTATTTGTATATCTCCTAACCCTAATCTATTTAGGATATTCCTATCGTATGATCCCCCAAACAATACCACTACATTTATCTTATTTCCATGCAAAATATAATTTCTTATGAATTCTGGTGTTAAGTTATTTAATTGAGAATTCAGACTTTTACTAAGTTGCGCTAAACAGGTCGTCTCCACTTCCTTCTTGTTGTAAAAAATCCGCCTTATTGATTTCTCTGCCAACTGTGTTTCACGAACAGTCATAACTCTTACCTGTTCATGAAGTGGCAAGAGAAGCGGTTTCCCCTCGAGCTTACGAATCTTACATTTGTTCAAGCTGTTCGAAATCGCCCCTGATATTAGCACAATATCAGTTTTCCTCATATTGGTGAATTCAAAATCCATGACAACGAACTTGACTTCCCTTCTAATTCACAGTCGTTAATACATTTATTATTATTAATAATATTAATACGTGTTCTATTTCTAATTACTATTTCTAACTACTTATGTAAATATATTTTTTTTTTTTTATATTTTCTACTTAATTAATTATACTTATAGTATATTCTAAGTAATAAAATAATCCTATATAATTTATTTTATTTGGGGTGGTACATCCTCCCCTTCAAGTGGATTTCGTTCGTTTACCTTTTTTAATTTTTGTTCAATTTGGATATTATCCGCGCAGAGTTTACTTTTACCTACTCGTACCATTTCATATTGTGGTCGCCTTAATGAAGTGAGCCTGCATTTATATGTTATATATATAAAAATGATTAGCATTATTGAGAATACTATCAAGCCCAATGTTAAATAAAATAAATAATTACGCGTATCACTCGCTTCTAGCTGTCCTGATTGTGTTAATATTTCATTATCAATTTGTTGTTGAACATGGTCTAACGATTGTGCTATTTCGTGTATTTTTTCGAGTTTATGTGAATCTGGTTTAATTATCAATTTAGGCAAGTTCATACTTTTTATTCTATCGGATACCTTAAATGATATTTTTCCCTGTCCTACTTCGGGTATAAAGTTAACATAGTGTTTCGACTTTATTTCTTGTGTCGGATTTAATATAATATCGTTCCCGTACGCTCTACATTTTGAACTTAACCAAATTAATCCTTGTTTTCGTATTTTCGTAATGTATGGTTCCGCATTTTCCCTACACGCGATAGTTAATGTTTCTCCCTTTGTTGTATATATCCAAGTGTTCGCATGTTTTAATTTGTAAAATATGTCTTTCGATAATACTAATACTCCCGTCTCGCATGTTTCTGGCAAGACATCCGGATTTTTGAATAAAGCTATTTCACATGGGTTTTTGTTGTTTGAGTGAACAACTGGTGAAAATTCTGGACATATCGTAAATATTTCTGTTTCCGTACAATGCAAAAGTTGAGTTTCCGTGAACGTGGTATATTGTTCCCTATTCTTTGTAATCGCTACATATTGGAATTCTGGTTTTAAAACAATACTATGATTTTTATTCTTTATTCCATTAATCATTGTTTCAACCGGTTGTGGTATTGGAAGTATTCTGAACAACGTGAGTTCTAATTCGGTAACCAGCGGAAGCTTTATTACGAAAACGATTTGACTGTCTTTATAGAACACTGCCATTTTTGTAATTTTACTTAATTCGTAGATTTCATTCGGATTTGTGCCCATAGGCAAATTTAAATTAATCGGTAAATTTAATTTAATCTGTGTTAAATGATTTGCCAGTTCACGCGGTGTCATTAAACTTGGATGTATTACTCCTGTCCTAGCCGCGGTTATAATAGCGCCTATCGATTGTGTTTCCATTGAATACTGCGATAATAATGCTGTGAATATACCATGTATCTTATTTGATAAAATTAATGATTCTAAAGTGTTTGTCTTATTAATTATTTCGTTTATTATATCTTTTTTATTTACTAATTCATTGTATAATTTACTTATTTCATCAGATGTGGTACTAATACCCTTTACAGTAGATTTAACTACCGTGGTTTGATCCTTAAGTATGTGTAACATACGTTCGTTAGTTTTTTCTATTTTTCCTATTTCTTCCACTGATTCTTTCGCACATTCCTCGTCACATACCCCGAATAGTGTTTTCATAGCCGAACCTACGAAATTTATTAGACCCCGTCTTTTCCTACTTGGAAATGTGGTAGGTTCCGATTGCTCGGCGTACCTACCTATCGATTCGTACATTTTCTCGCGTTGTAATGAAATTTCCTGAAACATTACTTTAAAAATATTGTCTAGCCTAGAACACATTTCTAATGCTGTCGCGCTATTCTTGCAAAGATCAGTTATTATACTTATTTCCGTTTGTAATTTGTCATGCCTAAGGTCGTAATTTTTTAATGGTAAATACGTGATTAGTTGCCAGGTCGCCCGTGTCAATCGAACCGTACCGTAATTTTCATAATACATCAATGTTTGATTTCGAAATTCTTCCACCCTATATGGATTTTGACCTTGCCCTGCCGTAACCAGAGACAACCTAAAACAATATATATACATTTTAGTTCAAACTCGTTTTACCTTGTTGAAATAATTTCTAATATATATATTATTTCGTATTATCTCGCCGGCTCGGACAAAATACGCGCACTTATCGCGTTTAAAATTGAACTAATTAATTTATAATTCGTTGTCAGTGAGTTCCGGTGGTTGCTTGTTCGTTCAGAATATGGTGGCAACTCCCACCGTTCCTATACCGCCAACTATCAAAATTAATTAGTATCATTCATTTTTTTTTTAATTATTGGTTTTCATTATTCCTATTTATATAATATCTATTTTCTACTTCATTAAAAATACTTTCTATAGTTAAATTATTTTCTACATTAAGTAAATCCATAACATCGTTTTCATAATTAATACTACGTATATTCCTAATATTGTCAATATTACTATCGTTATCGCTAAAATCGTCCAACTCGTCCATATTACTAATTGTACTATTAGGTGCTATATATCTTAAATTATTACTATCACTATCACTATCACTATCTGACCACCACAGATCAGCTGCTTCAGTCATATTTCTAATACTATCATTATTACTAATACTACGTAACATACTTCTATTTCTAATGCTAGGCGTCCTACTATTACTAACCAACTCCCTATTAGTGCTATTATTATTACTAATATTATTATTACTAACATTATTTCCGTCATTATTATCATCTAGTAATCTACACAACCTATAGCTATTAACGTTCAAATAATGTGCCCATGCTTCCTTGTTTATTTCCTTATTTAATTCCCAAAACTCATTGATGACCCTTTTTGCCAGTGCTATATTGTTATTCAATTGTTGTTCATTTTCACTTCCCATGAGTGCAGGTGGTTCCGTTCGATTGTAGACTATACTTGCTACGCCTACGGACTTAGCTCCGCCTACTCCCGGTATCCGGTTTACATCCAGGTGGTAACGAAATGGCGTTGTCGATACATTACATGCATAAGGGTTTCGGAACCAACTCCATAACCCTTGACATAGTTCCACCATCTCCGGTTGTGGAAACCTACCGGGAAGAATGTTACCTCGATCTCCATAGTAAACATCAATTAATGTCCTAAGGTTATGTGTAACTTGTCCCATAGGTTCCTCCCCTGTATAGCGAAACAGTTGTAATTCGCATATGTAACTATCATTTTTTTTTAACACCATTACCACCAGACGACCTCCCGCCTGCACACTCATTATCATTTCAAACTCCGGGTCTTCATTTGCATTTCCGTCGAATTGTACTAGCAGTCTGGTCCCATCTGAATCAGTGATCACCAGTGCCGTTATCTCCTCTTCCCTACAAGATCTTTCATTTTAATAATATGCTTTGTTATTCTAAAATAATCCAAACTACTATTGCGTTAACTACTTCTATTCTTACATTAATAAAATTAATTTCTAGCTACGTTATTTTTTTTTCTACAATGAAGCTTGTACTAGGCTAATTTGTACTAATCTACTAGGAATCTTTTACCATGCATATTTTACTCTACAGTAAAATTTTTCTTAGACTATGACTATTTATTATATCCTATCATTAGTTCTATTCTATATTTTATCCTATCATTTGTACTATTCTTAATTCGTATATTAATCTACATATTCCAACAATATTTCTAGTTCCGGTATATACTCCATGTGTTCAACTAATTCTTGACAATATTGGTTACCGACTCTGCCCTTTGACATGTCGTAGAGAAATGTTGCGATGCTTTGTTCCATCCTTCTTATTTTGTCGTCCGAGAATGGTTCAGCTAGTTGACTGTTCGCTAATTGTATATGTTTTGTTAAACATGGTGGTATATTACTTCCGTCGCCTATCGTACATTTTTCATGTTCCCCATTCCTAATGGCGAAATCCAGTTCGATACAGAATAACTTGTATGTCTCCCTATAATTAGATTTTTTTTTTTTTTTTATTATTTAATTGTATACTACCTAACACTATTTAATCTTAACTAATTTTAATTTTATTTTATTTCTAAAAAAAAAAATTTTTTTTTTTCAAAGTCGTGAGTTTGCTGTGTCGTCGCGGGCTCGTATTGTATCCATTTCCGCAAATTCTAATGTTCGTACGAGGTATCGATATCTCTCCTTCCTGACTAACCTATAGTGCTTCACTATAGTTGTCATTATCAACATCATTATGATTACAATTATTCCTAGTATTCCACATACTATATATAGGTAATTAATTATTCGTTCATCAGGAATGCATACAACTGTTTTTTCATTATTGCTCACATAATAACTGCCTTGGTTTGTTTCGTAATTTATATTTTCACTTTCTGTGGTACTCCAGTACCGTGTTGATGTTTCGTCCGTAATATTATTCAATTCGTAATTTGATATTGTACGTCCGGTTCTTGCTGTCTGTGTAGTGTGACCTACTGTGCTAGTTATGTTTGCATAATCTTTGTTTACTTCCGTGGCGTTGAACTCGACTGACCCAGTTGTCGTTGCTGTGATATTTGTGTGTATTACATTGTCATTGTTTACGTTGTTTATTTCTCCCATCCGATGATAACCCATATAATATTCCGATTCCATTTTGAATTCATAATACGATCCATTCTTATTTTTTAATTGTATTGTACATGACTTCTCCAATAGGTATTAATGTTCAAGAACAAATGATTGAAGTACACTTCCTTGATATGGGGTGCTACATATAATTTGTAACGATTCCATATTACATTCATTGTACTGAAATTGTGGCAAAATTATTGTGTCGGATTGATAGTAGTCTATTCCTACCAGATTCCCTGTATTATAATAGATCCTTATCATTGGACTCTCGCTAGAACCTGAATTTCTTTGGATTTTTATTATTCCTATTGATGTCGTTATTAATGAAATCCACCTGTAATGTTCATATATTCTATATAAATTTTTTTTTTTTATTTTATATATATATAAAATGCCATCGCGAGCACATCCCACGCCGACTTTATCTTTTATTGTTATTATTTTTCTTCTCTTTTTATTTGTGTACCTACTATAATTATTTCGTATTATATACTATATCTATATCTATACTATATATATATTATACTGCGTTTGTAATGATATCTTAACTATCCTATCCTATTATTATTTAATTACTTATAATTAAACTTCGTCATGTGTTTGTGATTTCTTCATTATCTACATTATTATCTTCGTAATACCGTTTCACATCGTTTTTGTGTACTGTCACTTTCTTGCGATTTCGTGATATAATTACATTTTCCGAATCTAGTACGTCTAGTACTTCGTATGGTCCCTTCCAAAGTGGACTTAATTTATTTCTTTGAGTATGATCTTTAAGTAAGATCATATCATTGATTTTTAACTCTTCCGTATTTGTTTTCTTATCATAATATCGTTTATTTACTTCTTTATTCTTTATTAATCTATTCCGTGCAATTTGGTGAGCTTCCTGGAATTTTTGTTTAAGATCGTATACGTAATCATCATAATTGTACCTAGGTTCCGGTTTTGCTTTCAGTTTAACTGGTATATTAATATTTTTGCCATATAATAACGCGTATGGTTGGTACCTCGTGGACGTATGTTCCGTAGAATTGTATATGAACATGGCGTAAGGTAAAAGTTCATCCCAATTGTCTAAACTTTTACTTACGTAGTGTCTTAAATATTCTGCCAATGTCTTATGCGAACGTTCTAGCGCCCCATTGGTCATCGGATGATAACCGGAAGTCTTAATCTTGTTGATTTTTAACAATTTACATACGTCTTTGAAACAATTCGACATAAATTCGGTGCCCTGATCGCTCAAAATTTCGTCCGGTATCCCATGTATACAGACAAAATTTATTACGAACGCTTTCGCCACCACGTTAGCGGTGTGACAAGGTATTGCTACCCCTAGGCTGAACTTTGTTAAATCGCATTGCATCGTGAGTATATAATTGTTACCTAGCCCGGTTGTAACCAACGGCCCTACAATGTCCAAAAATATTTTTTCAAATGGTTTCGTACTAGTTGTAGTAATCACCATCGGATATTGAATATGTTTGTTAGTATTTTTATTCATCTGACATGCTGTACAATTCTTTATATATTCTCTTACGTCCTGCTTTAAGTTCGGCCAGTTAAATTGTTTCTTTATTTTCTTTACGGTTTTGTTGATTCCTAGGTGTCCACCCAATACGGAATTATGTAATTGTTTGAAAATTACTAATTTTTCTTCCCCACTAAACTCTAATTTGGTACAAATTATTATTTCTATATTTGTATTACGAAAAATGTATCTTATCATTGATCTGACTTTTGTCCAATCTAGTCCGTCTTGTCGTCCTAATTGGTTCATTGCTAATTTAGTTAATTTATATTTTTCGCAAAAATATTTAAGATTTAATAAAGCAACGTGTAAATTTTGGTACGTAGCTAATTGTTTCTTTTTCGTTTTTGTTATTAAAAATAT
Organism: Macrosiphum euphorbiae; assembly: GCA_949089665.1. Lineage (NCBI taxonomy): Eukaryota > Metazoa > Arthropoda > Insecta > Hemiptera > Aphididae > Macrosiphum > Macrosiphum euphorbiae. Next base: position 384,646 of record CARXXK010001096.1, read on the forward strand.
TATGTACCTATCTCCACTTTTGAATTTTACGACATCGCCTAAATCTTTATGAGATTTTAATTGTTTGTCTCTACCAAATCGCTTTCTTAATTCGTAATTAATACCTGATCGAAAATTATAATATTTTTCAATTTCTGATACTATGTGGTACTCCGACGGACTGTTTATTAGTTCGCCGTGTACTTCCTTTACGTTTTTATTAGATATTAATGTTGTTTCGAATTTTTGCATAAAATTATCATAACTTTCGTCCTTAATTTCCGTAATATTATACATACGCGATAACGCGTCGACATTGGTGTTCAATTTGCCCATTTTGTATACTATCTCATATTCATATTCCTCCAATTGTAATCTCCACCTTGCCAATCGGGATAATGGGTCTTTTAAATTAAATAGCCATGACAAAGGCCTATGGTCCGTAAGAATTGTAAATTTTCTACCATATAAATACGGTCGAAATGTTTTTACGCCGAATATAATCGCCAAACATTCCAGTTCCGTTGCCGAATAATTACATTCCGCCCTGTTTAAAGTTCTAGAACTGTAAGCTATTGGTAAATCCGATCCTATTTTGCCTTGAGATAATATTGCACCTAGCGCCCTACCGCTAGCGTCTGTCGTAAGTATAAATTGTTTTGTAAAATCTGGATATTGTAGAATTGGTTCTGAACACAATATTTCTTTTAATTTATCGAAAGCTTTTTGACAGTCTTCGTCCCAATTAAATTTTACGTCTTTTCTTAATAATTTCACTATTGGATTAGCAATAGCGCTATAATTTTCTATGAATTTTCTATAATACCCACTAAGTCCTAAAAAACTTTTTATTTGTTTGACATTTTTAGGAACCGGAAAATCCTTTACAGCTTTAACTTTTGCTTGGTCCGATTTTATTCCTTCGTCACTAATTACATGACCTAAAAATAAACATTCCCGTTGCAAAAAACTACATTTGTCCGGTTCTATTTTTAAATTGTGTATACGTAATCTCTCGAATACATCTATTAATTTTTCATTGTGGTCTTGTAAATTTTTAGCATACACTATTATGTCATCCAGGTATACTAAACACTTCATTCCTATTAACCCTGATAACACGTTTGTCATCATTTTTTAAAATGTCGCCGGAGCTGAACTTAGACCCATAACTAATCGTTTAAATTGATAATGCCCTTGTCCCGTTGAAAATGCCGTAAGTTCTTTTGATTCTTTAGCCAAAGGTACTTGGAAATATCCTGATTTCAAATCTATTAAACTGAACAGTTGACATTGTCCTAATTGGTCTAATATTTCCGTTATATTTGGTAATGGGTGAAATTCGTTTAAGGTTACTTCATTAAGTGCCCTAAAATCGATAACTATTCTGAACTTTTGTTTCCCCGAGGCGTCCTCCTTCTTTTTGACTAATATTAATGGTGCGTTAAACGGACTCATTGATCTTTCTATGATTTCGTCTTTCATCATTTGACCTATTTGTTTTTCTATCTCCGGTTGTTGTGAAAATGGTAAACGGTATGGTTTTTTATAAATCGGTTTCAAATCTTTAGGAACCTTTATTACGTGTTCTGCTGCCGTAGTACACGTAAGATTATCCCCTTCTAAATAGAAAATGTCCGCGTAATGTTCACATATTTTTACTATCGAATTATATTCGTGAACTTGAAGATGATCAGTACGTATCAACGCCCTAACCCGACGCGATCGTTCAATGTCAATTGTGTTTATACACCGTACGCTATCTGTCGAAACGTCCGTGTCGTATGAAATATTACGCGCTTGTCCTACATTTATTTCCTGCGTCATTTCAGATATATTCAATATGCTTATAGTAATTTTATTATTTTTGACTGTATTGTAAATATTCGCGCAATATACGTCCGGTAGTAATTCTTGTTTATTTATTAAAATATTTTTATTATTCATTTCTTTATCGGGTATATCGATCTGTACTGTTTCTGAGCGCGGTTTTAATGTAAAACAGATATCACTATCGCTTCCTGTTTTATTATTATTTATTGTTAACGTGTTATTAGCGACGTCTATTACTGCGTGGTTTTCAATTAAAAATTTATTACCAATAATCCCGTCCGCCAAAATCGGAAAAATATTATTTACAACATAAAATTGTGTTTCGAATGCTTCATTATTAATTATTAATTCTATTTTTGCTTTTCCTATTGTAGAAACTATTTTTTCATTAATGCCTTTCAAATAAAATTTTTCGTTTTCGTTAATTTCAGTGTTTCCTTTTAATGCATTAATTTTAATTATATTTAGATCCGCCCCAGTATCGACTAATAATTTAATTTGATCCTTATTAAAACTAGGTGATTTTAAAGTAATGTGATTGTCTATTAATTTTGCTGTGATGTGGAAACTCCTGTGGTGGGGTCCTTGTATGATTTCTGGACCAATCTGACTCCCAACTGGTGATGGTCCGTTGCGTTTCCCGCCGTGTTTTCTTTCATTTCTCTGTTTGTATACTAGCAGTTTGAAATTTCATGACCTATCTTA